>OZ023262.1:72906561-73241561 GCA_964006375.1 Tillus elongatus
CTCCTATATATGTGCAAATTTTCATTCGAAACACTTCAATATTTCAAAAAATATTGCGTTTTCAAAATATTCTTTACATTTTTTTTCTAAGAAAAATTAGACGCATGGTGCCCATCTAACAAAATCAAGGTAATGCCGAAATTTGGTCGAAATCGGTCAAGTATTTTTTGAGTTAGCGGTTGGATATATATATATATATATATATATATATATATATATATATATATATATATATATATATATATATATATATATATATACATATATATATATATATATATATATATATATATATATATATATATATATATATATATATATATATATATATATAAACATAAAAATTGAAACTGACCCCGGATATGGGTTCTAGAGGCCCTAATTCGCGCTCATTTGAAACTTTTTTCCAAAAGTCTTACCATCGATGCCTCTCTATTAGTGAATTTTCTTAATGAAAATTCACTAAAACCATACAGTATACTTAATTTGATGGAAAATGCAAAAATACAATAACATAAATAATAAAATGAATGTTCGTGGGACATTTTCAGAACATTCTGAGAACTTTATTAGTACGACACAATCTGTCCCATTGTCATGTTCATATAATGTACCTTGTGAGATTGTTATGGACATGTTTGAATATTCTTTCGAAACATTCCTGGTATATTCTCAGAATTTGTCTGTGCTGTCTGGATTAATGGAACTGTCTATTTTACAGATGGGGCTAAAACAGAAAGTTGAGAAGGATGTGGAATATATGGGGCCTACAGACTGGGATGCAAAGTCTCTGTTAGCCTGGGTTGATATACAACCATACTCCAAGCAGAAACATTAGCTATTATGATGCCTATACAAATGCTGTTGGAGAGGAGTTACATTGCTACTCATAAATAAGCAATCCTAAAAGTGCTGGGGGTACTGGAGGCGAGGTGGAATTTAGTGCTTGACTGCATCCGCAACGTCAGCTAAGTCCAACAACGTGAAGCTGATATGGGTAACCGCACATGCCAATATAGAGGACAACGAGGTAGCCAACTAACTCGCATGAGCAGGACATGTAAAGCCCTCAGCTGGGCCAAAACCATATTGCGGAATTTCATATGGACCCGCAAGGAAAGCATTGAAATGATGCTGCAATGTTGGCATCTTAAATACTGGACTAAAACTCCCGGACAGAGACAAGCAAAACAACTGCTCAAACAAAGCAGCAAAGAACTAAGACTTTTGACAGAACTGATAACTGGTCACTACCAAATGAAGAAACACCTCTACACAATGGGGATCAACTAAGACCCTATATGTGAAGGATGTGGAGAAGAGGAGGAAACGCCTTTAAACAGAATGTGCCATTGGGAGGCATTTATAGAAGCACGGCGAAGGCTACTAGGGACTGAAAAAGTGAAGCAACTTCAACGAATATGCACTAAAGGATAATACTGGCCTTAGTAAGAGTAATGGGTATCTTGAGGGAGTAAATGAAAATTCTGCGAGGCACAATAGCACAGAAGGCAGTGGTGCATATATGGCGTATATATATATATATATATATATATATATATATATATATATATATATATATATATATATATATATATATATATATATATATATATATATATATATATATATATATATATATATATATATATATATATATATATAAGTGGGTGATTTTTGGGTTCATTCTAAGAAGAAAACTTCATATGAACGTATGTACTAAACGATTTAACTTTGAGATACAGGGTGGTAAAGTTTTTAAAAATAAGTAATTTTTTAATAATATCTACTCTAGATATTTTAATGACATTTCGTACAGGTACTACCCAACAAAAGGCATTTTTTCATGTACCACATTTCTTTTTATTTCCACCAGTGATGTACATGCGGAATCTTACCTGCATATTTCAGCAGACATTGATGGTACGCCACTGATCTCTTAAAATAAATTTGATTACTTGGTTTTTTTCAGTCCGATGCACGGTTTTTCGCCTAAAAAAATAAAACCTATTTCTCTACATGGTCATAACAATATCGTTTATATGACAATAGCACAATGTAGAGAAATAGTAGGCTGTGTGTAAGAATGATTAATTCTGTTGTCATTTACTTTGACAGTTCAGTTTTAAATTCAACTTTTCGCGTCTTTGGTGTTTAAAATATCTAAGCAGTGTGTTATTTTAAAAATAAATGGTTGAATTTACTAACGAGGAGATGGCAGACATGCATTACATGTACGGTTTGGCTGAGGGCAGATCACCGCAAGCTAGGCGATTTTATCAAGAGCGCTTTCCTAATAGAGTCATACCTGATAGGCGACAATTTGTAAATGTTCATAGAAGATTGACCGAAACTGGTAGTTTGACGCCAAATAATCAATTAAAAGGGGCCTATCGAACTATGATACTGAGATACAGGGTGTTAAAGTTGTTACGATTAAAGCGATTTTTCTTAGTTATCTTTAAAACCGCTAAAGATAAGATGTTCACAATTTGTAGACGAGTAAATATTAACAGAATATAAAGAAAAACGCAAAATCCGATTTATTATGTGAATCAGTGGCGCGCGTGGGGGCACTCTGAGGGTTATAATTTAGAAAAAATATGTTAAAAGTCAAAATTTCTGAAATTTTCCAATGGTTTAAAAAAATTCAAAGTTTAATACGAACATAAGATATACTAGTAGAAATTCCATATGATGTACATTTTTCGAGAAAAATTGAGTTAAAATCGTTTGTTCACTAAAGACGCACAAGTATTAATTTAGATTTTTAAACTGAAAGTTTACGTTACTAGTAGTAGTAGTAGTAGCAGTGGTGGGAAGGCCAACGCCAAGCAAGTAGGCCACAATGGGCCTTTTTTGCCAACACCAGCAACCCAGCAACCATGCTCTACTCTTCCTCGGTTCCGTCACCAAACCGCCTCGACCTCAAAATGAAAGTGGTGACGGTCTCCAATTACTATGGATACAGCAAAGGTTGTCAGCAGCAGTTTAAATTGTCATAACTTGTCAAACAATATTATCTTTTGCTTCAGTTATTTGAATTGTCTGACATGCATTTATAGTATATGTGGATGTAAGTTTTTAGAGTCTGCAAGGGGATATGCTGAAAAGTTTCCTGGTCAACAAGTTCCTTACCACAGTACTTTTGCTGCAATTGACCGAAGGTTAAGAGAAAAGGGTACCTTTCTACCTTATACCACTGAGCATGCTCGTCCACGATCTGGAAGGACGGCGGATATGGAAGAAGCTGTTTTAAATGCGGTTGAAAAAAATCCACATACAAGCGTAAGAAGGATTGCTGCTCAAGTAAATGTATCCAAGTCTGCAGTCCGCAACATATTAAAGAAACAGCAGCTACGGCCCTACCATCTAATTCGAGTACACGAACTTTCGCCTCAAGATAACAATGCCAGAATACGTTTCTGTGAGTGGATCAGGAATAAACAGAATGAAAATAACACCTTCTGCAACCCACTCGTATTTACTGACGAATCCCGTTTCACAAAAAATGGAGTACTAAATTTACATAACAGCCATGAATGGACTGAAGGTGATCCAAAAGCCACCATTGCTTCCCATTCCCAATATCAATTTTCCATCAATGTGTGGGCTGGAATTGTCGGTGATCATTTGTTAGGACCCGTTGAGCTACCTTCACGCTTAAATGGGGTTCAGTATTTACATTTCTTAGAAAATATATGGCCCGGATATTGGAGTTTTGTCTGGAGCAAGACAATCTTTTATGCAACACACAGCTTTGTGCATAGAAGTAAATGGGGCAAAATTTGAGCATCCGCTATAGTGTAATAATTTCTTAATGTAATAAATTTTCTTATCCATTTCTGTTCAATATTTTATATTAATCCACAAACTTAAGTAAAAATGTTCCCTATTCTTTTTTAGTGAATCTTCATTACGAAAATTCACTAACAAGAGAGTTATATGGTAAGACTTTCGGAACGGAAAGTATATATATATATATATATATATATATATATATATATATATATATATATATATATATATATATATATATATATATATATAAGAATGGTGGTGCTATATGAGTGTTGATGATATTCCTTAGTATGTTATTAGGGGCTGTATGGAATTTTTGGTCGCACCCCTATGCTATGTATTTAATCTAATACTGGTGACATGCTAGTATCCCCTACTATGGAAAGTTAGCAAGGTTATTTCAGTTTTTAACTCTGGCTTAAGGAAACTCGTTGAAAACTATAGACTTATTTCGATACTGTGCAATTTTCACAAAATTTTTGAAGGTTTTTTGTATTCTAAAGTATTCTCACATGTACAGCATCTGATTGTAGATGAACAACATGAATTTCTGCCACGCAGGTCTACTGCTACCAACCTTGTTCTTTTTACTCCGGTAGCAAGCGAGACAATCAATGCTGGTGGTTTACACCATATATGCAGATTTTCAGAAGGCATTCGCTAAGGTGGACCACAAAGTTCTTTTGAAGAACCTTTATATGTGTGGTTTTTCTCTTGAGCGGACTGGAAGGGCACAATATGTGGTTTATGGTGGAAGGGAGTCCTCATTGTTTTCGTCACCCTCTGGGGTGCCCCAGGGGTCAAACTTGGGATCTTTATTGTTTGTCAATGATCTGCTGAAAAGTACAGCTGACTCCCCTTGTTTGTTGATGATTTAAAGATTTTTCGTGTTATTTCAAGCATTAGTGATTGTGAGGAATTACAGAGGAGCATTGATGCACTGTCAGAATGGTGTCTTGCAAATAGAATGTTCCTGAATATTGAGAAATATTTTGTTTCTACTTTCACGAGGCGTCTTGCTCCTTTTGAGTACCAATATACTGTTGGAGGTGACCAACTTTTGCATAGAAACCAGTTTGGGGACTTAGGAATTGAGTTTGACACTAAATTAACATTTGCGAAGCACGTGGAAAAAATTGCTGCCTCAGGGTTGAACACTTTGGGCTTTATTATACAAAACTCGAGCGGATTCCGTAGAGTTGAAACAGTTAAAATTCTTTTTAATGCATATATACGTTAAAAAAATGGAGAATCTGTCAGTAATGTGGAATCTTTTTTACAGGGTTCATTCTGATGTGCTGGAGAAAGTTGTGTGTGTGTTTTGTTTCTTTAACGTCGGCCTATTTCCGCGACTATGACCAATCACCGACGCCAGGGAGCAGTTTCACCTCACTATCCTGGAAATTTTGCCGAACCCCTGCCTTTCTGTAAGGAGAATAGGGATCTTTAACGTGCCAAACATCGCATGGACACGGGACCGACGGCTTTACGCCCTCTCCGAAGGGCGGAACATGCAGACATTCATCTTGTTCAAATACAATGCCACAACCTCGTTTGATTTTAATTGTACTTATGTACTGAAAAAGTGAAAGTGAAAGTTAAGTTAAGTTTTTTTGGATCTTATCCCAATTTTACACCCTATGGGAGTTTGCTAGCTGTGTTTAATATGACCACTCTTCAGAGCAGGCGCATAGTTGCTGACTTTGTGTTTTTGTTTAAAATCGTGAGGAACTTGGTAAATTTTTCTGAATTTTTGGGCAGGATTCAGTTCAGGTTTCCTCAAAGGGATAGTAGACTAGAGCAACTATTTTGTATACCAATATACAGAACGAATAGTCTGTTCAGTTCTCCGATTTATAGAATGTGCTCAAGTTATAACAAACTGTGTAAGCACGTTAACATCTTTAACATGAATTTAGACGCATTTAAGAACATATTGACTGAACATATACATGCCTAACCACGTTCGCCTGTTGACTTTGTTGAGTCTCCAAATTACTTGTACTGATTTAGAAATGAATTTGGAATAGATGAAGTAAATTTAAATTTGATTTTAGTTTTATACAACTGACGGACTGCCCGTGAAGCCTGAAATAGAATTTAAGGTTGCCGAAATGTTTTTTGTTTTTGATTTAATGTGGGTAGTAAGTGAGATTGTTGAATTATAGGTGTACACATAGTTTAGGTTTATCATGTTATGCAATACGTAAATGGTTTTATAAACTGTATTTGCATATTAAATAAATAAATGAATATATAAATTTATATATATATATATATATATATATATATATATATATATATATATATATATATATATATATATATATATATATATATATATATATATATATATATATATATATATATATATATATACTTACCGGGGTTGCCATTTCTTCAGAAATTTCATGTAGTTAAACCTTTCATCTACAAATATCTCAAATTTTCACAACTTCTGATAACAAATAAAACATTTTATAAAATTTATTTTATCAGTTAGTTCAAAAATACTGTCATATATCCTGCAAATTTCGAATTACCCATTTCTCATGATTTTTAATTTATCCTTATTTCTTTTATCTGACAACGTTGTTAGACTGCGTTCGTGCTGGAGCTGTCATTTGTCATTCTGTGGTAATATCATTTGTCAATATCAAACTGGAAATTTGGCCTCAAATTTAAGTTTTAGACATGATACAATTACTAGAGAAATATGATAATGCTACCTATTTTTGCACTGCCACACACGCATACGACATGGGGGAACAACAGTAGTAATATAGTAATATAATGCTGCGATGCAGTTAGTTTGACGTTTCATTACAGCTCATAACCTCTTAACAAATTATGAAACTGTCGTTTTTTATTAGATTTTATACATGCAGTTTACAAATTTTTGTGTGCATACAGTTAGAAATAATTTTTCATGCTCAGAATACTACTGTGACATGATGATTAAATCAAGTTCATGACTGTTAACACGCTCTAAATAACATCTACTTTTAAAGCTTGCGTTGTCACAATGTTAATTAATCACCATTGCTGTATCCATATTAACCTGAACTTTCAGTTAAAAAATCTAAATTAATACTTGTGCGTCTTGAGTGAACAAACAATTTGAACTCTATTTTTCTCGAGAATTGTACACCCTATGGAATTTCTACCAGTATACCTTATTTATGTATGTCTTTGACTTTTACAATCTTTTTTTCTAAATTATAACCCTCAGAGTGCCACTGCTTTACATAATAAATGGGATTTTGCGTTCTTCTTTATATGCTGTTAATATTTACTCCTGTACAAATTTTGAAAATCTTATCTTTAGCCGTTTTAAAGATAATGAAGGAAAACCGTTTTAAGCTTATCAACTTTAACACCCTGTATCTCAGTAACACGACCTTAAAATTGAAAAATATTATATGAACTACGCCCACTACTTTGTCAATGGCAACTTACACACCAATTTTTGTAAGTACAATTAGGATATATATATATATATATATATATATATATATATATATATATATATATATATATATATATATATATATATATATATATATATATCAAAAACCGATCCACAAGGGAGAGCAGTGGAGGCCTTTACAGTTAGCAATTCTTTAGCCAATATGGTTCAGCAACCTACTTTCTTTCCTCACATCCCAACACACAGCTCAAATCCCTTGGATTCCCTACTTACTAAAAAACTTGAATGCTATAAGACATCAGTCACCGCCCCCCTTGGTCGCACAGACCACGGCATGGTAACTGCTTCCAGCGCAATGTAACCCTAGGTCACACAGTTATCACGGCCACGTATCGTTTGACACTACAACTCCGCGAACTGGGGCGAAATGCGGGATTACTTTTATTCATTTCAATGGGCGTCTGTCTGCTTCTCTCATCCTGAGCCCTCTGATATCTCACAAAACATCACTGAAATCATCCAAGCTGGCATGGAATTATTTATTCCACATACACAGAAAACCTCTTCAGCCACTCAAAACCCTTGGTTCTCTAGTAGTAGTAGTAGTAGTAGCAGTGGTGGGGAGGCTAACGCCAAGTAAGTAGGCCACAATGGGCTCTTTTTGCCAACCCCAGCAACCATGCTCTACACTTCCTCGGTTCCGTCGCCAAACCGCCTCGACCTCGAAATGAAGGCCGTGACGATCTTCCATTGGACAGTACTTACCTGATTCCTCTGCAGAGTCCTCGAACCGAACAATTCTGCTTGACGACTCCCAAAAGCCTCGCATTCACACAGGTAGTGGTAAGACGTTTGTTCATCCTCGCCTCATTCCTTTCAAATGGGATCCCTCTCTACGCCTATCTATGTGAGGTGTCTTCTAAGAGCGCAGTGGCCTGTCAGCACCTCAAGGATACGACGAAGCGTAGGTCGACTCCTACCGAGTAGCCAGACAGTTTTATCTCTATCCGGCCCCTCCACGAAGTCCCTCGCCTGCCTACAGCCACCAGCCGACCCCCAGTGCATCTCCATGGCCTCCTTAGTCTAAGGTGACAGAGACCGTATTTCTACTTATGCCTATCGCAGGCTCCGGGCCACAGAACGGCGCCGGGAACCAAGCCTTGCGTCATCATTCGCCACCTTATTCCCCGCTACGCCACAGTGTCCCGGAACCCAAACCAGTTTCACCTCCTTTGTCCTGGCTAGTCCTTTAAGGGCGTCATCGCACTACTTAACCAGTGATGACCTAATTCTGGCCGCACAGACTGCCCGGAGGACCGCCTGGCTATCCCAGCAAATGTATACACATTTCTCGGAGGTCATCCTCACATCCTGTCTATTGGCCACAGACAGGAGAGCGTAAACCTCCGTTTCGAATGCCTTGGTATATGCACCCAGAGCATAACTTTTGCGCACCCCCAGGCTCTCGATGTATATTCCTGCCCCGGAGGATTGTTGATCCTCCAGCCACCAACCCTTGGTAAAACAGACCAGGCTTGCAGGCTGGAATGCAATCCCATTTTCCCTCCACTGATCCCTACTGAAGATCCTCAGGGTATATGGCCTAGTCAACCTAATATCATCCTCTGTATTCCGTACCTTGACGGCGGAAATAGGAATTTCCTTTTCCACCTCCTTGGCGACCTGGTTCTCTAAATCCTGTGACAAGGCCAGACTTAAAAAGGTCAAAGCTCACAAAACGCTTCTATATAATCCCAGTCACGAAAACCGTCAAGCATTTAACGACGCAAGAAACTGCTATGTCCACATTCTTTCTGAGGCAAAAAACTCGTTTAATAACCACATCAAAAACAAAGTCCTCTCAATCTTCAATGGCAGCAAACCCTTCTGGACTCTTGGTAAATCTATTGGGAATAATTTCTGCAAGAGCACGTTCCGACGTCGTGTTTTAGGGGATGAAATTGTTTCTACCGCCCTGGGCAAGGCTGAACTTTTTCCCTCGTTGTTCGCCGGCAATTCTACTCTGAACCCACCTTCAAATGTTCAACCACCAACAGTCCTCAATATCACGCATAAAATGACGGATATCATTTTCAAATCTAAAAAGGTACAAAAGAGGCTCTCTTCTCTTAATACCTGGAAAGCCTCTGGCCTTGACGAGATACCAGCAATTGTTCTCAAAAAATGGATCAAAAAAGGATACAAAGTGCTTCTGTTATGGTTTTAAATTTCACATTTGACAAATACTGTAAATGTAACCTGACAGTTAAATTGTCTTATCATGGCTGACAATAGTACTTACACTATGTCTTATACATATGGCGACTGTGGCAACATTTTGTAAAAAACTGTGAGAACTTTTAGTGAGAGGTATCCTCATTTAACCCCTCTTATCAAAAGTTTCGAAAGATAGAGAATACTTTTATTAATTACAGCAAGGTTTTTAACCTTGTTTGTTTTAACCATTTTGTTTCCTACACAGAAAAAGCTGGGTTGTCCAGTAACGTCATTCCTTTTTATTATTATTCTCTCTCTTTGTTCGATGTAAATAATCTGATAAATTTATGAACAATGCACATTTCCTTTTAAGATAATAATGACCTGATTAGTCATTAAAAATTGCCATTTACGTCGCTAAATATAACAAAACTACACAGCACTCTGAGTCGAGTCCACATTGACGCAAATCTCTTTGATGTTGACTAGAAAACCGACAGCACAGTGGATAGCGTGTATTGCTCGTCATGAAATTATTTGTGTGTATGCATGCGACGCACAGTCTCATCAATTAAAATTTCGGCCCACACTATCGAATTTGTGTCAAATACAACGCTCAACACAAATATTAATTGGTGTGGATCTGCCTTAATAGTTTTTATCCATAAAAAGAAAGTTTCAAAACCACAGATGTCTCTGCTGTCCTCTCTTTGTATGCAAATCAAGTTGTCTATTGAATAACAATTTTAGTTAAAACTTACGATTTGTTGAGTTTAATTAAAAGGGCAAATAAAATCAATTCATAAAAAAACATTTATTAGATTATCAAAATACTTAAATTATCGATTCATAAAAATGCGGATACAATTTAAAGTCATTTACCTTTTTGCCATCTACATAATTATAAGATTTACAACAACCTGTACACAAAAAAATCCTCTCCTGTGGAAACCTATCACTCTCCTGACATATCCAGTCTGCACCTACCAAGCTGCAGAGATAACACTGTTGGCGCACACTGTATTTGGTGAAGGTTGATATACGTGGATATTTCTCAGAGTCAAGTTCGTCGAACTTTTGTAGTAATTTAGCATCAGAGAACACCATCACATGTTCACAATCACCCTGGTGCATGTATACATATGGATAGCCCATTCTGAGTTTGGTGTCACAGACTTTTTTCTACAAACAAAAAATATGTGAGATTAGCACTTTTTGGAAATGCAGCATATAATATAATTTTATTGAGCATTAACATTTTACATGTTGAATCTGAAACAATATAAAAATTCAGATTAATACTACTATTATTATTATTATTACATACAACTAAGAACCGAGGCAGTTCTAAAGAAACTACTACTACTATCAGTCACGGAATCCCCATAAAGTGGTTAGCACGCCACAAAAGCCTATGTTATTTATTAACAATGTTTCTCCATGCACTTCTGTTCTGACAAACTATTTTCGCTTCTACATTCATACATCTCCGCAAAAATATGTTTCTATTACGTAAACTTCTAACCTCTTTCTTCTTTAATATATCACCCACAACATCCCGCCAAGCTTTGCTGGGTATTCCAAAGCCTCTCTTACCATTTACATGCTCTCTATAAATTCTACTTGTCGTTCTATCATTATTCATTCGTTATATGTATTCAAACCACCTAAGCATTCTGCTCTCATACTTGTAGATTGTTTAATGAGTCGTAAAGGCATTTGGCCTCTCAGCGGCACAATCCTAATAAGTCTTTGTGTGTGACTCTTTTTTCTAATAGTTGCCCAAAAAGTTCTGACTTTTCATTAGTCTACTATCTTTTTGGGGACTATTTTACCTATTTCCTGGGGTGTTAGCGTCACCCCTACAAGGTATTTGAGCCTTTTGCAGAACTCAGCCATGGAGTTGCATACTAAGTTAAGTACAATTTGGAAAACCCAATTCATCACAATACAATTTTTAGAGAGAGATAGAGTATATAACGCAATAGAATCAGGACTGTATAAAACACTAAATAGAAACCCTCTCTCAAAAATGATTTCCGAAGTTAAAAACGAATTTAAAGAGATGTCATCACCTTATTACAAAAGATTTAAGAAAAAAGTTACAAGTTTCAAATCCTACAGTTACTAAAAAGTATTGTCTCCCGAAAATCCATAAACCCAGAAAATCGCTTAGACCTATTGTTTCAGCTATAGATTGCCTGACATACCATATAGTTAACAAACGAATTTAAAGTCTTGTGTATTAAACAAATAAGTTTTTCAAATTCACTTGAATTTATTTAATAAAGTTATAAAAATATTAAGTTGGTTGAGGCGAGGTTATAATATCTTTGATGTGACCTCGTTGTTTCCGACTGTTCCCATAAAAGAAACGCTAATGTATTTAGAACATTTGTTAAAAATGAACAACATAGATGGAGAGGTCTGCAAAGAATATATAAATTTAACAAATCTTTGCATGAATCAGAATATTTTTCCATTTCATAATGAATTTTTTGAACAAACTCCTGGGACAGCAATGGGCAACACCCTTTCCCCATTCATTGCAGACCTTTTCATGAGTAGATTTGAAACAGACCTAGCAAACGAAAATGACTATATTCCTAGAGTATAGTTTTGTTATGTGGACGATGCTTTTGCAGTGTTTAATACAAATGTATGCAAAGTAGACGATTTTATTGCCAAATTAAGCAGTAAATTTGACTCCATTAAATTCAGACATGGAACAGAAATTAATACCAAATTACCTTTTCTTGGTGTATTAGTCATGGAGACACTTTAGAATTTGACATCCACAGAAAGGAAACCACTACTGTGACTAACATTTCGATTGGCTCACACCATAGTTTTCCAAAAAAAAAGCTAGTTTAAATTTTCTAGTTCATAAATTAATACAATTTCCCTTAAATAAGAAAGATACAACAGATAACTCGAATATATTTAAAATGTAGCTAAGTATAATCGTTACTCTGTCTGCTTAGTCAAGAAACTAGTCAATAAACATAAAGCAAAGAAAATTCTGACGGAATCTGTTTACCATTTGAACCGTGAATTACGAGAGTTTTTAATAGCACAATAAGAAAGCCAATTTGTTGCTAGGATTTTCGACAAAAAATACATTAAAAAATTTGCTAGGTAACCCAAAGGATACAGATAAAACCACAGAAGCGTCCGGAATTTATGAAATAGGTTGTAAGGATTGTGGACAAACTAAAAGAACTATTGAAACTAGATTTAAAGAACATTTAGCGCAACTGAGATATGGCACTATTGACAAATCATGTATTCTCAGCATATTTGGGATAATAATCATCATGTAGATAAATAAAATCTCAAGTTAATAAAAAATGTCAGGCAGTCACGTCAGATTGATGCTTACGAAACTATATATATATATATATATATATATATATATATATATATATATATATATATATATATATATATATATATATATATATATATATATATATATATATATATATATATATATATATATATATATATATATATATATATATATATATATATATATATATATATATATATATATATATATATATATCTCGTTAGAGATTTGAACAAAGATGTTTCGATGAATACAGTAGGTCTGATTCTATGTAGTCCATTGTTCGAACTGTTATCTTAATAACCAGCGTGCCCTTCTTAGAAGGACTATTTGATAACGACACACAGTATAACAAAGGCAGATATGCACTTTTAATTACAGGGATTTAAGACTCAACAGTGGGGGTGTATCTGTATACCCTCCTAGAGGACGCTGTTCGTAACTGCTTGGCAACTAACATATAAATGGTAGTTCTAGTCATTATTCATCCCCTTGATGACGCTAACTTTGTTAGCGAAACGATCGTCGGATCAAAAAACTGCATTGTGATGAATTGGGTTCTCCAAATTGTACTTATCAGTGCTCATCACAGATTCCAATCTTCACTCATTGCATAGTAAGTGTTCTGTTGTTTCTGCTGCTTCAGTGCAGTATCTGCAGTTTTCTCACTGTCTGCCTTACTCATCTTCATAAGGTGATACCTTACTGAGGAGTGTCCTGTGAAAAGTTCAGTGATTATTGTAAAGTCGTTCCTGTTCAATTCACGATATTGTTCAGATTTCTCTTGCGATATGGTGATGAACTGTTTTGCCTGCATAAGCCTGGCGTTTTCCTCCAAATGGAAGCATTTGGTACCATTCGCAAATAGCAAGTTCATTTCTTACATAGCTTTTTGTAAGTCAACAATAGGGCTCTGGACCACAGAATGGTGTTGTTGCTGCCCTTTTTACAGGGCTATCTGCTCCCTCATTTCCCTCAATGCCTTGATACCCACATCAAAGTTACTTTGTTGTTCGTAGCCAGTTGCTTCAAGGATTTTTTGCAACCCCAGCTCAGTTTAGAAAGATCTTGGTACTTACCTTCAATAGACTTTTATACATTACATTCACTAAGAATCCATTCATTTCTAACTCTGTCGTTCCGTGATTTATCTGTCACTCGTCACAGTACATGCATTGCCTGACATACCCAACCTTTAGACCCATATAGAACAGTTGGCACCAGTACGCTGTTATATAGAGCCACTTTGGCCTCTTTAGATATACATTCACTCCTAGCTACAGTGGTCATGGCTCCCTGTACCGTTCTGCCTACATTTAGCTTACTTTGTATGTCATCATCTATTCTTCCATCGTTTGAAAACAGTCCTGCTATATATCTAAATTTCTTCACTTTCTCTATGAGATTACCATTTATCAAGAGACTGCAATTACTCGTTCCAGCCTCTTTATCGAACACTTTAACTTTAGTCTTCTCTGTGTTCACATGTCGTCTCATTATATTTGTTACCATCATCAGTCTCTCTAACACCAGCTACATTTTACTTCAGATTCACTAAGTAGTACTGCGTCATCAGAGTACAGTAACACCTTTTGCTCAAAAGCATTCACTTTTGTGCCTTACTGTCTCAGAGCAAACCTCTCTTATACATTTGTCCATGAGTATGTTGAATAACAATGGAGACACCCTGTTCAATTCTAAAATAGTCACTAAGCTTTCCATTACTTCTCACACATGCTCTACTGCCACCATATGGCAATTTAATACTTCGAATTAGCCAGTCACCCACATCATATTCTTTCGGAATACTCCACAGATTCTGCCTATCTACTGCATCATACACTTTTGCGCAAAGTCCACAAATGTGCAATACACTTTCTTTCCCACATTCAAGTTTTTCTCAACTACCTGCTTCAGTGAGAGTAGTTAATCAGTACAGCATCTTCCTGTCAGGAATCCACACTAAATAACCCAAATCTTTCCCTCAGTCAGCTGCCTCACTCGTTCTATCAATATTCTCCTACATAACTTCCCCAAAATACGTAATAAACGTATCACGTGATAATTTTGGTATTCGCTCTTGCTTCTTTTATCTTTATACAAAGCCACCATGACAGCAACCTTCCACTCCTTTTATGCACACGTTAATCGTCACATAGCCACAGTCAAATTCGCGCATCCATACAAAAACATTTCTCCACGGATGTTATCAACACCCCTTGCTTTTCTATTGTTTAGTTTCTTGATCATTATTTCCGCCTCATGCACTTCAACAGTGTCCCATTCTGTCTGACTTGCAATCGGCAGAGGCTTCTGATGGTTCTTATTACTTCCATATAGTTCCTCAAAATATTCTTTCCAGCATTCTCTAACACCTTCCTCGTCCCATATCATGTCCCCATTATGTGTTTTCACCCCATCACATTGTTTCTTCCAGCTTGTCTTGCCATTTTTATCCACTTCCAAAACAATTTCTTGTTTCCTTCAAAGGTGTTCTGAATTTCCTCAGCCTCTTTGATTTACAGTTCTCGCTTACTTTCACTAACTATTCGTTTGCCTTCACTTCTCTATTTTCTGTACTCCACCAGGAGCTTCTTTCTCTCGCACATTTTTCGCATTTATCATTCTTTTATTTATTTTTAATACTTTGGATGTTTCCTTTTTGTCATCCACAGCTTTCTTTAGTTTTTCATTCCACCACACGTCCCTCTTAAAACATCAAATACTCGCTTCACCACATACTTCTTTTGTACATTCAATTATATCTTTCAGGGTGATTCATGCATTTTCCACATTCAATTCTTTGACGTATTCGTTCCATAATACATGCAACTCCAGTCATTCTTTTTTCCAATAGACAGGCATACAGTTCTCTTTTCTCAGGCGTCAAAAGTACCTCAAATTTGATTCTCATTTGTTTTTATTGTTTCCTCTCACTTTATCCATCCGTGTCCCAGCTTTATCTGAGACACCACAAGAAAATGGTCTAAATTTATAAATACAAATAATGCAAAAGGTGTGAATAAGAGTTCCAATTCACTAAGTGATGTGCACGATATTTTGGAGTGTTTTAACACAAATATATGCAACATAGACGAATTTATTAAAAGACTAAACTGTCAATTTGATTCAATAAAATTCACCTACGAATTAAAACTTAATAATAAACTACCTTTTCTAGATGTATTAGTTATTAAAAATAATGACTCTTGAATTCGATGTCTACAGGAAGGAAACCACCACTCTAAGTTACATTCCAAATGATCACATCAATGGATTGTGTCAAAACAGCACGCCAGGGAGGTCTTTTATTTCGTTACTTAAAATATTCTGCAAAGCCCACATGATCAATGCAGCTGGGTCATTACTGTGGTGAGACCCTCATTATATTTCTATTACACATGCCAGAAGAGAAAATTTTATTTAGATGTTACTTTGACAGTCAATCTGACATTTGTAAAAACAAATTGTCAGTTGAATTGACATTACTGTTGCCATGGACTATTATGCACTATTGCATTACGCCTTATAGGAATCTTGTTTTTTTGGAATACGAAAGCTTATTTTACTGTTTTAACATTTTCGACCCCTTAACCCGAAATGGTTTTTTTTTGTCTATAAAATTACATCAATTGTGTCATACAAAAATAGTTCGTCTTGTATTCTCATTTGGTATACCGGGTAACCGAAATTTTTTCCATTGAATGCCTATAACTTTGTTCCTTTCAACTTAGAAATCTAAATTTCATTATATAATTTAGCTTTAAGGTTATAAACTCGCATACCAAATTTTAAAACTATAGCTTTGTAATTTCTGGAGATATAACAATTTTCCGCAAGAAAACACATAATTTTCCGGGAAAAACTGGTCCGATTTTCCTGGCTAACGAACTTATCCAAGCCATTTGCAAAAGAAAGGTACCCACCAAATTTGATCAAAATCGGTCCATTATTTTTTAAATGATTGGTGTGATATATATATATATATATATATATATATATATATATATATATATATATATATATATATATATATATATATATATATATATATATATAGTGACAGTAGCATTATTATTTTCTTAAAAATTGTAGGATAGCTGTCAGTTGCACAATTAAAACTCTTTGAGCTTTCGGAAAAATTCCATTATCAAGGCTACAACATGGAAAGGAAAAAATTTAAGTATTTAAATCCTTTGTATTTTTTCTATGTAAATTGTCAATGTGTTCTAAGCGGCCTAGTTGGCGCTCATTTGAAGAAATTTTTTCAAAATTTTAAAGTCGCGATCTCCTCATTAGTGAATTTTTAAAAAGAAAATTTACTAAAATGTATTCAAAGTGTACAGCAGTGAAATCGATTTGTGAACATTGAAGGTGTTTCAGTTGATGAACTTAATTAATAAAAGTTTTATTCTTCAATAATATTCTGTGTAAATCCTAAAAACATATGCCAACTTTATCAGCTACTACTATATGGAAGTAAAGCTGTTGATTTGAAATCAGCACGTTTTCCTCTTCCGATATAAGACATCCCTTTTCATGTTAATGGAATGAAGCATTGACAACACACTGTCAGCTGTCATACGTTTGTGTTTATTTACTTATTTTCATTCTAATAACGTCTATAATATATTATGGAATCAAAGACCAAAAACGCTATATAATCATTCCTATATGATGTCTCTCCGGTGTGCACGTATATATATATATATATATATATATATATATATATATATATATATATATATATATATATATATATATATATATATATATATATATATATGTATATATCTTTAAACATGAAAATGTATGATTGCCAATAAATTTAAACCAAATTAGTTTACCATCTAGTTGAAATTACCATAATAGGGCAAAATGCCTTCAAAGTTTGGTTAGTTTGCCTTGTTGAGCAGGGTTGGCAAAAACATGTTTTTTAAATTTTAAACAAAAACTGTTCTTTAAAATTTGAAACCGTTTTTTGGTTTTAAACACGTTTTTTATACACGGAACAAAAAACATGTTTAAAAAAAAAGAAAAAAACTAAGAATAAAACCGAAATGCCATTTGAAGTTGGGTATATGCGCTAGTAAGTTTGCCAAGCAACAATGGTAAAATAAAGAAGAAGACTTACTCTCTTCTGTTTTATGCTTTGAAGGTAGTTGTATGCATGCACAAGGGGAAGGAAAACCCCCTGTGTTTTTGGGTGAGGAGGCAGAAACCCTCTTCATCTTGGGTGTTCTTCTTCCCATTCTGCATGCATACAATCACCCTCAATGCATGAACCACAAGAATTTTTCTTAGGTTCAATTTTCTAGTGTATTTTTTGTTGAGTATATTTCCTGTTTATCAATTTCTTTGTTTGAGTTTTGTATCCAAATTACTGTATAAATATTTATGATAAAGATCATGTTTTTGCTTGCCTTTCTTTACCTTATTTTTTACTGTTCCTAAGTAAATAAAGTAATGTTTTATAACTTTTAATACAAGGCTAAAATCACTATAATCTTCTTATGAAAATTCACTACCATGACGCACTTGCTGTGTCCCGAACATTTTTATTATATAAATTTCAAATAAGTTATGTACTATTATTAAGTTAAAACTCTCCTTTTGCCTTGGTTAGGTTATTGGTAATGGTAAATTAGTAAAAAAAAAAAAATCGGGACGCAGCAAGTACGTTATGGTACCGAATTTTCATTAAATGCTTTAAATTTACATAACTCAATTTTCTATAAACCTAGTTGAATTTTGGTATGTAGTAAGATATTTACGAGGGTAACATACCAACCAATTTCATCAAAATTGCTGTTATTTTTTTGAGATACAAATATTTTTTCGGATTTTTTTTATTATAGAAAAACTGGTCCGATAGGGCTAGCTAACAAGCTCATCCAAGCCAGTAATAAAAGAAAGATTCTTGCCGAGTTTCATCAAAATTAGTTAATAACTTTGAGTTATCGTGTAATTATATATATATATATATATATATATATATATATATATATATATATATATATATATATATATATATATATATATATAACATATAAAAATTCAAGCGGGCCTTGGTTTCGGGTTCTAGGGGCCCAAATTCGCGCTCATCTGAAAACAATTTTGCAAAGTTTCACAATCGATACCTATCTAGTAGCGATTTTTTCAAATAAAAATTCGCTAATATGTTGTATGTTACATGTTACACATACACAAAGATATTGGTTTTGTTTGTGAATACACAATTATAGTATTGTCTTTCAATTTATTTTATTTAAGTTACTATCAACAATGCTCAAACTCAAATAAAATGCCTCGCTCCTTGCTTCTTGTGTTATTTTACTGCTACAGTTACCATATTTTTTAAATAAAATTAAACGGCTTTATTGAAAATAAACTTATTAATTAAAAAATTATTTACAGGAAACCAAAAAACTCATGCGAAATTGAAACCTCCTTTCAGTCATAAAAAAACAGTTATATAAAACAAACATTTTAAAAACATGTGTTTAAAACTGTTTAAAAAAATATGTTTTAAACACTAGGCATTGTTTTAAACATGTTGAAAAACAGGTGTTTAAAACAAATGTTTTTAAACATGCCAACCCTGTTGTTGGGACTTGTAGGTAAAAAAATTAAGCAAAATTAACCTTCAGGTCAATGATACAAAGCAGCCATATTAAAATATGATTGTGGTATGCATCTTGATTGTATCAGAAAACTAAAAACCATTTTTTGTTGAACCTAGGGTAATAAAATTTGAATTCGAAAAAAAACCATAAAATAATGCTTGTATACAATGAGGATCTGATAGTTTTGTCTTGTTTACATCATCAATCCTCAAAATCAGAATTTCAAGAATTTTGAATAGTTTTTAATTTTAACTAATTTTACTTTTTACAGAGGCAGTTGAATTATATCAAAGTATCATAATCATGTTAACAATATATATATATATATATATATATATATATATATATATATATATATATATATATATATATATATATATATATATATATATAACACACATAACCCTAGTGTTTTTTTCCTTTCTACAGTGCGAATTACCTTTATCACTGATCCAAATATTAAGAGTATGTTGTTTGATGATTTAACTTTTAACAAAGATGGACATACCAAGCGGCTAATATCTACTGTTTGTTAATACATACATAACCGCAGATCCTACACAATAATGTCACATGCGCAGTTCGTTGTTAAGAACGTCACGGCACTTGTGCCCAGATTCAAGTAAAGCGTTGCACGTATTTACCAATAAATTACGTCCATTGGCACAATGTTGAATGAAAATATCCTAAATATAACAAAAAGGAGTTTTATCGAAATGCCTTGCTAGACCTATTATTGACTTCCCTATTACTTTGAGTTTATTCCGACATTGGTAAAATACACTTCAATTTTACTTGCAAATGACCTGTGGTTATTTGGTCTGCGACCTATTGTTAGGGCGATTTTACGTAAATGTGACGTTAACATATAAGAATAGATTTCTAAAAATTATAATGTGTTAAATACTTACATCTTTCATTGAAGTGGTTGTCATACCATCTAAACCTTTTGTACTAGCCCATTCTAAAATAACCTTGGAATAATCAATTGCATTCTTATGTCTAAAGTCATTGTAAAATATGTTGTTGATGAAGAAGAATCCAGATGGATATTTCTCCTAAAAAAATCAAAACAATTATTGTATGTTTTTTTAAACCAACACACGTAACAAATTCAAGATTATTTGCATACAGCTGCAATAACCACTAGTGGAAACACTTTCAGCTGACTGTGAAATGTTATAAATTAGGTAAGGTGCCCAGTGAGTTTATTAAGAGTAAAAGTATTCTGCTAATCATTGTACAAAAACTAGGAATCTATGTCATAGATTCCCAAAGTAGTCTATATTGACCCTCATGGGTCGAGTTTGATCTGCAAGGGGTCTGTAAGCGAAAAAAAAACCCATGAGGTGCATGAGCTGCAAATGGGGTCCACGAGTGATTTAAATTTGGGCAGCTCATCACCGAAATTTAGGCAATCTGTAAATATCACAATGTACCTAACACATATTGCACCTATGTACTTACATAATAGTCACTTTTATTAGACATAGAAATTACCTACTTATATATTTATTTTTTATTTTTTTATTTATTTATTCAACGAATCAACCATTTACAATAATAATAAGAACATCTAAAACTACATTAGTCTTAAATAACCTATCTCAATATGAGGACATAACAAAAAAGTAAAACATAACCAGTACACCATATGTATGACAATTCAATCAGTAACACCTCTCAAAATGCATCTAATTGAACGGTCAGAATCATTAGACATATCCAAGAGCTCCGAATACTCATTTGCAGCTCTCGCTACTCTCGACATTGGGCTGAAAAATCCATAATTGGTTCAATGGAAGGGAACCACAAAAACCTCCCTTGCTCTTGTGCAGTCCTGAATCCTTAGAGAGACTAACTCAAGCAAAGAAGGACTACCAATTTTATTCACTAATAATTTATGCAAAAAACAAACATCACTGACAATCCTTCTACCACTGAGTGACTGCAAGTGCAGCCGATTCCGTAAAGCCCATCCTGTAAGCACAAATTCTTAAGAATCTATTTTGTATGGCCTCAATCTGATTGATATAAATATTGTAATTCGGACTCCAGACTACAGAAGAGCATTCCAACAAAGAGCGAACCAGACCACAATACAGTCTTCTCAAGCTATTGCATGAAAAATCCAGAGTTGATCTATGAATAAATCCTTACATTTTATATGCTTTAGATACTATGTATTCTATGTGATTCTTAAAAGATAATTCCCTATCCAATACAATCCCCAAATCTTTAATCATTTCCTTCCTCTGTAAAACATTAGAGCCTATGAAGTACACAAAGTCAATGGGAAACTGAGCTCTAGTGAATGTAATGCAGAAGCACTTAACATTCAGAGTCAGAAGATTGTCACCACACTACCGAGCAAAACGTCTTCATGTAAAAGTAAAGTGTCCTGTCTGGAACGAACAATCTTGAAAATTTTGATATCATCAGCAAACATCAAAATCTGACTATGTGAATGTATGACATCATTGATAAAAAGGTTAAAGAGGACTGGTCCACAATGTGAACCCTGAGGAACTCTTGAAGAAACAGTAATACTATCAGAAATAAAGTTTCTGATCTTTACAATCTGGGACCTACCCGTAAGGAAGCTGCGCACCCAAGACAACAAATTGGCATTAAAACCCAACAATGCAAGTTTTGACAATAATAAGGTGTGATTAACCTTATCAAATGCTTTGGAGAAATCTGTATACAGCGAATCAACCTGTAACCTATCCTCCAAAGCTGAGGCCAATACATTCTGGTAAAGAAGAAGGTTGGTTGTTGTAGATCTTCCTTTAAGAAAACCATGCTGCTGTTCAACGAAAACATGTCTGCATTCCCAAGTTATATGTCTAGAGACAAAAAAGTCAAGAAGTTTGGGTATCTCTGACTGAATACAAACAGCTCTATAATTAGTAACCAAATGCCTTGGTCCCTCCTTATGAACAGGCATTAAATAAGAATGTTTCCAAACATGTGGAAACTCGCCAGAAACACAAGGACCTGTTAAAGAGAATCCTCAGTGGAATTGCCAAGGTGAAGGTACAAGATTTTAACAGATGGGAGGGGATTCCATCTTGACTGTAAGTAAGTTTATCTTTCAAACCACAGATACGATCAATGATATCAACAGAAGTAACACTAGGCACAGTCATATTTACTGACTCACGCAAAAGAGGATCGGGACCAACACTCCCAGCTTGACCCTCACACACAGATAAGAAAAAACTAGCAAAAAGACCCACTGAATCATGCAAAGAATCACTCCTAACATCATTATAATACATAACCTCAGGAAGATCATGAACCATCTTTAACTTGTTAATATAAGACCAGAAAGAACCCGGATTGTTTTCAAACTTATTCTCTGTGTAAGCAATAAAATTTCTGTAACAGGTATCACGAAGATTCCTACATTCCTCCCGGAGACCAGAAAACCTAAAATAATCCTATATTCTACCATATTTCTTATATTAACTGTGTACCCTCTTCTTCTCAGTTATCATGCCTCTAAGCTTGACACTAAACCAAGGAGGGAAACATGATTTTTTACATCTCTTAACTGGATCAAACCAATCCACAGCATTAAACAGAATGTGATAAAAGCATTTCACAGCATGATTTAACCCCAATGATTCAAAACATTCCCAGTCAAACTCTGAAAGAAAATAATTCATAGCATAATAATCGGCATTAGGAAAGTCATAAAAATACTCTTCATAGGGTTCAGTTGGAGGAGTCTCCAGTGAAAAAGAAATGTCCAGGGGCACATGTTGTGCAGTAGCAGGAAAAACCGGATCCAAAGACGCACCAACACATATGTTATCTATATTAGTAAAAACTAAATCTAAAGATCTATTCAATTCATTAAGTACAATTTTTTTTGGAACAAGCCCCAAAAGCCAAAACTGTTAGAAACAAGTGAGGCTGATGGATTGTATAGGTCATTTAAAACACAATGTACCTGGGGTGTATGCAATTCATTGACATACATTTACTTACAAAAAATCTAAGCGGCCGATTGCATCTATATCTTCAATTCGTTAACAAAATTCGAAAGAATATGCTGAATTCTACGTTATTTGGGCAGTTCTGTGAAGAAAATGACGAGAATTTTAATGTATTACTCCTTCACACTGAAATACGCCGGATGTCAAAAGGCCTATATTTGATAAAAATTTTTGCACTTTTTGTGCAGACAACATTTTTTTGTGCCTGTTTTAGAAATTTTGGATGCTAAAGATCTCATTTTAAAAAGAAAATTTAATCAAACGGAAATCAGACATTGTTTATTTAACATATTTGTTTACTGGATATAATAAGGCTGATTTGCCCCATCATTGCAGCTTTTCTTGTCAGAGCTAACCTAATGAAGCAAAACATTGGACGGCGCGATTTTTCTCAGTTTCCCAACTTGTCACAGACAGCTGTCAGGATGACGACGTTTCAGCTTATGTTCAACATTTAAATCACCTTCACACAGACTTTAAAACCAGGTTTGGGGATTTTTAGATGATATAAATACCACAGGGCATTATCAATCCGTATGGTGACATTTAAGAACCAGTTGTCATATTACAATAAGAACTATTGGGAAGAATTTAGAGTGGAGTTTAGAAAGCGATATCAGCAATTCTGAGTACAGAAAGACATATCTGTTGCATATCCTGTATTATGGACTATCGCAACAAAGGTTTTAATAGCTTTTCCATCTCCATGCCTCATGAAAAGGGTTTTCAGAGCGGTTGCCAATCTTAAAAAAAAAGAAACATATGCTCTCTTCTCTTAATACCAGGAAAGCCTCTGGCCTTGACGAGATCGCAGCAATTGTTCTCAAAAAATGCGCACCACAACTTGCTTCTGTCCGGACTCGTCTAGTTTCAGACATCTTACAATAGAGGCATATTCCCTAGTAACTGGAAAACTGCTCGAGTACAACCCATCCCCAAGAAAGGATCCAAAGCGCTTCCTAGCAACTACAGGCCTATTTCTCTCCTTTCAGTCGTCTCTAAAGGGGAAGTAGAAATCTTGTACAATTCAACCCCACCAAATCACAGTCTTGCTTTCTTTCTCATAAGAGATACACCAGCCCTAGACCCATCACAATACACAACCAAGTTATTGAAAGTAATGAGTCCTTTTCACCTGTTGGCATTTCTGTGGATCAAAATCTCAATTGGCACCAACATGTCACATCAATTGCGGAAGGTTTCCTCTTCCGGGCTCGCAAATACTTTTCACCAGCTAATCTCTATACCTTATATACTTCACAGATAAGACCAAACCTTGAATACTGCTCCCACATCTGGCGTGCTGCTGCCGCTTCTACACTCACTATCCTGGACTCCATTCAGAAGGTGACCCTACCCTCACCCAAAGGCTGCCATCCCTTGCCCACCGACGTGCCGTTAGTGACCTCTCTCTCTTTTATAGATATCTCCACGGGCACTGCTCAGAGGAGCTTTCTTCCATAGTTCCTCCACCTGCTGCCCCCAACAGATCTACCAGGGGAACAGAGCAAATGCACCCTTTTACTGTCCAGGTCACCAGACATGGAACATCTTGTTATGCCCGCTCTTTTGTCCCGAGGACTTCCAAGTTGTGGAATTCCTCACTGGCACATGTTTTTCCTTCTGCCCGAACCTCCAAACCTTCCAGTCCAGAATTAACAAGTTGCCTCTTTCCTCCTTGTCGACACCCACAGTAAAATATTATTTAGGCTATAAGCCCTCGTGGTATGTCGTTGAAATAAAAAAAAAAGATTAAAAATCACTGACTGATTTAAAGTTACCTATACCTGAATAATTTGAAGCCAAATATTAAAAATTTGCTATTAAAGCACCAGCCTCACCTGTCCTATCCATTAAGAGCTTTGATTGTTTTATGTAAGAATGTTATAAGATTTTAATTTTGTGTCGTCTTATCTAATAAAGATATAAATAAAAACTACACGTTTTTTTTAATTCAAAAATTTCCAATCCACAGTAAACCCTATCAAAGCGCACAGCTCTGTGTCAGCTATCAAAAACACGTTTGAAGTTGATAGATTTGTGAAAATTTTATAATAGCAGGGCATGGGATATACGGAAAACAGAAAATATAGGCATGTGGTCTAAGGGATAAAACAGTTTGAAAACCTCTTATCTAGATGAAGGCCAATTTGGATACAGATCTGACATATCAACAAGAAAAGCAATTCTGGCACTCAGGACAAAAGGAGAAACGAGGCTACACACAAACAAATATACAGTCAGCTCCCTCTAAGCCGAATTGACTTTTGCCATCTCTCACTGTTTGAGATAACGAAAGTTCGAATTAAAGAAAAGTCTTTTAAAATAATTTATTTTCAAATTTGTACATGAATGAAGTAATTTGTGTTTATTTTCTATGTTGTCTAAAAAATGTTTCCCCGAAAAAAATAAAAAGAGAACAAGGAATATAGTCACAATCATATTATGGAACAAATGGGTCAATAGAATGATGAACTCAAACCATATCAAGGATAGGACACTCATACTGAAAACTGAGGCAAACCCACAGAATATCGCAATAAAAGAAGTATATTTTCAGACATCATACTACAAGGAGAAAGTGAAGGATATGAATTTTAACAGAAAAGAACTGTGGAAGAACATTATATAGAATCAGATAATTATAAGGTAGGATTTTAATGCGGTGGTAGGTAAACAAAGTGAAAAGTGTTGTAGCTGAAAAATTCACATGAGAAATATGTGAACGAGGAGAGAGACTTCTAGATTTCTGTGACGAAAATGGTCTAATTATAACAAATATATAATGTAATTTTTGTCTTCAAATATTACTTTCTAAAAATATTTGGTTACAGAAAAAATAATTAGTTTCATGCTAAAGTGGAGACAAATAGCCATAGATGAAATAGAATCATTGGTAGGAGTTGAAGCTGCAGAAGACCTGTTTTTACGAGAAATTAAGAAAGTGACATAAAGCGAAATAATTTAAGAAGATGTAAAAGAAATTATATCGACATGAACACAAGCACAGCTTATTTATTAGACATAATGTGTAATGAAAGTATATAAAAAATGAGTATTAAAAATCTTTAAAGCCACATCGTTCCACATTTGTTCAGTTGCATTTATCATGTGCATATCATTGCTCTGTTGCATGAAATGCACACATCTTTAGCCCACTAACACATCAGTGAATTGAAGGTATATTTTCTAAATGTTAGAAAGAAAGATTTTAAAATTATCTTCTGTCGTGGCACCTAAAACTTCTGGAACTCCTTAGATTATTGTCATGTTTTAGATTTTGGCGCCTTAGCTTCAGCCTTCTTAGCGTATAGGGTAAAACGTCCCTGGCCGAAGGAAATATATAGTAGAAATTTATAAAAAATTGACAATGGTTCCATTCCATAACATAACACTGTGGCTTATTTTATGACAATGATACCATATTCTAAGTTGTTCCAATAGCGAAATATGTGAATCTTGTTCTCGATCTTCACTATAAAATTCATTGTTATCTTCAGGATGGATGATGCAGTCACCCTCATTACAGTAATTGAAACATGGTTGGTATACTGTTTTAAAACAACTCTCGTCACTTGTACTAAATATTTCACTGATGTTTGTTAGCAATAATGGCGTGTTCATAGCAGCATTATACTGTGTTCAACTGCCGTTTTCACCTGTTTCACTTTCCTGTAAAATGTAGATTGTAAAGTTTTGTTTGTTTCTCAAGTGACTTGCTTTTATTGATGTATGACATTATTATTGGATCACACACATTAACACTCTACTAGACTTACACAACAGCATGTTGCGATGGAACAATCAACCCTTATAAATCAGTGGGACTGTAGGGTGAAAAATAGTTTATAGTGAAGTTGAAAGGTTACTACTACTTTATAGTCGCCACGAATAATAAAATTTACTTCTTCAGGTAGCGGAAACGTAACTGCCACCAGTATATATTACCAAGAAGTTCCACAACTATAAGGTGTAATATGAAAGGGCCGGCAACGTCGCGGCGACTATTAATGCTACTTGAAAGTGGCTGCATCTTTGATGTAGCATTTCAGTAACATAAGGTAGTTTCGGCTACTGTCATTTGCTATCTTCAAGTTCCTGGAACTTTTGAGTTGTTCTGTGAGTAACGACGACGTTCCTAATACCTTGAAAGCAACTAAGAAGTTGCGTAACTCTAAAGTAGTTATAAATGGTGAATATTAAGTAATTGTCACTGCTCATGTGTAATATAAAGTTATTTTCACCACAGAGTCGTAGAATTAGTGGCGATTGCGTAATAACATTTCAAGTTCCGATCTCAGTTGCAATCACTTTGGTGCTAGGTGGGGTGCCTCAGGGTTCGATCCTGTTTTTGATATACACTGCCGATTTACTTGGTTCACTCCACAGTACTCATGGTGCCTATGCTTCAACGGGATCTGGATGCAATCATGGCCTGGACAAGAATTTGGCAAATTCCTCTGAATGTTGCTAAGTGTAAGGTGTTGCATGTTGTTCGAAACAACCCCTGGCGTGTTTACCGCCGTTTACCTGAGTTTTGGTGATCTAAATGTTGAAGGCACTCTTCTTAATTGATATAATGAACTTAACAGTGATGCTAGTGATATATAAAGAGCGTCTGAACATGAAAACACTGAATCTGACCATGACACGGTTTCTGAGATTCCTGAAGAATGTTGTGACAATGGCGACGGTAAGGATATAAATAATTCTGGACGCAGCAAGCGCGTTATGGTAGTGAATTTTCATAAAAATCTTTTTAATAACAAATATGTGTGTTTTTTTAAAGAAAGCAGGCATCAAATTTGGTTACCAGTATAACCTATATAGTAAAAACAATGTGGCATGTTTCACCAAAATAACTTTATTGTGTGAAAATGTACAAAAATTTCCAAAAGTAAACTTAAAGTGTTCCCGAGAAAACACGTTTCTTGGTCAACTTTATAGGTTAATAGCAAATTGAGCTGTTCAAATATGAAACATTTGATCAAAATTCGCTACCACAATGCACTTGCTGCGTCCAGAATTTCTTTTCTTACAAACATGCGTTATATTTCGATGGAAAATGCAATAACATAAGGCGTGTTTGATAAAAAAAAAAAAAAGGAAATTTGTATCACCAACGACTTATGGGCCAGCCTGTGATGTAGAAATATTATTTTAAGATGTAGCTCAGACACCCTATAATTAATATATACAATTTTTTTTCATATCTTATATAATAACGGATATATTGAGCTTTATTGATTTTTTACGAAAATTCGACAAAAATTATATACCATTAAACGATAAACTCTATAGCTAAGGCTACTGCCAAGCATCAGAGAAAGGGTCTATTTGAAATGAATTTTCTGCAAATATTTTAGTAAAATGAAGGACAGTGACGGTTGAAACTAAGACTTTAGGGTTTGTAAAACATCCTTCTTGAGACATTTTATTTGTATAGCCCGTATTAAATTCAAGTTACTTGCCTAAATGTTGCCAATTTTGACATTTTAAATCGCCACTTTGACGTTTTGAGGAAAACCCCAATTTATTTTTCTTTAAATGCTTATACCTTTTTTGTCTTTTGAGCTACATAGCTAAATTTTGGGAGGTAACTTACTCATAAGGATATAAACCTGCGAGCCAAATTTGGTTGCCCTTACTTTGTTAATTCCGGAGATATAATTTTTTTTCGAAAGAAAATACAAAATTTTCCGGGAAAACCTAGGCAGATTTTCCTGGCTAACGAACTTATCCAAGCCATTTGCAAAAGGAATTTTTTCACCAAATTTAATCAAAATCGGCCCATTATTTTTTGAGTTATCGGTGTGATACATATATATATATATATATATATATATATATATATATATATATATATATATATATATATATATATATATATATATATATATATATATATATATATATATATATATATATATATAACATATAAAAATTGAAACTGACCCCGGATATGTTTTCTGGGGGGCCTAATTACAGAGCTTAATTTTGGTACATAATGTATCTATAATGATATAAACCTCCGCACCAATTTGGTTACCCTTACTTTGTTATTTCCGGAGATATAATATTTTTTCGAAAAAAAAAAAAAACACAAAAGTTTCCGGGAAAACCTGCACCGATTTTTCTGGCTAACGAACTTGTTTAAGCATATAAAAATTGAAGCTGACCCCGGATATGTGTTCTAATGGGTCTACTTAGCGTTCATTTAAAGAAATTTCTTCAAAATTCAAAAGTCGGGATCTCCTCATTAGTGAATTTTTTTTAAAGAAAATTCACTAATAGTGCGAGTGGAAGTGTTGATTCAGAAGAAAAAATATACGTTTAAGGAAAAAATCGCTTTAGATAGTGTGCTTCTGAAGCTGTGCCTTCACCACCTATTAGAAAAGATAACATATTCATTAAAATCCCAATTGTGAAAGCAAGAGCTCGTGAATTAGGTGATAGAGAAGACCCTGTCTTTGTATGGAATTTATTTTTTTCTGTGGACGTTTTATAACAAATTGTTCAGTGGACAAACAATAAAGTCTTGCAAATGTACTTGGCATATACAGACAAAAACAGCATCGGTCATCTAAGAGATGCAGAGGAAATTGAAATGAAGGCTTTTCTGGCACTTAAATTATACGTCAATTTTCAATTCTAACCATGAAGAGATGGAACCACTTTTTTCTGACGTAACAGGCAGGGATATATTCAGAGCAGTAATGAGCAAAAATCAATTTGCAATTATCTTATATGCTCTACTATTCGATAACCCTAAGACAAGAAATGATCGTAAGAGAGAAGATCCTGCAGCCACAATTTCAAAACTATTCTACAGGTTTATTGAAAACTGTTAAGCTTCTTACATTATGGGAGAATCGATGACCATCGATGAAATGCTCGTTAGTTTTAGGGGGCGAACGCATTTCAAAATGTACATACCCAACAAACCATGAAAATATGGTATAAAGATTATGTGCCTAACAGACGCAATGAGTAGCTACCTGTACAATGCGTATATTTACTGTGGAAAAGGATCTGATAGATTTGGACTACATGAAAAAGAACGTAAATAGTTGAAACCAATGCAGGCAGTAATATGGCTTTCCAAACCTCTCTTTGGCAATAACCGAAATATAACTGCTGATAATTGGTTTAGTTCCTTAGAACTCGTAAATATTCTGCTAAAAAATAAAGTAACCTAGGTTATAAGTCAAACAAAAAAGCGAGAAATACGACCTGAATTTTTGCAAAACAAGAAGAGGGAGGAAGGATTGTATGGATTTCGCAAAGATGTCATCTTGATTTCTTATGTTGGTAAAAAAGGAAAGGCCACTGTCTTAACTTCAGCTATGCTTAACAGGGCATATGTTGATCCAGAAAGACCAAAGCCAGAAATTATTGCATACTATAATCGAAATAAGGGCGGTGTAAATACAATAGATGAGAAGTGTTCTAAGCGTTCGACCAGTAGATGTACCCCCAGATGGCCACTTGCAATATTCCTCTATATGTTAGACATTTCCCTGGTAAACTGATTTATTTTGCATCAAGGTTTGAAAAATAATGAGGTTATTAGGGAATAATCAGTATTTGCAAAAAAAAACAACAAAAATGGACAGCTGAGTAGGTGCATGAAAATATTAAAAGACGTTAGATGTAAATCAGCCCACTCTCTTTTAATTTTTTTAGGGCTTTCCCACATATAGACAACAATGGCACGAATTCACACACTATTTAATTTACATGCTCAAGTTACTTATTTTTTGAATTTAGCCAGTCATTTGATAGTAAAAGTTAGTGACAAGCCTACATCAACAAGCACTAATAATAACCATTTTTTAGTGGACACAAGTTAATATAAAATCTGTTTACCTTGGCGTTCCTCAGTTCTGTGAGATCATCATCAGGAGAATAGACCTCTTTGCATGTTCCAGTATCTGAAGCACAGGCTATCACATCACGAAGTTGTTCCAGAGAATTATTTCCTAATACTTCAATACTGTGACTAAATTGAGGCTTGTTCGATAAGGAAGGCCTTTGTTGAAAGTATTTCTTTGGCTTATAAATAAGCAAAAGAAGTATGTAGTCTGATCCAGGAGTCAAGTCGGCAGTAGAACTGCTACTCTGTCCCTAGAAATATTAGAAAGTTGTTGTTACAAGGTGTAGCAATTTGTGGTTAAATCATCCAATTAAGTATATAAAGAATTAAAACCAGGAGGTATAGTAATGCAGATACATGTAAAAAAAGTCTGGATGCAGCAAGTGCGTTATGGAAGTGAATTTTATAAAAATGTTTTAAGTAGCAAATGTCTTTAATGCAAGCAGAGAACTTATAAAAAATCTTAGACAGCCAGTGAAGCTCGATGTGTACGAAAGTATTTATATTTCTAAGCACATAAAAATCTCAAATCACATAAAAATCTTTAAATCGAGCCCCGCCACTGGTTTGCAGTCCTCTGTCTGCGCTCTGTCTTTAAAGCAGATAAACATTCCGAAACCTGTCAGGTAAAGTGATAGAGGAAGTTCAAAAACCTCGTCTGGCAATTAAAATACAATACACAGAAAATTTGTCTGCGATTTAATCTCCCTCTCGGTATCGTTCTTTACCTAAGGCTCAGTATAAAAGGTGGTGTTTTAGTGGAATGTAGGTAGAATTTTTCATCCTCCGATGACGCTGACTTTGTTGGGGGAAATGATTGTCAGGTCTTTAAAAATGTGTTATGGTGTTTTGGGTCTCCAAGAAAAGCAGGCATCACTTTGGTTACCGGTATAACCTATATAGTAGAAACAACGTACCATATTTTATCAAAATAACTTATTGTTTGAAAATGTAAAAAAAATTCCGAAAATAAATTTTACATGTTTCCGAGAAAACTAGTTTCCTAGGTTAATAGCAAATTGAGTTATCAAAATTTGAAGCATTTAATGAAAATTCGTTACCAAAACGCACTTACTGCGTTTCGATTTTTTGCAAACATGCATCATATTTCGATGAAAAATGCAAAAATGCAATAAAGAATGTCCCAAAAATAAATTGTAGGTAACACCAACGACTTATGGGCCACCTTGTTATTGTCAAAATAATTTTATAAAATGCAGCTCAAGACACCCTGTAGTTAATTTACACATTTTTTTCCCTTATCTTGTATAATAACAATTATATTGAGCTTTGCCTACAAATGCGTCACTCTGTATATAGGTCAACAGATAAAAGTTCGGGACACAGCAAGCACGTTATGGTAGTGAATTCTCATAAGAATAATATATTAGTGATTCAAAAATTCAATGACAGTGACTCAATTTGTTTAAAAGCAATCCAGAACAACGTTTCATTATGTATAAATATCAAGCTTTCCATTCTTCACGTTCACGGTATGTTCTTTTTAATTTAATAAATATTTAAGTTCAATCTATTTTCGGACCACCTTTATATAGTTTAGAATCTTATCATACATTTGTTACATAAACTTGCTGTGTCTGAGATATCATAATGTGACATTAATAAAGTAGCTTTGATGCTAACATACTCAAGCGACCTCAATATAAGTTACACAGTAAGTCATACGATACAGCAGTGTGATATCAAGCTCTCATTTGTTACATACTATGTATATTGATGTAACATAATTATGTTGACGAAGTAGTTGCTGAAACAATTCATCAAATAGAAAAATAAATGAGAAAACATTTACCTCCAAACTCTGAAATGATCTCTTGAACCCAAAGTAGTTTTCTAGAGAAAGCAACTCCGCATTATAATTCAGGGCGGTTTGTACAACATGTAACTTCTTGGCTTCTTCTGTCACTGGATGCGTATAATGTAACTTGAGTTTTGCATGTATGTTTTTTGGAACATCCATTGGAAGATTCTTGTTTTCATCTTTACATGTTAAGTGATCTACGCTAAAAAATGGAATTGGTTAATACAATTAAGTGAAATAAATAAAAGTGCTGATGCAGCAAACGCCTTATGGCAGATTGTCATTGAGACATTCTTCCCTAAAAAATATTAGTTGGAAATATATGTATGTATGTATGTATTGTATGTATGTATATATGCATATATATATATATATATATATATATATATATATATATATATATATATATATATATATATATATATATATATATATATATATATATATATATATATATATTATAAGAACCCCCATATATGAGTGTGATAATTATATTTAATTATGGAATATAGGTCGTAAATTTGTATTTATGACGCCCTGACGTTGGGTGCCAATCATAAAAAAGTCTGGACGCAGCAAGTGCGTTATGGGAGCGAATTTTCGTTCGAACTGACGAACGATAGCATTTTTTTTCCTTACAAACATGCGTTATAATTCAATGGAAAATACAAAAATACAATAACAGAAGGGGTGTTCTATTAAAAAAAGAAAGTGTGTATCACCAAAGAAATATGGGCCCCTTGTGATTGTCAAAATAGATTTATAAGATGCAGCTCGAGAAATTAACGTATATAATTTTTTCTCATATCTTCTATAATAACGGGTATATTGAGCTTTACCGTAACAATGCGTCACCCTGTATATGTGTAAACAGGCAAAAACTGAAACTGACCCCGTATATGTGTTTTAGGGGTTTTAGTTCGCGCTCATTTGAAGAAATCTTTTTAAAATTCATAAGTCACGATCTTCTCAATAACGATTTTTTTTCTACGAAAATTTGCTAAAATATAGACTAATAAACCATAAACTCTATAGCTGAAACTACTGCCAGAGCATCAGAAAGAGGGTCTATTTGAAATCGATTTTCCGAAAATATTTTAGAAAAATGGAGAACAATGATGGTTGAAGCTGAAACTTGCGACTTTGTAAAACACACTTATTAAGACATTTCTTTTACATAATCCGTATTTGTTTCAAATTCGTTGTCTAAAAAATGCAAATTTTGACGTTTCAAATCGCGACTTTGACGTTTTAAGAAAAATTATAACATTTAACATTTTCAAAATATGTTTTTTGCTACTTCTTAACCCTTTGCGTCAAAAAAACTTAACCATTGTATGTAATATTCAATTGGTTTTGTTAATCACAAAAATATTTTGTTCTTGTGCTTTCCCCTGTGGCACCCATTTTTTTTTTCTTTAAAGGCCTATAACTTTTTTCTTTTAACTTATAGATCCGATTTTCGGCACGTAGGGTAAGTTTGATAGTGGAAACGTACGTTCCAAATTTGGTTGCCACAGCTTTTTTATTTTCGGGGACACAAAAATTTTCATAAAGAAAACGCAAAATTTTCTGAAATTTTCGCGGAAAAACTGGTCCGATTATCCTGGCTAACGAACTTATCCAAGCCACTGACAAAAGGAAGGTACATACCAAATTTCATCGAAATCGGCCCTAAACAGAGATCTCCTCATTAGTGAATTTTTCGTTTTATGAAAAAATCTCTGAAAAGGGTGATAATTTATTTGCATATTATTTTTATTATTATATATTGTATATATAATATAATACTGAAATATAGAATATATATATATATATATATATATATATATATATATATATATATATATATATATATATATATATATATATATATATATAAATTGTGTTTAATATGTATTAAAATATTGATAAATTAAGTAACTGTAAGTAGGTAGTAGCTTTTTAATTTACCTAGCCTTTTTCACTTACTGACTTGATTCCTGTTTCCCATATGAGCACCATCTATTCTTCCAGTCACTTCTGACAATGTACCTAAATATATGTGGTGCCCTTATTTTTAAACTTTTTATTTCCCTGACTAGCTCTGAATATTTTATTTAAGGAATTTTGTTTTAAGAGAAATTAAAGAATATGATTATGATCAAATTTGGGATCAGATTATCTGTTAGGGGTGTTTCTGGAATAGGCCTTTCTTAAACTGGGCCAAAAAATAAAATTATACCATTTAAAACTTATTTATTATCAATTATTTCTTTACCCACTTTTAGAACATATTTGCTTATACCGTGATCACATGTTAAATTCATATGAATATTAAATGCTTATTTTATAAATACCTTACATTAATAGCATTAATAACAATGCAATGCTCTTTCTTGGTGACCGGATTACCTGTATACATTATCAATCCTCAGCATTTAAGGCACCTTTTGCGTTTGCGAATGTAGAACTCCTCCAATATAGTTTCGCAAGAACTATTGATGACTTTTCACTGCGTGATCACTTCCACAAATTTTAGTTTTCACTTTTGTTCTTAAACTTTAATTATGTTACTGAATTTTACCGCGATCTCTTTCTGAACAATTTATTTATTGACTTAATATCACTACTATTCTTTAAGTATCCTGTGTCAACTGTTCACTTTATTATTTTTAAACAAACGAGCTTGGTAACTATGCTTAGTTGAACTTCTGTTATAATTTTAAAACAAACGCGCTTGGATGGCAACCGCACTTTTTTCGCGTAGCAACCGTATGATGTTCGCTCATGCTAACAAACACAACCTGCCACACTTGAAAATTCTTCTATATTGACTTGCTCCTCTCTTCAGTTCTTGGTTATCTACTACTTATATTTAAATGAATCCACCAATCAGAGATCGAGATTTTCCTTACAAATTCTTGTTAAAATCTAAATATTTTTATACATTTTCCTAATCTTGTTAATGAATTTTCTTAGAAAAAATTCACTAACAGGGTGATCCCGAATTTTGAACAAATTTCTTCAAATGAGCACAAACTATGACCCTTAGAACCCATATGCGGGGTGAGTTTCAATTATATATATATATATATATATATATATATATATATATATATATATATATATATATATATATATATATATATATATCGATTTGATTTTTCAATATGTGTAACATATTCTCAATGAAATAAGCTTTCTTTTCATACTAATTACAGTCATTTCTGAACTCTGTTCATATTCTAAATATGCAAATTAAAATCGCTGTGTCTTGAGTGTCTTTAAAACTATGCTTATCTTTATTTAATATATTTTTTTTAATGTCATCCTAAATTCTATTCACTCCAAAAATTTTCTGTTAAAATAACATGTCTTTTAGCCTTAATTTAACAACCTATTACATAACCTAATTAAATTATACACAAAACAGTTCATTCGATTTTCCATTTATTGTCTATTCCTTGTGCTATAATTATTAAATTTTATAGCAAAAAGTCCTATACTGTCCAATTATTGTTTAAACAATCAATACACTCTATTTCTAAGCTTTTGACTTAGTTAAATAGTTGCACATACCTTTACTTCATTAACTTGCAAACAATTTATGGGCATATTTAACAATTTTATTTATGTCTATTTTGTATTTACATTATTCTTCGCCGTTTAAAACACTGCTTATCTTAAAACTGGTGCTATTTTCTTCTTTTTAATCATATTTCATTTTCCCCACAATCACTATTTGCTATACTATCCCTCAAAACTTTCTATTTTTATTTAAACATCAAACTTCTCATAACGTATTTGTTTGTTGATTAAACCTGGTGATTTCTTTGACACCAGCTTTAATTATACATGGATGTATTAAACCCCCTTTATGCACAAATATGGACAATTTTTCCATCTATCTTTTTTATATAAACCTTTTCTGAGAAATATCACTTAGTAACTGAGAAATGATCTATTTACTGTGAACTTGATGCATTTTTTGGCTCTTCAATATTTGGTGATCGAATTTGTACTTGTTTGAATTTGAAATTTGTATTATTTTTCCAATTTTATCACATTATACCTATTTAGCAGTTATAATTGTTAGGCATGTGTTATGTAAGCTCCTTTTTCAATCAAATTATTCGATATATATATTTAGGTTTTATAGTTGCCTTTTCTGATATCGTATCCAATGTCTCTGGTTTGAATTTTAATTCATTATTTTAATTTTAAAATTGATCTATATATAATAAACAAAGAAAAAATTGTAAATCTAGACAATAAAAACAATCATAATAATCCAATACTTCACAGATTTAAAACTCTAGACGCACATGACCTAAACTGACTATATGACATGCCAAACATATCAAATTCCCAACAGAAGCTGTTGCGATTATTAACTACTCTGCTGCGAGGGCTATACTTGCCTTAGTTCAGTGGAATTCACTACTCAGTATGCCAGGATAATGAACAGTATGTGAACAAACTCGAATTCTGAATTGAGATAGGATATCACAGCTATCTATAAGTCCATTCAGAACTTTGTAAACAAAACATAGGTTGAAGAGAATATGCCTAGTATGAAAGGAATTTAGGCCAAAATAAGAAAGCAGTAAGCTGTTACTACATTTATAAAAGTACATGGAATTTCTATAACACAAAGTTTTGACACTGAACATTTTCAACTCTATCAATATGCACAGCGTAGTGAAGTGACCAAATCACTGAACAATCATAAATAAATAAAAAACCGTACAATCAATGGGTACATCATGATCAATGTACGAGCACTGCTAAAAAGATTAGTGATTCTAGTTATCCAACCCAACATTCTTGCAGCCTTAGAAGTAACAGCATAAATGTGAAGTGACATCCTAAGCTGTGAATCCAACGTGACACCCAGATCATGAACAATATCCACCCACCTCAATGAGATGCCATCTGAGATAATCAGAATCTGCAGTGGTAAACTGAGAGGTAGCTCTACAGGAAAACTTCATCATAAAACACAGTAGTCCAAATCATGGGCCAGTGCAGACATTTTAGCAGCTGTATAGACAGAAGTGAAAATTTTTAGATCATCTGCAAACATTAAGTAAGGTTACCTGAGGTACATTCCAATATCATTGATGAAAATGTTGAACAGAACTGGCACAAGGTGTACACCTTGTGAAACCCCAGACGTAACATATATAAGATCAGAGTAAGGCCCACTAACTTTAACTTGGATGATTCTGCCTTCAAGATACAAATGGAGCCATGCCAGCAGCAGACCTCTAATGCTATGTGCATATAATTTCTGAATTAACAGAGAGTGGTTTACAGAACAAAAAGCTCTGATAAAATCAGTATAGGCAGAGTGTACTTCACCACCATTTTCTAATGAAATTATATAATTGGTAAAATAAAACAAGTTTGTTGCAAGTGACGTACCTGTAGAGAAACCATGCTGTTGTTCAACGACATGTTTGAAGGAAAATTTGAGAATCAGCATCACAGTCATCTCAAATACTTTTGATAAGACAGAGCTGATACAAACATGCCTGTAGTTTCTGACATGTGATCGACTACCTGACTTAAAGACAGGATAAGTATCAGATTTTAAAGGCCTCGAGAAAAATGCCTGAATAAAGTGAAAGACTGAAGATGATGCTAAGCGGTCTTCCAAGAGCATACGAATATTCTCTGAAGAGAATGGGATGTATCTGATCTGGACCAGCACGTTTATTAGCATGTAAGTTTACGAACGCAAACATAATTTTCTACCCAGAAAGCATGATGTGATTAATGACAACAGTAGGTTCAGGTTTCAAAGATGGTGTCAAAATTGTAGGATCTTTATAAATTGTCTTTATGAAAGAAGCAGCAAGGTTTGCTATATCTTCTGTTACTAGCATATCTATACATATAAATATATATATATATATATATATATATATATATATATATATATATATATATATATATATATATATATATATATATATATATATAACAATGTAATCTCTCCAACTGCGATCCTATCATCCACATATTTATTGTCTCACTACAAACTGGCTGCTTTCCCTCGGCATGGAAACTCTGTTATGTAAGCCCAATGCATAAGTCTGGAAGTAGAACCAATGCAACTAACTATCGTCCAATATGTATTCAGTCTGCAATGTCCAAGCTTTTCGAGAAGATCGTGTTGCCGCAGCTTGCATTTGTCTTTAAGAATGTGATAACTACCAGACAGCATGGTTTCTTCTGTGGCAGGTCCACGGCCACAAATCTTTTCCTATACACGGACTATATACTCAAATCTCTAAACAGAGGTTACAGTGTCCAAGCTATTTATACGGATTTTAGCAAAGCATTTGATACGGTTGACCACAAGATTCTAGTCAACAAACTGAAAAAATATGGGGTTAGTGGAATGGCGCTTAGTTGGTTGGAGTCCTATCTGGCGGATAGACGGCTGCAGGTGAGAGCCTGTGGCCATGTTTTTCCGGGAGTCCCGCAGGGTTCTCACTTGGGTCCCATACTTTTCAACATCTTCATCAACGACATTGGCGACAACTTTGAGTCAGAATTTCTCCTCTCTGCTGATGACCTAAAAAAACAAGTGACGCCGATTCACTCCAGCGGGATATCAACAGGTTGAGCAGCTGGTGTATCAAGAATAAACTCAGCCTCAACATAGAGAAGTGTACATGTATGTCCTTTTCGCGTTCACGCGACCAAAATCCTATTACTTATTTCCTGAATGGCCAACTTAACCGGTAAACCATGTCCACCAAAGACCTGGGTGTCATTATCAACAACAAGCTTACATTCCATCAGCACCTGGACCAGATTACCCTTCAGGCGCACCGTACCATGGGTTTCATTACTAGATCTGGCCGGGATTTCGAGAACATTCACACTTTAATCTGACTCTACTCATCGCTGGTAATACCCATCCTGGATTACTGTTCGCTAGTTTGGTCTCCTTATACCAATATACAGATCAACCAAATCGAGCGAGTACAGTCGAGATTCATCATACATATTCATATCGTATGCACAATGGTAATAAACTCAGCCATGATGAAATCTGCACCCGACTTAAGATCAACAGCCTGTCAAATCGCAGAATAGTCACAGACCTAACATACTTCTACAAGGTTATCAATGGACTTATTGACTCACCTGAGAGTCTGGGACTATCTGGACTCATCTGCCCTAGACCTGGGCTGAGGACATCTCGACTGACTGAAACTACCAAAACATACAAAGTCTACGTGCATTATGGACCACATAACAGAATAGCTGGTGTGCGTCAATGAATACTGTGGGAGCATTGATTTTTTTCGAAATAATTTGGCCTCGTTCACGTCAGGCGTCAAGAGTGCGGTATTGCAGCACTTATAATTGTTTCATTATATAGTCTTGTTACCCACCACCCTTGTTGCTTGTCTTCTTTTCTTTATGGATAAAGCTGACTGGCGTATAAGTTAGTAAATAAATAAATAAATAAATATATTTATTTATTCATACACCATCCAACAGCTTAAAAACCAAATTAAGGATGGGCCAATACACAAAACATAATAACTAACAATAATCAAGCTAACAATACAAAAAAAAAATCACAAATTAGATCGCTTTGAAAAACATTTTTATCTCTAATATGTTACATGAGAAGATATCTAGGCGGATAGACGGATATCGACCATCCTCATGAAAGCTAAGAAATTTTAGAAATTTCCTTTGCACTGATTCCAGGCTTGCCATATGTATCTCATAAGTAGGAGCCCACACAACTGAGCCATATTCAAGTCGGGACCTAACCAAACAGCTAAAGAGCAGGAGGAGGGTGTCAGTCTGTGAGAAATGTTTGCTGTTTCTTATCAGAAACCCTAGAGTTTTGTAAGCAGAACTCACAGTCTGCTCATAGTGTGGTTTAAAAGATAGAGTACCATCAAAAACAATTCCAAGGTCCTTAACTGTCCCGGGGCGGTCAAGTGGAAGCCCTCTTATATTGTACCCGAAAGTGATTGCGTGCTTATTTCGAGTAAAGGACATCACACAACACTTGGAAACATTCATAGAAAGACCACTCCGACAACACCATTCATCAAGGACCTGAAGACAGTTCTGGAGCCGCAAACAGTCATCAACACTCGAAATATTTGCGAAAATCTTAATATCGTCTGCATACATTAAAAAAGGAACATGTAAAACATGTTTAACTGGGTCAATAAATATATTAAACAGTAATGGACCGAGTATGGAACCCTGTGGCACTCCCGAAGTTATGTGATAGGTGTTAGATTTGAAGCCCTCTACCTCAACAAATTGCCTCCTTCCATCCAGGTAAGATCTGAACAAGCCAAGCAAGCCCTCGGAGAATCCGATAGCCCTCATCCTGTCAATCAGAACAGAGTGATTTAGACAATCGAAGGCCTTAGATAGATCAGTATACACAACATCAACCTGTGAAGAGCGGTCAAGAGCTGACACAATGAACTGTGTAACGTCAACTGAATTCGTTACAGTCGATCTACCTGGAATGAAACCATGCTGAGAAATAGAGAGTCTGTTTTTGATGTGAAACAGTATTCGCTGAAAAAGGCAGGCCTCGAAAATCTTACAGAAGACACATAGTATGGCTATTGGTCGAGAGTTTGATGGATCACTATCCCCCGCCTTGAAGACAGGGAAAACCCGTGACAGCTTCCAAATCGCGGGGAATGTTCCAGATCTAAAAATCAGTTTAAAAATTTTCTTAAGTGGAGTCAGGAAAGCATATAAGCAGTTGCGCACCAAGAAACCAGGAACCAGATCAGGTCCACAGGACATGTTAGCCTTAATTCTCTTAGCGGCTGTAATAATTTCATCATCTGTAAAGTCATCAACAAAGAACAATGTGATGTCACCCAAAGCCAATATATATATATATATATATATATATATATATATATATATATACATATATATATATATATATATATATATATATATATATATATATATATATATATATATATATATATATACATATATATATATATATATATATATATATATATATATATATATATATATATATATATATATATATACACAGGTGGCCTCCTTTTTCACATGTCTGCAACCACCCTGATTGCATAAAGCACCAAGATAAATTTCTTGTGAGCAGTCCTCAAGAAAGTTACGGGACCTGGGGCGAATAGGGGTGCTGTGCAGGATAGACAGGGTTTAAGAGGGGTATGGCTTCAAAATGTGAAACAAGCAGCTTTTCGAGGTCCGATTAGGCTGTTTTCTTCTCATTTTCTGCTCTTTCCTTCCCCGCCCAGTACCCTTAGTCACCCCTGGTTCCGTAACTTTCTCGGAGGTTGTTGCAAGAATTTTTTCTTGTGCTTTGTGTATCCAGGGAGGGTTCTAGACTTGTTTCAGAAAAAAAATTCACAGAAGCCTACAGGAGGTTGTCTTCAGATATACCAAAAATAGTATTAACGTGCATATAAAGTAGTAGACTTAATCTATCAGCAGTTGATTTATCTAAAACTGACCTTGGGATACTTAACCTGCAAAACCACAAATTTTTAACGTAGATGGCTGTGTTCACCAGGTGCCAATGGCTGAGGTAAAGTGCTCATCATTTGACTGTTGGTACAATTTAGCAGTTAAAAATCTTATGACAGCAATGTTCGAGTTCACCAGACACCAACAGTTGAATAGTTGCGTCAACATATGCATTTACCTGTCCTGCTGATAGTCAACTGTTGCCGATTTGTCAAAGCCATATGACAGACAAATGTCAAAAAACAGTGCTTTGAAGTCAACAGTGTATTAATCAGTCTCCAACTGCTGAAATGTATCAGTAGTCAGCAGATAAGCCCTTAAACTCAGCTGTTGACACCTGGTGAACTCAGCCATTGTGTACTTGACATTTGTCTTGTCATTTTAAAATTATGTCCTGTATAAGTTATAACACCAAATCAGAGCCTAATTTTTAAAAAGTTTTAAAATTGACAACGGATAATGAAAATAATGATCAATTTAAAAACCACCAAACTAATGAGAAAAGAAGATTAGGTAAAGGTTTACTTTCCGAACACCTGTTCGATTTTTATTAAATTTTGTACATAGGCGTGTTTTACAGTGTAAATGACGAAAATCGCAATAAAAATTAGGGCAGAAGCAAACTTTTGGAGTTATTTGGAAATTATTGTAGCAAAAACGTAAGTTGTACTCACCTTTGCAACATTTTTTGTCAAATTTCAAACATTTTCGGGGGTCGTTTGTTTTATATCAAGCTAAAGAAGGGTCTATTCCACTATTATAATTAATTTCATAGTTAATGCACCCCCTATACTGTTTTTGTGTCTCTGTAAATTTCCCTTCTTTCCATCATAGAATCGATCCTAAGTTGATGTTGACATTTGAGATATAAATATAAAGCTAACTTATCAATAATGTAATACATTTTGAAGATTGACATTATTGCAAAAAAGAAAATTTTACATTATATTATAGCGGTGCATTGGTGCATTAACTATGTGAAAGTAAATTATAATAAGTGGAATACACCCTTCTTGAGCTTGATATAAAACGAACAAACCCCAAAAACGTGTAACATATGACAAAAACATGTCGCAAAAGTGAGTACAACTTAGGTTTTTCCTACAATAAGTTCCAAATGACTCCAAAAGTTTACTTCTGACTCATTTTTATGGTGACTTTTGTCATCTACACCCTAAAACATGCCTCTATACAAAATTTCATAAAAATCAAACAGGTGTTTGGAAAGTAAACCTTTACCAAAGGTTATTACAAGGATGTAATATCAAATTAATCCACATTATTTTAATAACCATTTTAAATGGCTTGACCACTTTACAAATAGACAAATTCAGAACGGTGGGTAGCTACTTAACTAGACATGCTCTAGCATTATCTTGATTTTTTTTTAAATTTTTTTTTAATTTCAAGAACACACCACGAGGGCTTACAGCCTAAATACTATCGTACCGTGGGTGTTGACAAGGAGGAAAGAGGCAGCTTGTTAATTCTGGACTTGTAGGTTTGGAGGTTCGGAGGCGAAGGAAAAACATGTGCCGGCAAGGAATTCCACAACTTGGAAGTCCTCGGGACAAAAGAGCGGGCATAACAAGATGTTCTAAGTCTGGTGACCTGGACAGTAAAATGGTGCATTCGCTCTGTTCCCCTGGTAGATCTGTTGGGGGCAGCAGGTGGGGGAACTATGGAGGAAAGCTGCTCTGAGCAGCGCCCGTGCAGATATCTATAAAAGAGAGAGAGAACACCAACGGCACGTCGGTGGGCAAGGGATGGCAGCCTTTGGGTGAGGGTAGGGTCACCGATGAGACGTATAGCTCTCTTTTGAATGGGGTCCAGGATAGCGAGTGTAGAAGCGGCAGCGGCACCCCAGATGTGGGAGCAGTATTCGAGGTTTGGCCTTATTTGTGCAGTATATAAGGTATAGAGATTAGCTGGTGAAAAGTATTTGCGAGCCCGGAAGACGAAATCTAATTTCTTAGCAGCCGCTTCTGCAATTGATGTGACATGTTGGTGCCAATTAAGATTTCGATCCACAGAAATGCCAACAAGAGAAAAGGACTCATTACTTTGAATAACTTGGTTGTTCATTGTGATGGGTCTAGGGCTGGTGTATCTCTTGTGAGAAAGAAAGCAAGACTTAGTTTTGGTGGGGTTGAATTGTACAAGATTTCTACTTCCCCAGTCTAATATTTTTTGGAGATCCACGGAGACAGAACCCTCCATGAGTCTGCGATCCTCATCTAATTGGGCTAAAGAGACAGGCTTAGAATATCGTATATTTGAATGGAGGGTGCTGTCGTCCGCGTAGCTGTGAACTGGGTTGGATGTGCTTGAGAGGAGGTCATTGATGTGGAGAAGAAACAAAGTAGGGGCTAAAGCTGAACCTTGAGGAACTTCTGCATTAATTGGATACAGTTTAGAGGAATGGCCATCCACAACAACAGATATGCTCCTGTTGGAGAGGAAATTTGCTGTCCACATACAGAGTTTTGGTGGTAGGCCATAGGCCGGAAGTTTATTAAGCAGCGCTGCGTGCCAGACCTGGTCGAATGCTTTGGATATGTCTAGAGCAACAATCTGGGATTCACCGTGTTGTTCCATAGACTTGTTCCAAGAATGGGTGACAAAGGAAAGGAGGTCGGCAGTCGATCTGCGCTGACGGAATCCATACTGCCTGTCGTGGATTAGACTGTGTTTTTCAAGAAATTTTAGTAATTCGGTGTTTATATACTTTTCCATCACTTTAGAGACGACTGAAAGGAGAGAAATAGGCCTGTAGTTGCTAGGAAGCGCTTTGGATCCTTTCTTGGGAATGGGTTGTACTCGAGCAGTTTTCCAGTTACTAGGGAATATGCCTTTATTATAACATATCTGAAACAGACGAGTCAGGACAGGAGTAAGCTCTGGTGCGCATTTTTTGAGAACAATTGCTGGGATCTCGTCAAGGCCAGAGGCTTTCCTGGTATTAAGAGAAGAGAGCATCTTTCGTACCTTTTTAGTTTTGAAAATGATATCCGTCATTTTATGCGCGACATTGGGGACTGTTGGTGGTTGAACATTTGGAGGTGGGTTGAGAGTAGAATTGCCGGCGAACAACGAAGCAAAAAGTTCAGCCTTGCCCAGGGCGGTAGAAACAATTTCATCCCCTGAGACAAGAGGTGGGAACGTGCTTTTGCAGAAATTATTCCCAATAGATTTAGCAAGAGTCCAGAAGGTTTTTCCGCCGTTGGAGCTTAAGAGGACTTTGTTTTTGATGTGGTTATTAAACGAGCTTTTGCCTCAGAAAGAATGCAGACATAGCGGTTTCTTGCGTCGTTAAATGCTTGACGATTCTCTTGACTGGGATTGTGTAGAAGCGTTTTGTGAGCTTTCACCTTTTCAAGTCTTGTCACAGGATTTAGAGAACCAGTGCTTGTGAGTGGCTGAAGAGGTTTTCTGTGTACGTGGGATAAATAATTCCATGCCAGCTTGGATAATTTTGGTGACGTTTTGTGAGATATCAGAGGGGTCAGGACGAGAGAAGCAGACAGACGCCCATGGAAATGAGGAAAAGTAATTCCGCATTTCGTCCCAGTTTGCGGAGTTGTAGTGCCAAACGATATGTGGGTGTGATGACTGTGTGACCTCGGGTTGCATTGCGCAGGAAGCAGTGACCATGCCGTGGTCTGAGCGACCAAGGGGGGTGGTGACTGATATCTTATAGCATTCAGGTTGTGTAGTAAGAAGGAGATCCAAGGGATTTGAGCTGTGTGTTGGGATACAAGGAAAGTAAGTAGGTTGCTGAACCATATTGGCTAAAGAATTGCTGAGTGCAAATGCCTCCGCTGCTCTCCCTTGTGGATCGGTTTTTGAAGATCCTAACCATTCCTTATTATGGACATTGAAGTCACCAAGAATAGTGACCTCGGAGGAAGGATATTCAGAAATCAGATAGTCGGTTTTTCCAGAAAGGTAGTCAAAGAGCTGGACAAAGTTGTTGTCAGAAGGTGACCGGTAAATGCAACAGATGAATTTAGTTGCAGCGATAAAGTGAGCGAAAGTTTATTTCACTTTGAGAACTAGGCAACAGTACTCAGCAGTACTGGTGAATGCATACATTGACTCGACTATTAAATTGTTGACGCTTGGTGAACACAGCCAATGCTACATTTTATCAAGAATTATTTGTGTGTCATGGCCACTTAATTAATTTAAATACAGCATTTGTAACTACACAACAGTTTAATAGCTCCATGATTTACTAGGCAACTCTTCGACATATTGCGTTTTTTAAGAGATAAAGGTTTGGTATACAACGTCATTTCCTTATGTGGATGATGCAAAAATTAAGATGTTTATCAAAGAACTTACCTGCATATATTTTCCAATTTTTTAAGTTCACTGGTTTCCATCTCAATTCCAAATGTTTGCAATATATTACGAATACGTTCATTCTTACTTTTCTTGTGTTCATCAGCTGCAACCTTCACCACTTTTTGCTTAACATGTGAGTATTCTGTAAAGTATTCTTTAAGGTCTAAAACTTCAGAAGCGCGATATTGTTTAGGGGGGTACACAGAATCCATTATATACCTAGTTGTCTTGTTTAACGTACCTATCACAAATTTCCAGTCTTATAAAATTACAATAGTGGTAATAATTAGTGGTTAGTAACTTTTACAAGTTCACTTATCGTTTGTTTATGTTGTTTGATTTCCTTGTCCTTGGAGATTTATTACATTTAAAAATAATAGGTTAAGTTATACCAAAGAGGTTGTATATGAATACAGATTGACATAAGTCAGACGTCAGAACTCATCAGTGGTGCCAGGTCTGAAAGATAAAATGTCTCTTCTTTATCACATGAATTATACCAACTAATACACTAAAATTCCTATTTTTCATAAAAGTGAAAATCGGTGACAGGAGACACAATTATTACTCTATGGAAAAATTCTTATTTCTCTATGCAACGATTTTTCTCATGTAACCTTGAACTGAAAGGGTGTTACTATCGTTTTCATACTGATTATCCTTATGGCAATATTTAAATTGTCTGGTACCTTGACACTTGAGCGATTTTTTCGAAATTTTACATAATCACGTAATTTTGTGCGTAGATGACGAAAATGACAAAGAAAATAAAGGTGCAGGCGTATTTTCCAACGGAAATCCTTACCATTTTCATGATCGGGTTTTTTGCATTTTTAAATTATATCTCATTAAGCATGGCAATTTACAGATGCTTACTACAACGTTACATAATGTATCATTAAACAAGTTAGGTTTGCAACATTTCTAAATGTTTGCAGTTAAAAAACCTGTGCCAACTTACAAATGAAACTTTAAGATAACTTTCAAATATATCTCCCTTGTTAGCATGTTGTTTTTTCTCATGTTATAAGCTCGCGCAAAGTTACAATTGCAATGTTTCTGAAAGTTTACTTTAATGTGCAATCATCTACTTGAAGTCACTCCAGTTTCCTGACCGTCTATGTTCGATCGTATGTCATCTTCGCCCAATAGCAGCATAGCAACGCCAACGCCAACCGCGAAATGTAAACGCGCCCGCGTTATTAACGGCGAATTGTTGTTTTAGTTATATATATATATATATATATATATATATATATATATATATATATATATATATATATATATATATATATATATATATATATATATATATATATATATATATTGTCACATTTGTCTATGAGAATTAAGTTTATAGACTTTGTTACTTCTATGGTCAGAGGCCGGTTGTAGTGTGTGTGATTAGTTTCTTTAACGTCGGTCTATTTCCGCGACTATGGCCAATCACCGACGCAAGGGAGCAGTTTCACCTCACTATCCTGGAGCTTTTACCAAACACCTGCCTTTCTGTAAGGAGGGTAGGGATCTTTAACGTGCCTAACATTGCATAGACACGGGACCGACGGCTTCACGCTCCTCCGAAGGGCGGAACGTGCAGACATTTAACTTGCTCAGATACAATGCCAGAACTTCGGTTGATGTTAATGTTATAGTTTGTACTGAAAAAGTGAAAGGAGAAACCCTGGGACCGAACCCAGCACCCTTCGGTTCAGTGGCACACGTTCTTACCTCTGAACCACCGAGGCTCTTCGGTTGTAGTGTGATGGTAACGGCGTTCTCTGGAATGATATTTCTAGGAGGGACCAGAAGTGACGGGTGTAAGACAGTGTAGAAGGTCTAGAATGTCTATGGGCAGTATAAATAGGCGAGCGGTACACATAGTAAGTTAGTTCATTATTGGGTTAGTGTGGTGTAGAATAACTGATCATAGTGTATTAAGCGAGTCAGCAGTAAGTGTTGGTGTATAAGAAGCGATCATAGAAGGCGAATAATAGTTCTATGGACATTTGGTAAGAGATAAATATTTTAGTTGATACTCGTGCTGGAAAATAGTTGGTTATAATAAATTTGTAGTTTGAAAATCTGTGTTTTGTTAGTCAACAAATCCAGAACCCCGTAGAACGTAACAACCGTGTCAGGTGTGGGGTTTTCAAATTGCTAGCGAAAATATTTGCTAGAATATTCGTTGAACAACATGGAAAATTCTAGAATCTCTGGAAGGTCAGTGTCAGCAGTAATACATAACTCGGTGTTTGAGACAGAATAAACTGTACACCTGCTTTAAGTACGCATGTGCCCAAGACACGTAGCGCAACAGCCAATATGAAATATGGACACCCAGCTATTGGAAATAATTAAGGAAATAAAAGAAGCCAGAAAAAGAGACGAAGAAGCCAAAGAAGAAATGAGAAAAGGGTCTGGACGCAGCAAGTGCGTTATGGTAGTGAATTTTCATAAAAATGTTTTTAATTTCAAATATATGTTTTAAGAAGGCAGGTATCAAATTTGGTTACCAGTATAACCCATATAGTAGAAACAATACGACAAGTTTCATCAAAAAAATTTTATTGTTTGAAAATGTACAAAAATTTTCGAAAGTAAACTTAAAATGTTCCCGAAAAACCTGGTTTCTTAGTCAATCTTATAGATTAATAGCAAATTGAGCTATTCAAATTTGAGGCACTTAATGAAAATTCGCTACCATAACACACTTGCTGCGTCTCTAATTTCTTTTTTTACAAACATGCATTATATTTCGATGGAAAATGCAAAAATGCAATAACATAAGGCGTGTTCGATTAAAAAAAATATGAAAATTTCTATCATCAACGACTCATGGGCCTGTGATTGTAGAATTTTTTTTTAAAATGTAGCTCAAGACACCCTATAATTAATGCATACAATTTTTTTCGTATCTTGTATAATAACGGATATATTAAGCTTTATTGATTTTTTACGAAAATTCAACAAAAATTGTATACCATTAAACGATAAACTCTATAGCTAAGACTACTGCCAAAGCATCAGAAAAGGAGTCTATTTGAAATGAATTTTCTGGAAATATTTTAGTAAAATGAAGGACAATGACGGTTGAAGCTAAGACTTCAGGCTTTGAAAAACATTCTTCTTGAGACATTTGCTTTCCATAGCTCGTATTAGTTTCAGGTTATTTGCCTAAATGTTGCCAATTTTGACGTTTTAAATCGAGACTTTGTCGTTTTGAGGAAAACCACAATTTATTTTTATTTAGATGCCTATAACTTGATTATTTTTCAACTTACAAAGCTAAATTTTAATACGTAATTTACCTATAATGGTATAAATCCGCGTACCAAATTTGATTGCCCTTACGTTGTTATTTCTTGAGATATAATTTTTTTTTCTAAAGAAAACCCAAAATTTTCCGGGAAAACCTTGGCCGATTTTCCTGGGTAACCAACTTATCCAAGCCGCTTGCGAAAGAAAGGTATTCACTAAATTTAATCAAAATCGGCCCATTATTTTTTGTGTTATCAGGGTACCAATTTTCAAGTCATTTGATCAAAGAAAAAGAAAATTATTCGAAATTAATAATAAAATAATCATCGACATCACTTTAGATTCTGTAATGTAATATCTACAATGTTTGACAAAGACAGATGACGTTATCTGTACTGCTATGCTATTAAAATAAATCGTAGATGAAAATCTAAACAATGGAAGTTGTTGCAATGTGTCAGCCTGGAGAGCATTGTGAGATATACGACAGGGACGCCATCTCGGTGCAGGACCAGGTAGTATGTTGTCACGATAGCTGTATGTTACACATCATTTTATAGATAGAGCTGTGTACAATGTACAATCAACTAACAATTGTGCAAATTGTCAGCCTTGGACCATTTCTTTCCTAACACCGGCACAAAGTTTGCGTCCAAAAGCGCTAAATTTTGGCATGCGAATGTATGCTATAAATAGAAAATTTCGGGACGCAGCAAGTGCGTTATAGTAGTGAATTTTCATAAGAATTGTACACTATTAGTAAGATATATTATTAAAACTAATTCTTTAAATTTAAATGGACCTTGGGTGGGTACTACATGAAAGAAAAAATAACATAATGAGCTTTGCCGATAACTACAAATTTGTTTTAAAAAACCCTTTTTGTTGTTTATTGTTTGTACAAACTGGATGGGTTGACTAAAACAAAACCATCCAAGCAATTAATAAGAAAAAATACCTGCCATTTTTATAATCACCAATGACAGGTACATTATGTTTGTAAATAATAATTTTTTCCTAAAAAAAAACTTTTGTGACTTTAATGAAATTTGTAACAAAATTTTTTTAAAGACACCTGTAGTACTTAGATATTATATCTAAGACCAAATTTTAATTTTTTAACTCCATATAAAATATAAATTTTTTCAAATAATCGCTAACTGAGGCTCTAAAAGGTTCGGGACACAGCAAGGGCGTTATGGTAGTGAATTTTCATTAAAAAAAATTTAATAGGAAATATTTTTTTTTAAAGAAAGCTTGCATCAAATTTTGTTACTAGTATAACCTATATAGGAGAAACAATCTACCATATTTTATCAAAATAACTTTATTGTTTGACAATATACAAAAATCTTCCGAAAATAAACTTAAAATGTGCCTAAAAAACTAGGTTCCTGGCCAACGAACCTTGACATAAACCAGCCAGCGTGGTTTTTGGGAGAGAGAGAGACTTCCTCCTGATCTTATATTTGGAAAACCCAAAGATGCTCCACTGATGAATACATAAAAGAGTTGGAAAGAAGAATAGAAGCCATCCACTCAGAATGCATATACGAGTAGAAAGCGACCGCATGAAGACCCGTTATGACGTGCGAGCTAATTTAGCTGGTTTTAAGGAAGGAGATCGTGTGTGGTTCTACAATCCAATATGACGCAAGGGACGGTCACCGAAACTACAGAAATTATGGGAAGGTCCTTATAAGGTGGTCAAAAGGATCAATGACGTTGTCTATGGCATTCAGTGGAGCTAGAAGAGCAATATGAACGTGGTCCATATGCACAGACTTACGTCATACCAAGAAATGTCAGAATTCGACCGGGTCGATCGAATATCAGAGGGGGCGGTGTCTATGAGGATTACGTTTATGGACTTTGTTATTTATATGGTCAGATGTCGGTTATAAAGTGTGTTGGTAAGAGCGAACACCCGGGATTATATTTCTAGAAGGGACCAAATGTGACAGGTAGTGTAGAATATCTAGAATCTCTATGGAGAGTATAAATATACGAACGGCACATAGAGTTAGTTAGTTCAATATTAAGTGAGATCCAGCCACAAATGGTAGGATCCACCCCTCTGTGAATTTTTTATAGAGGTGTCTCGCAATGCTGGCCAATTAAAGCAAGCGTTCCCGGCCCTCCTAAGACATGACTAGGTAAGGTAACGGTGTTACATCCCTCATTGCTGACTGATGGAGCTTGTCCACGGGGGAGGTTTAGCGCTCAGACGTCGCCGGGGTCCCTTGGGGCCCCACCAACATCTACAACCCATCTATACTACCCCTAGCCATAAATATGGCGACACCCCTCTCTGCGACCTGGGGACGCGCCCAATTGCTGGCTCAAACATGCAATAGCGCTACCGGCGGATGCACGCACAACTACATGCATGCAAAAGCCGGGAATCAACCCTAAAACGTTATATTACTCGAGTTTTAACGAACAAATGTCAATTTTCCCCAAATCACCCCTCATTCATCGCCTACCTCTAAGAGCGATTTTATCCAAAAACAATCCGGCCGTTCATTTGTCGGGTGCTAACAGGATCTCAAATTTGAAGGCGATATCTCAATTCGCTTTAAAGTTATCGTGACTACTAACAGACAGACATACAGACCGATAGATCCACAGACTGACAGACAAAAAAATGTCGTTCCCAAATCGTGTTTTCTATATGTTTTGCCACTTTTTACGACGTTTAAGCGACATTTTTTTTTAATTTCTGTTACCGATGCCATACTTCCAGACCTATTGGCAACGTGGAAGTAATAATTGGCTACGCAATTTCAAAGGCAAATGCACAACCACATAAACACTTCCTGTGTTGTCAGCAGGTAAGGCACTTTAATAGGAAAATGGAGCTTCTGAACAAAATTGGAAGTAAACCTAACATAGAAGACAAGAGAATAACAGCCCACTAATAGGTTGTTTCTATTTATAATAACTCAATGTGATTAAACATAAATTAAATGCTTTACAATCTACAGGTTATTAAGGGCACACTGCATAGTATGTCCTACAACTATTATTAATTATTCCGCTTAAAATGGCATCGACCTTGCCAACTAATTTGCGATACAAATGGAACATACAACAATATTTCAAAGATAATTAATAACTAACCGCTTATTGTATGCTATGAGCAAGTAAAATCGTGAAACAAAGTAAATATTTCCCCATGATCTGTAAACCAAGCATGTGTCTCTAATTAAGCAAGTTACTAGAGTTACAAACTAATGTATTTAGGTACTTAGCTACGTTTTAGACAGCCGACTGTATTTCGGGATCTTAATGAGGTTTCTAAATTAAACAGTGTGGGTTCTAAGACTCTAGAAAATGCTTGTATGTACTATATCCTCAGTACGTACATATATGTTCAAACTGTATTAGTCATTGAAAAATTTCAGAAGCAAACGATCAATGTTTTTAAAGAAACAAACCAAATAACAAAAATAACTGAATGCAAAATTCGGGTTTTCGATTTAAAGGCAAATATAATATCAGTCACATAGATACAAAACCGGACAAGTCACAACTTTTTACAGAAGCAAAATGCACAACAAAATTAAGAATGCAAAAAAGCCTGCACATCCAAGGCACAGTATAATAATAAGAACTGATTATGCTGTGTCCAAGGTGCCAAGGTGGCTATATGAAGTAAAGCCCCACAAATCCATCGTTATGGCATTTTTACGATAAAAGTGGAATGACGTCATGAAGCTAAGCAGTGCAATGTTGTCATAATGCTAAATATTTCAGATTGTGTCTGCATTTTTAAACAAAACTTTCTTAGTAGTTCATTTTAGTAAATTTGTATTTATTTGACTTCCAAACATCACCATGCGCGAAAAATTTATAAGTTTTGTTTGTGTTAAAAAAAAGGGATAAGCGATTGTGTGGATATCTTACTTTTGCTAACAGTACATATTAATTTGTAAACCATAAAGTGCAAAATATATTTCATGATAATAAATCCTTTTCATGTTTAAATTCTAAAATAAATGTATAAAATTGTGGAACTTTTGAACATATTTAAGAAAAAAGATAATGCGTTTTCGTTTATTGCATAGATTTAGTTTTTTTTTAATTTTGAAAAATTTCTCAAATGAGCGCGATTTAGGACGCCTGGAACACAAATGCGAGGTTGGCTTCCGATTTTATATATATATATATATATATATATATATATATATATATATATATATATATATATATATATATATATATATATATATATATATATATATACATATATATATATATATATATATATATATATATATATATATATATATATATATACATATGCATTTATATACTTATGTGTCACACCGATAACTCAAAAAAAATGGGCGGATTCTCAAAATCGGCCCAGGTTTTCTCGGAAAATTTTGTTTTCTTTCGGAAAAAAAATATATCTCCGGAAATGACAAAGTAAGGCAACCAAATTTGGTACGCTTGTTTGTATTATATAGTGTGAACCATGTACCAAAATTTAGGTTTGTAAGCCCAAAGATAAAAAAGTTATGGGCATTAAAAGAAAATTGGGGTTTTCCTCAAAACATCAAAGTCGCGATTTGAAACGTGAAAATTGGCAACATTTAGGCAAAGAACCTTAAGTAAATACAGATTATGTAAAGAAAATGCCGCAAGAAGAGTTACTGTGCTTCATTTTACTAAAATGTTTCCAGAAATTCCATTTCAAATAGACCCTTTCTCTGGTGCTTTGGCGGCAGTTTTAGTTAAGTTTATGGTTTAACGGTCTATAATTTTTAAGAAATTTTCATAGAAAAAATTAATCAACGAGGAGATCGCGACTTTTCAATTTTAAAAAGAAGACCCCCTGGAATACATATCCGGGTATAGTTTCAGTTTTTATCGGTTTACATATATACAGGCTGACGTATTTCTACGATAAAGCTCAATATAATTGTTATTATACAGTATACAATAAAAAATGTTTACGTTAATTATAGGGTGTCATGAGCTGCACCTTATAAAATTATGTTGACAATCGCAGGCTGGGCCATAAGTCGTTGGTGATACCTATCATATATTTTTTCGAACACCCTTATATTATTGCATTTTTGCATTTTTCATCAAAGTATGATGCCTGTTGGTAATAAAAAAATCAAAACGCAGTAAGTGCCTTTTGGTAGCGAAATGTCATTAAATGCTTTAAATTTCGATAACTTAATTTGCTATTAACCTAGTTCGTTGGCAAGGAAACCAGTTTTCTGGCAAGCATTTTAGATTTATTTTCGGAACATTTTTGTACATTTTCAAACAATAAGTTATTTTGTTAAAATATGGTACATAGTTTCTACTATATAGGTTATACCGGTAACCAAAGTAATGCCTGCTTGTATTAAAGAGACATATTTGCTCTTAAAAACATTTTTATGTGATTGTGAAAACAGGTTTATGAGATGCAGCTCGAGACACCATATAATTAACGTAAATATTTTTTTCTCATATCTTCCATAATAACAGACATATTGATCTTTACCGTAGAAATGCGACACCCTGTATATGAGTAAAGAGACAAAAACTGAAACTGACCCCGTATATGGGTTTGACCGGTTCTAGTTCGCGCTTATTTAAAGAAATCTTCTCAAATTCAGTCACGGTCTTCTTAATAACAATTTTTTTCTACAAACATTTGCTAAAATTGAAGATTATCAAACCATAAACTCTGTAGCTGACACCACTGCCAAAGAATCAGAAAAAGGGTCTATGTGAAATTGATTTTCTGAAAATATTTTAGTAAAATGAAGGGCAATGATGGTTGAAGCTGAAACTTAAGGGGATGTAGAACATTCTTTACATAATCTGTATTTCTTTCAAGTTCTTTGCTTAAATGTTGCCAATTTTGACGTTTTAAATCGCATCTTTGACGTTTTGAGGAAAACCAATTTTTTTTTCTTTAAATGCCCATAACTTTTTTGTCTAAATTTTGGTACATATATACTATATATATATATATATATATATATATATATATATATATATATATATATATATATATATATATATATATATATATATATATATAAAATATAGAGGTATCACACCGATAACTCAAAAAATAATAGGCCGATTTTGATTAAATTTGGTGAATACGTTACTTTTGCAAGTGGCTTGGACAAGTTCGTTATCCAGGAAAATCGGGCAAGGTTTTCCCAGAAAATTTTGTGTTTTCTTTAGAAAAAAAAATATCTCCGGAAATAACAAAGTAAGAGCAGCCAAGTGTGGTCCGCAAGTTTCTGTCATTATAAGTATATTACCTGAAACAATTTAGCTCTGTAGGTTAAAAGACGAAAAAGTTATTGCTATTTAAAGAAAAATAAACGCCAAAGTTGCGATTTAAAACGTCAAAATTGGCATGTTGCCAATAGGCCTAGGCAAAGAACCTGAAACTAATACGAGTTATGGAAAAAAAATGTCTCAAGAAGAGTGTTAGCTTCAACCGTCATTGTCCTTCATTTTACAAAAATGTTTCCAGAAAATTAATTTCAAATAGACCCTTTCTCTGATGCTTTGGCAGTAGTGTCAGCTCTAGAGTTTATCGTTTAATGGTATATAATTTTTATCGAATTTTCGTAAAAAATCAATAAAGCTCAATATATTCGTCATTATACAAGACACGGAAAAAACTGTATACATTAATTATAGGGTGTCTTGAGCTACATCTTAAAACATATTTCTATAATCACAGGGTGGCCCATAAGTCGTTGGTGGTAAAAATTTTCCTTTTTTTTTGGAGCACGCCTTATGCTATTGCATTTTTGCATTTTCCATCGAAATATAATGCATTTTGTAAGAAAAAAAATTTGGGACGCAGGAAGTACGTTATGGTAGCGAATTTTCTTTAAACGCTTCAAATTTGAAAAGCTCAATTTGCTATTAACGTATAAGGTTGACCAAAAAACCGGTTTTTTCGGGAAAATTTTAAGTTTACTTTCGGAAATTTTTGTACATTTTCAAACAATAAAGTTATTTTGGTGAAACAGGTCACATTGTTTATACTATATTGGTTATACTGGTAACCAAATTTGATGCCTGCTTTCTTAAAAAAACACACATATTTGCCATTAAAAACATTTTTAAAATTCACTACCATAACGCACTTGCTGCGTCCAGACTTTTGTTGTTTATTGTTTGAAAAACTGGATGGGTTGACTAAAACAAAACCAACCAAGCAATTAATAAGGAAAAATACCTGCCATATTTGTAATTTGACAGGTAGATTCCCTTTGTAAATAATAATTTTTTTTCTGAAGAACTTTTGTAACTTTAATGCAATTTGTAACACAATTTTTTAAAGGCACTTCCAGTACTTACATATTATATCTAAGACATAATTTTAATTTTTTAGCTTCATATAAAATATAATTTTTTTCAAATAATCGCTAACTGGGACTCTAAAACCGATCTCCAAGATCCAGTTAAATTTAAAGAATTAGCTTTAATAATTTATATTACTAATAGTTTACAATTCTTATGAAAATTCACTATTACAACGGACTTGCTGCGTCCCGAAATTTTTTATTTATAGTATACATTCGCATGCTAAAATTTAGCGCTTTTGAACCCAAACTTTGTGCTGGTATTAGGAAAGAAATGGTCCAAGGCTGACAATTTACACAATCTGTAGTTGATTGTACATTGTACACAGCTCTATCTATACAATTTTGTGTAAACTAGAGCTATCTACCTCGTCCTGCACCGAAATGGCGTCCCTGTCGTATCTCTTACAACGTTCTCCAGGCTGACATCTTGCGACAACTTTCATTGTTTAAATTTTATCTACTATTTATTTAACTAGCAAAGCAGTACATATAACCTCATCTATTTTTGCCCAACATTGTAGATATTGCAATACATAATCTGGAGTGATGTCGAGGATTATTTTCTTATTCATTTCGAATAAACTTATTTTCCTTTGATCAAACGACTTGAAAATTGGTACACAACCACGCCTGTCTATGTTTTTTTAAGTTGTAAATATTAGATTCAATCACTTAGACAATTTGACAGATATTGCGTTTAAAAAATATTTTTTAATTTTTTACCAAGAAAACTTGGCCGCTAAGGTCTGATGAACGAACTTATCCAAGCTATTAGCAAAATAAAGGTAATTACCAAATTTGATTCAAATCAGTGAAGTCTTTTTTGAGTTATCGGTTGGATATAAATAAAAATTAAAATCTATATATATATATATATATATATATATATATATATATATATATATATATATATATATATATATATATATATATATATATATATATATATATATATATATATATATATATATATATATATATAGATTTTAACTGACCATGGAAATGGGTTCTAGATGCTCCAATTCGCGCTCATTTCAAGAAATTTTCCAAAAGTCTCTCTATCAATACCTCTCTAATAGTGAATTTTCTTAATAAAAATTCACTAAAAAGTTAAACCGACCTCAAAATAAACACTAAAAAGGAGAAAATAACTGGATTACAGGTTTAATTCATAAGAAAAATTCATTTAAATGAAATATTATTATATGCGCTACCTACTTATCTGTTTTAAGTCGGTTCCAACCCCGAAACAAAATAATACTAAGCGATATAAACAGCTCAATCAATAACGGATTATGATTCTAATGAAATACCTAAATATTCGATGTAGCGGCAGTGGACCTAGTCTACTTACCTACTACCTAATTAGCTTGGAACCGTCTTCAAACAAATAAGTGGGTAGCGCATGTAATAAGATTTAATTTAAATGAATTTTTGTATTTTGAATTAAATCTGTAATCTAGTTATATTTCGTTTTTTAGTGCCTATTTTGAAGTCAGTTTAATTTTTTCAAAGTTGTTTTATTTTACTTTTTCGTACCCAAATAAATACATTTATTAAACTCCTGTTTTATAAAACACTTTGAGTTAGAGCACTTGAATGGCAGTGTTATTGATTAAAGTTTCTCAGACGTCAACAAATTCAGGAATTTCTGGATAAGGAATTTTTTTATAGCACAGTAAATGCAAACAGCTCATGTTCCATAAAAACATTACTAAAACGCAGTAGGGTAATACAAACTTATATTAACAACCGTTGAATGTAATTTATATAGCAATTTGTTTTTTATTTTACTGATAAAGGAAAAAGCATAATACTTAACGCGTGGTTTTATTTTTATGGCCTGAAACGTTATTTTCAACTTTGCGTGCCTTTTGATCTTGTAAAATACACCCTCAAGTATCAAATATCAATGACGATACTCACTGTAAAAATAACAACTTTGTATACACAACTCGCAGCCCAGTACTCAATGTTAATAGAGGTGTAATCAAAAGACGCGAAAGGAAATAAAGCTGCCACCATTTGCAACAGACAGAAAGAGAACAGTTGTTTAATTTCTTCGTCATCGAGTACTCACTTATCAAAAAATATTTTGTGAGTACGTAGCACCTCAAGCGAAAGAAATCAGGTCGTTTCCGTCCAAATTTGTTCTGCTGCTGTTTTCAATTACTGGATGCACTTTCAGCGGTTTTATTAATCTTCCTGTTATTGAGGATATAGGCTGCTTTTTAAGTCCGTTAAGAAAATTTACAAGCCCTTGATCTATTTAAGTGGAACAGCTTTTACAAACATAAACCTTAAAATGTTTCGTTGCTAAGATACTAGCTTCAAAATCTAAAAAAAATAGTGCTGCAAATTAATTCATAACTTCCACATAGCTGTGATAATCTACGCTCCTCAGAAAGACATTCTCATGAAATGTATTTAGGGTCCATGACTTGACCACAAAGAAAATATTCGTATTCCTGTACCCATAAACTTCTGAAACGTTATATTGCTCAAGTTTTAACGAAAAAATTTAATTTTCCACGAAATCACCCCTCATTTATCCCCTACCCCTAAAGTTATATTACCCAACAACAATTCTAAGCGTTCCTTGTTTGGTGCCAACTGGATACTAAATTTGAAGATGCTATCTCCATTCGTTCGAAAGGTATTGCGCCTACTAACAGACAGACGCGCAGGCTGACAGACTGAAAGACAAAAAAAATTGTTCCAGAATTAAGTTTTCTATAGGTTTTGAGACTTCATATGCCGTTTTAGCAACAACAAAAATTTAAATTTCTGTCAACAATATTCCACCCCCACATATTCAACCCCTATTTTAATTTTAGCACAGAATACCAGCTGTTTGATGAAATTGCAAGCTTTCTAATAAACAAACCCTAAAACGTTATATTACGCGAATTTTGACGAAGAAATGTCAATTTTCACCAAATCACTCCCCATTCATCCCCTACCTACTGGAGCGATTTTACCGAAAAACAATCGGAACCCTTTGTTTGTCGCTAACTGTCGCTGTGCTACTGTATGCATTATGATGTATGCCTGTGGTATATGTATCAATCTACGCGTGGCAGGTGATTACTCCGTCTTTGTCACGCATCATACCCCAACCACTTAAGTTGTTTCAATTCATGTCTTTCAGATTTTATTTTTAATTTGGAAAAAACTCAAAATTTTGTGAAGAAAATTACTTAAAATTCACAACAGAGGTGTACTCAGTTAATTTCTAGCTACACGTACAGTCTCATTTCAGTTACTTTAATACTTTGAAAAATATAGCGTATTCAAAAATATTTTTGTATATTTGAAAAATATGTACGTTATAACTGATTGACGAACTCGTTCGCGATGGTAACGAATTGAAGGCATGTGCCAAGTTTCGTTCAAATCAGTTGAGTATTTTTTGAGTTATCGCTCGGATACATACATACATATACATATATATATATATATATATATATATATATATATATATATATATATATATATATATATATATATATATATATATATATATATATATATAAATATATATACACACACCTTGGTTATGGGTTCTAGGGACACTAATCCGCGCTCATTTTAAAGAAAAAAAAATTCTGAAAGTCTCACCATCGTTACCTCTCTTTAAGTGAATTTTTTTAATGAAAATTAACTAAAATTAAATGCTAAAGCATAATACTCACCGTCGAGTTTTAATTTTATGGCTTAAAACGTTGCTTTTCATTTTGCATGCCTTTTGATCCTAAAAACACACCCTCAAGAATCAAATAACAATGACGATTTTCGCAATAAAAATAACAACTTTTCATATACAACGAGAACCTCGGTGGTTCAGAGGTAAGAACGTGTGCCTCTGAACCGAAGGGTACTGGGTTCGATCCCAGGGTACTCCTTTCAGTTTTTCAGTACAAACTGTAAAATTAACATCAACCGAGGTTCTGGCATTGTGGTTGAGCAAGTTGAATGTCTGCACGTTCCGCCCTTCGGAGGGGGCATAAAGCCGTCTGTCCCGTGTCCATGCGATGTTGGGCACAATAAAGATCCTTACCCTTCTTACAGAAAGGCAGGGGTTCGGCAAAATTTCTAGGATAGTGAGGTGAAACTGCTCCCTGGCGTCGGTGATTGGCCATAGTCGCGGAAATAGGCCGACGTTAAAGAAACAAAACACACACACGCATATACAACGCATAGCCCAGTACACAATATTAATAGAGCTGTAATCAAAAGACGTGAAAGGAAATAAAACTGCCACCATTTGAAACAGCCAGAAGAGAACGCTTGTTGAATTTCTACGTCATCGAATATACACGATATTTATTGTGTGAGTACGTAGCTACTCAAGCAGAGGACATCAAGTCAGTCTCAGTTTAGCTTTGTTCTCTTGTTATTTTGAATTACTGCCGTCGCTTTTAATGGATTTTTAAACGATTTTTCTATTATGATAGAAGATGCTTCAAGTCCGCGAAATAAAATGTACAGGCTGCTCCTTGATTTATTTTAAGCAGAAATGGCCCAGAAAATATATCGTTATTGAGTTGCAGTTCTTAAAATCTTAAAAAAATATATTTTTTTAAATGACAAAAAAGTCTATAGACAGCTAGTGCATAATGGTAGCAAATTTTAATAAAAATACTTCCATTTTTGGTGATATTTCTTTAAAAAAGATTATATATATATATATATATATATATATATATATATATATATATATATATATATATATATATATATATATGAGATGTTTTATAAGGGAACAGGGGTAGTTGTACACATATTATATTCAAAACAAAACATAAATTAAAAACAACACACCAATAAACAAACTCGAACACTGTGACCATCAAAGAACCTAACTATCGGCGAATGCAATGCATTTAAAGAGACAAAATAGTGAGTAGTAGAACAGCCACTACAAATGGAAACTATATATGTATAGGTCGTGTACTCAGGGAACATATATATATATATATATATATATATATATATATATATATATATATATATAACAGGGAACTCATAGAACCTGAAGAAACAGTTTTCTCTTTAAATCAAAATCTAAAGTAAAATGTAAAAATGTAAACCAAAACTTTCAAGACACGGATTCAAATCAAATTCACAAATATGCGGACAAGAAGGGGGTAAGTAAATAGATATTTATAAACAATCGTGTACATAAGCATATGTATAGTAATAAAATCTATTGAAGTGCAGTGAAATTCAAACCCCAAAACACAGAACAGTTAGGTATATAGAAACAGTTTAGTGAATAAAAAGACAGTAGCAGATATCCAGAATGAATTTAAAATAGGTTTAAGGCGTTGTTGCGTTTTTGGTAATAGGACGTTAATATGTATTGATATAGATGTAGGTTAGGTAAAAATCATAAAATGTTACTATTTATATGTAATAGGTTAAGGTTTTGACAGAAATATTAGGAATAGGAACGGGAAAATACTATTAGGTAACCGAGACAATGGACATTACAAACAAGAGGAAAAAAAATAGAAGGTAAATTAGCCAGGGAGTAGGCGACAGAAAAATTTCAGTAGCAACAGCAGTTATGGAAAAATAATAACAACGAAGGATATTTTTAACGTGATTTGTAAGGAGAAGCAGCCATTGAGAATTTTCTTGACAATTGATGAAGAACAGTTCGAATTTCAAGTGTAATACAAATAAGAATACAAGTTGGATAGTCAAGGGTCTGGAGGAATCAAAAACTGAGTTTTTACAAAGCTAAATATAAAATACTTACGTTTTAAAGTAAAGAAATAACTTGGTAGTAGATATAAAGCAGTAAAACCACATTCAGGTGGAGAGATATATAAAGCCATTTCTTTCAAAGTATCAGAACAACAAATCAGGAAACTCAATAAAAGTATAAAGCGTCAGAAATTTCTAAAACAATCTCTATATTTCATTGCAATAGGAATTAAAAAATCCACCTTCGGAGGAGCGATCATCTAGTTCCACATAAACTAAAAGGTTCAGCGGGATATACAACCCATACCATACCAAGTTAATTAAGAGGAGTGTCTATTATTAAGTCTCATAAAACTTTACCTGAATATCAAATTATTGCAATACCATCCATATAAAAAAGTTTATTAATCAGTAAGTCTAAATTAGTAAAATTTAATAGTAAAATTTTGAATAAGATATTGGAAAAAATATTGAGGATTCATAAACTTAGCTTTCACTAATAATTATAGCAAGGGAATTTAATTAGATTGTAGGAATACTTCTTGTGACATTTATAAAATATAATAAAGTTATATTATTGTTTACCAGTAAAAAAATGAAAATCATTGCGTACTTATATTTGTCTGTATATCTCTGAGAATATTGAGTTTAAAGAAATTAAATTATCTAAAATTTCACTCAATTTACGCTCTTCAAAATTCAACGTCATTGAACAATACACGGTGTTCGCAGGTGATCACACATCTAAGTACCGACCATGCCCGACGTTGCTTCGGTGATCGCACAAAAGTGTTAAACATATATACATATATATGTAATCTATCTCAGCAATGGATGGTCCAGGAGATCTGCGAAAAAAACCGTTAGAGGAAATTGGCTCAGAGAAAATGTTGTATTGAATTTTAACTTCCCAGCTCTGCAAGTCGGTTGCGTAATTGCTATGGTTATGTAACAAAAGGCAGTTTTATGGAAAATCTCCCTATAAAGGAAGTAAAAGTCGTACAATTAGGGCAGGTGGGAAGGGGGAAAGTTTCTTGATCAAAATGTACATAATTATGGTTTGTTAAACTGGATCGGATAAAATCTGCCTTGTTTAAGAAAGGAAGGTGTGTTAGTTAAAACGAATTCATAGCTGAATCACATTCATTTTTGCTGTCCTCGCCAGATAACGCTATTTGGAAAACTTGCTGTCTTTTCAAATTTCCGTTGAAATTTTAACTAAAATGACATACTTATATCATAATCGGAAAGTAGAAAAAAATTTCCAAGCGGCTATGTGAAAGATTTAATTCGTTATCTATATTAGTTTCGGAGTTACAACCAAAATAATAATTAATGTTAATTAACGAAAGACAATTGTTTCCAAAGGTTCGTGGTCAAGCGTACTCTGACAATTGATAAAATTTTCTTCATAGCCGTGCATTTCTTTTATTTGTAGTTCCATCTTACAACTCATTCTAATATTTCACAATAAAAAAAAATATTTTTGTTGTCTTGTTTTTGGGGGTCTCATTCACACTTTATCCAGGTTTAGAACTGGCCCAAACCACGTCATATGCACGATTTTAAGAGCGTTTAAAGACCAACGGGCCAAACCAACAATAAAAGTAGCTTGACATTATTGGTCAAATTACAAAGATTGTTAAACCAACAACAAACAGAAACCTCATATATGTTCAAGGCGACCACCGCTTTGCAAATTTGGACTAATATATTTTATTTAATGGTGGAAACAGCAGTTTCAATTTCATCCTGTTCCTCCGTCATGTCTGATACAAAATACCTTTTCGTCTTCCCCGCAAGTAAAAATTCAGCACGGTTAAATCCGGGGATCTAGGTGGTCACGGAAACAAACTACCCTTTTCAATTCAACTATTTGGGAAGGTAGCATCTAAAAAATCACCGACGCGATATCATAAAAATCTTCTTATATCAAAAGGCACATCTTTTCAAAAGATAGGCAGGTTCTTTTGTAAAAAGTGAAAGTACGAGTCGCCATTTAGATGGCCATCAAATAAAAACGATTCGATAACTGTGTCTCTCGAAATTTTGTACCACGCGTCGACACTCCACCTGTTTTGGTGATCCATTTCGTTTATCCAATGAGGATTCGGTATCTGAAAGGGGCTGGTGTGAACTACATGGCGGGATGTGGCTTAAAATCTTTTAGATTGTAGAACACTGTAGTGCAACTTGTACCTAAATGTGAAGAAATTGTTATAATGTTCAAGTTGGGGATCCACTTGCACGTACGCGAGAACGGTTATAATATTATTTTCACTCCTTGCTGGACGTCTCCTAAGGGGTACTAGAATAAGATATACACCACCCGTCTGTCTCTGATGTTCTGACAATAGCCGAAACACATTTCTGTTGTGGTATTTGCGTTCTGGATACCGGACAGTATATTCACGTTCCGCGACAGGATAATTTTCAAAACACTGGAAATATACAGCAAGCATGTCGCATTAATAAAAGCCGTTTTCGAAAGATGCAGCATAAATTTCGAGGAACAAACTCAAAATTCACCAAAGAACAAATTGATGTTAGGAGAACTTATCTAAGTTTGATTCAAATGACATTTTAATTAGTTTGTTTCCTTGGAAAACAGCCGATTTTGAAAACCATTGCGTTTGTGAAAATAATGAATTTTTATAGTATTTAGCTTCGCCAGTGGAGGGGAGATAGCGGATCTGAAACCAATTGTTTTTCATCAAATATCATTAATTATTCTTTTGGTTCTTGAGTTCAAGTAAATGATTGTATATTGCTTTTAAAATTGGAAACTAAAAAATAAAAAACGCGTTGTGTTTATTTATTATGGTTTAACAGTTCTGTTTGGAAGTTAAGTAGTAAATTATTGTCATTGAAATAGATATAACAACTTGTATTATGCTTCTACAATTGGAAACCAAAGAACAGTGACGTGTTTTGTTTATTTATCAAGGTTTGACAGTTCTATTTTAAGGTTAAATCGCAAATGCTGTATTATATGTTTCTAACATTGGAAATCAAAAATTAAGATTATTAACGTTAATATTCGTTCAAGCAGGTAAGTTATTTGAATAATAAATTGACTGCACGTGAATTAAATTTTCTTCTGGAAAGCTTTTGTAACCTTAATAAAGTTTGTAATATGAGTTTCTTTTAAGGAGCCTTACAGTACCTAGATTCACCAAATTTTAATGTTCTCGGTCCATAAAAAATTGAATTTTGGGCATTCAAAGTTCTTTTCATAAATTGTTTGAATATTTTTTATGACAATAGAAAGAATGAAATTCTTCAAATGAGCTTGTATTAGGACTTCTAAACCCGATCTTCAAGATATGTTTAAATTTAAAGAGGTCTGGATGTAGCAAGTGCGCTATGGTAGTGAATTTTCATAAAAATAGTTTTAATTGCAGATATGTCTTTTTTAAATAAAAGCAGGCATCAAATTTGGCTAAATATTTTTACACAAAATTCTGCTAAAAACGTACATAAAATCAAATTATATACCTAATCTGTAATTAAAATTGAAAATCAAATAATTTGTTCGCACTAAAACCTATTAAAATCTTATTTTCGCCGAAATTGATTTAAAAAATGATCTATCAATTGAATAATTTTTCATACAAAAATTCTCAAATGTTTCTTCAAAGAAAATTCATTAAAGTTATTTATAAGAAAAATCGCTATTAAAGAACATTTTGTACAAGAAAATACGCTAATAAAAATAAGTTAAATAAATTTAAAAACTGGTCCGATTTTCCTGCCCAATCAACCATTTCAAGTTATTTATCCACCTACCAAAATATAATTTTTCACAAATACTTTTTCGACGACACAACAATTTCATGAAAAATTGTGACATTTTTTTAAGAAAATTCGTAAACATTTTTTTATAATAACTTGTTAAAAATTTATCATTAATTACCAAAATTTCACAATTTTTTTTTTACAAAAAATGATTTCTACGAATCAAAAAAATTTCTGCGAAAACTGGCTAAAAATATTTTTACAAAAAATTTTGCAAAAAGAATACATAAAATTCAAATCATATACCTAATCTGTAATTAAAATTGGAAATAAAATAATTTGTTTGCACAAAAATCCTTTAAAACCTTATTTTCGATGAATTTCGTTTAAAAAATGTTCCACCAATTGAATAATTTTTCTTACAAAAATTCGCAACAAACGTTTCTTCAAAGAAAATTCATTAAATTCATTTATAAGAAAATTTGATATTAAATGAACATTTTGTACAAGAAAATTAACTAACAAAAAATCGCGACTTTTTACGTTTTGAGGAAAACCCCAATTTTTTTTAAATGCCTCTAACTTTTTTGTCTTTAAATTTATAGACCTAAATTTTGGTAAATTATTCACCCTTTATATATATATATATATATATATATATATATATATATATATATATATATATATATATATATATATATAATGAAATCTGACCTTGGATATGGGTTCTAGGGGGCCTAGTTCGCGCTCATGTGAAGAAATTTTTCCTAAATTTAAAAGTCGGGATCTCCTCGTTAGTGATTTTTTTTGTTGAGAAAATTCCCTAAAACAAGCACTTGTGAAGCCACGGGAAAAGTCTATGACTGTATTAAATATGGAACGGTTTCCCTAAGTTAAGGCAAGAACACACGACCAGATATGCTATTCAAATTGAATTAAGTCTTAAAACTTTTATCTTCTCTTTATCAAATTATTTTTTATACAAAAACTCGCTAAAAAATTCATCGGAATAACGACAATCACATTAGATAACTGTAAAGTGAAATGAGCCTAAAAAAATATGATAAAAGGTAAAGCGATTAACCAGGATTAAAACTCGTCATCTGGGAGTCGATCATAGGATGTACAGCAACCTAACCCACTGAGCTACGCACTATATGCATTTACTAGCAGGAATATCCTATTGTTTAATGTTTTACAATTTACATAAAACCATTTTGATTTACAATGGATTTTTTGCTTATATTTTAACGAATTTAAGAAAAATAACGACCTATACACATAACTAGGAGCTTGTTAGTCATTTCATGTAGTATTTTTCACTCACATTCTGATAAAACAATTTTTACGTTTTAACTTTCTAGAATCAAATTTAATAAATTTACCTCTAACTTTTTTGTTTTTTAAGATAAATTTGGTACATAGGATACTCTTTATGACAGAAACCAGTGTTATAAATTTAGTTGCCCTCACGTTGTTATTTCCAGAGATATAAATTTTTTTCGAAAGAAAACGCAAAATTTTACGGGAAAACCAGGGCCGATTTTTCTGACTAACTAACTTATCCAAACTACTTGCAAAGGGAAGGTATTTGCCAAATTTAATAAAAATCGGATTATTATTTTTTGAGTTATCGGTGTGATACATACATACATACATACATACATACATACATATATATATATATATATATATATATATATATATATATATATATATATATATATATATATATATATATATATATATATATAAACATTTAAAAACTGAAACTGACCCTGGATATGGGTTCTAGGGGGCCTAATTCGCGGTCATTTAAAGAATTTTTTTCAATATTAAAAAGTTGGAATCTCCTTATTAGTGATTTTTTTTAAAGAAACCACTAAAATATGACTTTTAGTAGTAATATGCCGTACTAATAGTGTAGAATTCACTGTTATATCGCACTTGCTGAATCCCGAAAGTTTTTAAAATTTTGAAGGAAACGTGAAAAGAAGGCAATTGTTTCAACTATGGGCTCTAGGGCTTTTAATTCGCGCTTATTGTAAAATATTTTTCAATGGCTTTACCACCGTGATCTCTCTATTGGTGAATTTTAATTTAAATTGACACAAAATGATTACAGTGACTATAGTTTACGCTTACGCAAAGAAACTTTTCAAAGTGGTACAGGCAGTCTCGTATAACCGCAAATTTTTCTACAAAAATTCGCTGTTAAAACACTTAACGATAAACAATCGTTAAGCGAGAAACAAGACACCAAGCATTCCCAAAATATAGTATTTACATTGTAAATTATGATATTCCGTCTTCAATATAATAATAAAGAAGACATGATTATAGACTATAAAAGCCACCAGTAGCATACATGTCCCGTAATGGTGGCACACCGCTAGATAGCAGGAGATAAGAAGAACTCTTTACACGCACCGGGGTTGTCTCTTATTCATCCCCTGAGTCGCATCCTTCTTCATCATTTCTGGTTTACCGGCAGAATCTGGCACTAACTTCAACATAGAGCTACATATAATGTCTCCACTGGCTGTTAACTTAGACCTCAGCACAGAAATTACTACGTAATCTAACGCTATATTAAAATTTAGAGAACTACTCCTAGTTTATAATTTAATGCACGAGCCTGCGAAATTGCGAGACAAGTACTTACTAACGTTCAGCTAGGTTTGTGTTAGGAAAACAGAGTAGGCAGTAAATTGTAATGATGTCAAGTACAAAACTTCTAGAATTTTACAAGTTAATGTTATTTTTACGTGCCAATTTCATTAAAAGGTTCGGGACGCAGCAAGTGCGTTATGGCAGCGAATTTTCAGAAGAGTGCTTTTAATGGGAAACCAACCAACCGCTTTAACCTGTTTACACACCTGCCAGGATATAATTATGCACGAACAGCTTTAGGACAGAAATTGAAAAAAATATGAAAATTTGCAAACATTTCTTTTACAAAAAATCAGCATTTTTTTACAGAAATTGCCTTCAGTAATGTTGCACTAAATTCGAAAAGTTTTTTTTACAATAACTTACTAAATATTTATTATTAATTAGCATATTACAATTATCTTACAAAAATAAGTTACACAGAAACACCAAAAATATTTCTACGAAAACTTTTAAAATTCAGCCTCTATTTGAGCGTGCCCGTATACGGCAGCTTAATTTTTTCGACGAGTAATACAAACAAAAAGCTCTGTGAATGCGCCATTTCCACGGGGCTCCGCTATCCGTTGATAAAAACGCCGTTTAACAATTTGTGATATGTGTTCAAAATATGTGCCAGAAACGTGAAAAGTTGCAAAATAATTGAAATAATTCAAAAACGATGAACGATATCAATTTTTTTTCTTACAAACATGCATTATAATTCGCTGGAAAACACAAAATTTCAATAAAATAAGAGGGTGTTATATTAAAAATAAAGTGTGTATCACCAACTACTTATGGGCCACCCTGTGATTGTAAAAATAAGTTTATAAGATGCAGCTTGAGATACCCTATAATTAACGTATATACTTTTTTGTCATATCTTGTATAATAACGGATATAATGAGCTTTGCCGCAGAAAAGCGTCACCCTGTATATGTGTAAACAGACAAAAACTGAAACTGACCCCGTATATGGGTTCTTGAGGTTCTAGTTCGCGCTCGTTTGAAGATATCTTTTTAAAATTCATAAGTCGCTGTCTTCTCAATAAAGAATTTTTTTCTACGAAAATTGGCTAAAATATAGACTATTAAACCATAAACTCTATAGCTGAAACTACTGCGGAAGCATCAGAAAGAGGGTCTATTTGAAATGGATTTTCTGAAAATATTTTAGTAAAATGAAAAACAATGATGGTTGGAGCTGAATCTTAAGGCTTTGTAAAACACACTTCCTACGACATATCGTCTACATAATCCGTATTTGTTCCAAATTCGTCGTCTGAAAATTGAAAATTTTGACAATTCAAATCGCGACTTTGACGTTTGAAAAAGAAAAATGATCAAATTTTTTAAATATTTTTTCTGCTACTTCTTGGCGTTTTTGCGTTAAGAAAACTTAACCGTTGGATGTAATATTCAATTGGTTTTGTTAGTTAAAATATTTTGTTCTTCTGCTTTCCTCTGATCACCGGTGGCACCAAATTTTTTTTCTTAACATGCCTATAACTTTTTTTCCTTTCAACTTACAGATCTGAATTTTGGCACGTAAGGTAAGTTGGACAGTAGAAACGTATTCGTCAAACTTGGTTGTCATAGTTCTGTTCATCTCGAAGACAAACCCAACATTTTCCCGGAAAAACTAGTCCGATTTTCCTGGCTAACGAACTAATCCACTTACAAAAGGAAGGTATGTACCAAATTTCATTAAAATTGGCCCGTTATTTTTTGAGTTATCGATACAATATATATATATATATATATATATATATATATATATATATATATATATATATATATATATATATATATATATATTTTAATGAAATTTGGTACATACCTACCTTTTGTAAGTGGACGAAAAATTCTATAATGGGGAGATCTGTGTTTATATATATATATATATATATATATATATATATATATATATATATATATATATATATATATATATATAAACACAGATCTCCCCATTATAGAATTTTTCGTTTTACGAAAAATTCGCTAAAAGCGATCTCGTTAACATAAGCTCATTAAAATAGAGCCTCGGTGGTTCAGGGGTAAGAACGTGTGCCTCTGAACCGAAGAGTACTGGGTTCCATCCCAGCACTCTCCGTTCACTTTTTTAGTAAAAACTGTAACATTAACATCAACCGAGGTTCTGGCATTGTATTTGAGCAAGTTGAATCTCTGCACGTTCCGCCCTTCGGAGGGGGCGTAAAGCCGTCGGTCCCGTGATTATACGATGTTGGGAACGTTAAAGATCCCTACCCTCCTTACAGAAAAGCAGGGGTTCGGCAAAATTTCCAGGATAGTAAGGTGAAACTGCTCCCTTGCGTCGGTGGTTGGCCATAGCCAAAAACACACACACAAGCTCATTAAAATCGACAGTGTATTTATTGTCAACCGAAAACTGCTTTTCACAAACTAAGATAACATGTTTCTGATTTAAATCATTCTTCGACTTCTATATAAACATAATTACCGAATTTTCATTTAAAAAATACTTATATAATGTGAAACAGCCAAATGGAATAAATTCAGTATCTCAATTATTGTGCATATTTATAAAAATCCCAAAACACATCAATTTTAGATTAGAAAATGACATCCTGGAAGATGAAAATTTCACCCCTACATTCAACCCTCTTCGAGGGACAGTTGTAACTCCCAAATTTCTAAATAAGAAGTAGCAGCTTGTGTTACGTCTTTTTAAATATCTCTTCATACCCTATTCAAAAATGATATGGCTTTAAAATTTATTTCAAAATTTATTTGTAAAATTAAGAAATTCATCTGATTGACGAACTTTGCTATAACACATCAACCTTAATGTAGGAGATGTTCAAAATGCATTCCTTGAACGTCTTGGAAAAATCCTTATCGTAAATAAAAATCTCTTCTAACGTTAATGCAATCGTAAATCTTCTTCTTAAGTCCTTTAAATTGCATGGTTTCGTTTTGTATACCATACTTTTTACACACTCCTATAAGAAAAAGTCCAACAGCGTAAGATCGGGTGATCGTGCTGGCGACAGTGTCGTACATCTCACAATGTTCTAGGAGTCTGGCTACCATAGCCGTATTACTTTATAAGTGTGTTCTCGCTGTAATTACTATAGCGCACAGACGAGCTCTAATTAGAGAAAAACCAGTCTGCGTTTCTAAATATGGTAGGAAAACCTTACATTCACACACTAAGTTGCTTAGGCGTCTTAAACATAACTAACATTGCCAACTATGACGAATGTTGATGACTTTTTATGTCTTCTTTTTAATTGATACCGTCCAAAAAAAGGACACTGAATTTGTTTTTGCTTGCTTTCTTATTATCAAGAATTAAACGCGATTAGTTAATAATTTTACTTCCCCATCGTCACAACGCGTGGACGTATCGCATCGGCGACCAAAATTTCAAAAAAAAAATTTCGCTCAAACGTCGTAAAAAGTATCAAAACATATATAAAACATGATTTGGAAACGAAACTTTTTGTTGTCTGTCAGTCTGTCGGTCAGTCTTTCTGTATCTCTGTATACCTGTAGCCACGATAACTTTAGAACGAATTGAGATATCGTCTTCAAATTTGGTATACAGTAAGCATTCGACGAACGATCGGTTCCGATTGTTTTTGGGTAAAATCGCTTTAGGGAATGGGGATGAATGTGGGATGACTGGGTGAATATTGATATTTTTTCGTTAAAATTCGAGTAATATAACGTTTTAGGGTTTATTTATCCGAAAACTTTTAATTTCATCAAACATCTGAGATTCTGTGCTGAAATTAAATGAGGGGTTGAATGTGTGGGGGTGGAATGTTGTTAAGAAAAATGTAGAATTTTTTGTGTGTGTTAAATGCAGTAAAAAGTCTCAAAAAAATAGAGAACTTGATTCTGGAACGAAAACCTTTTTGCCTGTCTGTCGGTCGGTCTGTCGGTCTGTCATTTTAGTAAAATATTCCCAGAAAATTCGTTTCAAATACACCCTTTCTCTGACGCTTTGACGGTAGTTTTTGTTATAGGGTTTATGCTTTAATGGTCTATAATGTTAAGCGAATTTTCGTAGAATAAATTTGCTAGTGCGGGGACCGGGACCGGGACTTTTGAATTTCGAAAAGATTTCCCCAAATGAGCATGAATTAGGCTCCCTAGAAGTCATATCAAGGGTTACTTTCATCTTTTATTTGTTTAAATATACACATGGTACCGTACATTTGTCCGGTAGAGCTAAATATATTCGCTTATGTACAACATACGTGAAATAATTGTATACGTTATCATGGGATGACTTATAAGTTGTTGGTGATTCGATTTTTTTTTATCGAACACCTGTATATTATTGAACTTTTACATTTTCCATCGAATTATAATACATGTTTGTGATAAGAAAATTTGATAGCGTTAGTTGTTTTTAAGTTATTTCATTTGTTTTGGTACTTTTCACAATTTTCGCACATATAAATATTATGATACGGCATTTTAGCAAAACCTAGCAGAGTTCCATAAAAATGACGCATTCAGAGTGATTTTGGTTTATATTATTTGTCGAAAAAATCGAGATGCTGTATACAGGGCGCTTTTAAATAGTGGCTAAATTTTAAATAGTTCAAAGTGTCGTAACTCATTTTTTCAAATGGAACAGCCTGTATTTTGTGTTTCAGAAGTAAAGGGCATGTCCGCTGCTTCAATGTTTTGTAAAAAATGCCTACACATATAGACTCTAGTTTTGGAAATATTTTTTTTGAAAATATTTATTATTTTTTTAGTTGATAAATTTTTTCACAAATGTCAAATGAAACTCTAAAGTGACAGTCTTAAGATTCAAGTAGATTCGGTGAGTAGCATTCGAGACGTGTGGACGTATCCCGAGAGTTGCTCGCATATTTTCTAATTTGTCGTGAAGTAGTGCTTTAAGAAAAGTGAAATAATGCCAAAGAAAGGCGAAGGTCAACCCCCAGATAGGGGTCGACCCCCAGATGGAATTAGTAACGATAAGAAACTTGAAAGTATGGATGTTGTTATTTCTAGCGATAAAGAAATGGAAAAGTCAAATACTCTAAATAAGGATAGCGTAAGTAAATTAAATAACAGTAGGAAGGAGGTGAGTAAAAAAGTTGATTACTTAAAACATTTAGATTTATCAAAAATCAAGCATGTAGACAATATCGTAAATAATATAAATTCAGGTAATACGGTAGAGGAAAGTATCAATACTTTAGATGTGAGAAAAAGAGAGAAGAAATTTATCAGAATATATGATAATTCTCATTCGGGACCATACACTGTTTATCTTGTTAGCAAAAACCCGAATGATAATATAGGTAGAGCTCACAGAATAAGTACCGCTAAAATAATTTTTAACTGTTCATCGGATATAAAATCTTGCGTGATGAACATTTATAGTATAGGAAAAAATAAATTAAAAATAGTGTTGTCTACTTTACAAAGCGCTAATGCTTTAATAAACTCTGAATATCTTAAAAAACACAATTCAGAAGCATTTATACCACAGTTTTTGGCACGCAGACAGGGCGTTATAAGACAAGTTGATGTTGATATTGAGGAGGAGGATCTGATAAATCTGATTCTTCCTACAATGGGTAATAAGTTCGAAGTCCTTAATGTAATCAGACTTAAGCGTAAGGTATTTAGAGAAAATTGCGTTGAATATGTTAAGACGTCATCAGTGCTTGTGGAATTTAAGGGGTGTATGCTCCCTTCGGAAGTGGAAATTGAGAAAATTAAATTTAGCGTTGAACCGTATATACAGCGTACAATCCAATGTCTAAGATGCATGAGATATAATCACATTAGCTCCCAATGCAAAGCACAAGAAAGGTGCAAATTTTGTGGAGAAAACCACAGTAGCGAAATATGCACTCGAAAAAGTAGCCCTATATGTGTTTTGTGCGCGGGTTCTCATCCGGCAACAGAACGTACTGCTTGTCAGGAGTTTGAGAAACAAAAAAGTATTAAATACCTAATGAGTATAGAAAATATCTCATATGGGGATGCTCTCGAAAGATATTCTAAAAGCTATTCATCTGCTACAAAAAATCAAGGCCAAACAATACAACAACAGGTCCCTAAATTTGACAAATACCACTTTCCACCACTTAACCCAACTATATTCTCCGCAAGTTCTTCCACTCAACAACAACCTCGAAACTTAGAGTCTACAACACATTTTACCAGATTACAACCTCCCAAACGTAGAAAAACTATGGATTCAATAAGAGACTTCAAAACTGAGAAAGCTAGGCAGCAGATAATAAAAGATATCCAGCTACCAAAGCAGAGCGGTATAACCAATCCTTATCCTCCGTCATTCTCCCAACCTCAAAAACCTTCCTCTAGTATAAACGAAACTGTTGATGATATAGTAAACATGTTCATAGATATCTTAAAACAACCAAATATACAGCTCACAAATAGTCAAACAATGAATATCATGAAAAGCAAGGTATCAGAAATTCTCAGAAATAATTAACATTCACTCTTAAATTAATGCAATGGAATGCTAGATCAATCAAAGCAAATAAGGGGCATTTAGAAAAATATTTGTTTGATAATAAGGTCGATATTGCTATTATAAGCGAAACTTGGCTTAAAGGTGACAATTTTATTAAATTTGCTGGGTATAACCTAATTCGAGAAGACCGAAACGATGGCTACGGCGGAGTTGCTATACTTATTAGTAATAAATTCTCTTTTTCACTAGAGCGCGGATTCTATAAAGTTCAGGGTATGATGTGTATAGCAACAACTTTACAATTAAACAGAAGACAAAAAATTAATGTATATTCTATTTACATCCCTCCAAATACAAGATTAACGCGTAATAACTGGACATCATTTTTCGATAGTTTGAAAAGACCGTTTCTCATAGGAGGTGATTTCAACTGTCACCACACTGCTTGGGGTTGCTCCAGGACGGATGTTAGTGGAAGGGAGTTGCTCACCGCAATAGAGAATAATCAGTTAAATTATTTAAATACCGGGTCCGAAACGTTAATGAAAAGGCAACTAACGGACATTGCATCGGCGGTGGATATATCGATATGTTCATCGGATATCGCACATAGATTCGACTGGTTTGTCGAAACGGAAACGCTAGGATCAGATCACTATGTTATAAGGTTAGATTATGTATTTGATGTTCAATATACAAACATTAGAAGTAATACTCATTATAACAACAATCATACAGTAATTAATAACAAGAAATGGAACCTGGATAAAGCTGATTGGACGTTGTTTTCATCTTTGATGGAATTGAGTTCGGAACGCGATTTATCAGAAAACGATATTTCATATGATAACTTTATATCAAATATAAATAATGCGATATCACTATCAATTCCCGAGAAGACGACAACGTCTAACAATAAATTCCGAAAGCCTTGGTGGAACGAAAATTGTAAAACTGCGGTGGAAAATGAAAAACGATCTCTTCAGTTGTATAAACAAAACCCTTCCTACAATAATTTTCTCGATTATCAAAGAATTTCAGCTTTAAAAAAGAAAACTATTTTAAACAGCAAAAGAGAAACATGGAAAAATTTTTGTCTAAATTTAAATAGAAGTACACCTATCAAAAACATTTGGGGTATGTCAAAAAGGCTAAAAAATATTAACACAAATTCTACAAAGTTTCAACCTGATGAAGAATGGGCCGACGAGTTTTTAAAAAACTTAGTACCAGATGGCAATAAAGAAGAGAATTATAGCACTGCTCCCAGTTCTACACATGCTCTGAAAAATGAGTTCACAATGTCTGAACTAGAGTTTTGTCTTAAACACAGGCGATCTACACCAGGAGCTGATGGCATACAATATGACATTCTCGCACACTTCTGGTATAACACCAAGCAATTATTTTTAAAAATTATAAACAAAATTTGGACAACCGAAAATGTACCCAATGCCTGGAAGATATACATTATTACCACAATTGCTAAACCAGATAAAGACCCCTACCTCATAGACTCATATAGGGGAATATCTCTCGCTTCCTGCCTGTTAAAAACTTTAGAACATATGATTAAGAATCGTCTTGAAACCTGGGTAGAAAGAAATAGTGTACTGCCAAAGACTCAGTTTGGATTCCGCAAAGATTGGTCTACTACCGAAAGTTTGGCCAATATTATACTGGATATCAACAAATCTTTTGCCACAAGAACATCTGTAATTGCTATGTTCATAGATATCAAAGGAGCCTACGATAATGTAAACCTAAAAGTCTTATACCAAAAAATGACAAAAATAGGCATTTCACCAAATTTTACCAGAAAAATCTTTAAGATCTACGAGGACAGACAATTATATTTGAAATTCGGCAATATTTACAAAGGTCCTAGACTAGCCAACATAGGCTTGCCACAAGGTAGTGTATTAAGCCCATTACTGTTTACTATTTATACCATCGATTTAGAGTCAGATTAGCGAAAGTTATCTTCTGCAATATGCTGATGACATATGTATATACAAACCACTATGCGACATCGAGCAAGGTTTAAGGTCCATCGAAAGTGATTTTACACAAATTGAGACATGGTCCCGTAATAATGGCTTCTCAATTTCTCAAGAAAAAACACAGATTACAATCTTTAGTAAAAAACATTCCATACCATCAACTGTGGAAGTAGCAAAAGTTAAATACGTAGTAAAACAATCTGTAAGATTCTTGGGAATGATCCTGGATAGGAAATTGCTTTGGAGAGAACATATTGAAGAACTCGTCAGCCGAACAGAAAAAGGTATCAACGTGCTAAGATTCATAAGTAATACAACTTGGGGCGCAGATCCAAATATTAGTATCATGTTCTATAAGTCATTCGTACGATCTATCATCGACTATGGATCCGTGCTTTATGCAGATTCGGCCAAAACACACCTGAACAAATTAGAGTCAATACAAAATAAATGTCTCAGACTATGTCTGGGTGCTCTACAAAGCACTCCAATAAACAATATTTTAGCAGAGAGCGGGGAAATGCCACTTCATTATAGAAGAGAAAAGCTAGCTTTTAAATTCACACTTAAATTGATAGGAAAAAATAGCCTACTCATTAACAAGCTACATCAATGCTATATACAAGATCTTACTATGACTTTCTGGAAAAAGAAGAAAACTATACTAATAGTCAGTAGTTACTCCAATATAATTGACAACATCAATGACATCTGGCAAGACAGTATTAATCCATTTTTTAATATAAATTTTCAAGAGTTCCAAGGTTGTAACATACAATACTTACAAGATTACTCAGAGTTCCCAAGCGTTATTCGGAACCGAATCTTTTCATTAGATGTAAGTGAAAAGTTTGAGGAATCACTGCACATTTTTACCGATGCCTCTAAGAAAAACTCACGATGTGGATGTGCCTATTACGTGCCTCATTTTGGAATAGAAAAGAAATTCAAACTAAATAGCAACATGTCAATATACACAGCCGAACTCGTTGCGATTTTAGAGTCTTTACAGTACATCAGTCAACAACCAACAAAACAGGCAACAATCTTTACAGACAGTAAAAGTAGTCTGGACAAGATAAAAAATATCTCACCTCATTCGACTTGCAACCACATCATTGTCAAAATAATCAACATAATTACGAGACTCCAAAATGAAGGGAGACGCATAAATTTAGTATGGGTAAAAGCTCACACAGGTATAGCTCCTAATGAAAAAGTTGACCTTTTAGCTAAGGAGGCTGTAGAATCTGGGGAAAAGAAGAACTATTTGTGTCCATTTACTGACATTTTTTCAAGTTCTGCGAAGAAGATAATACTGAAATGGCATAAAGATTACAGCCACAATAGCAAAGGTAGATTTTATAAAAGTCTAGAGCCTCTTCCACCCGCAGTTCCGTGGTTTTCCACCATACATGTAAGCAAAACTACTATAGTTAAAATGTGCAGACTGAGGTTTGGGCACTCACTGGTTCCTTCACATCTTAATAAAATAAATCTAAAAGATAATCCAAATTGTGAGTGCGGCGAGTTTGGGGACGCTCAACACATGCTTTTAGACTGTAAAGAAAAAACAAGCATTATTTATTCCTTTGTAAATATAATTTATAAGTTAGGCAATGTTCCGTGTCCCTTTAACTTGATGCAACTATTATGTACAAAAAATGTAAATATTTATACACTAATCTCAACGCATATAAATAATTTAAAAATAAAGGTCTAATCATACAATTTTATTTATGTAATATTAACTAAGCAAAATTTGTACCTGTGCGAAAATGAATGTGTAAATGAGTGTGATATGTGTATGTGTACTAATGTAAAACGAATGACGAGATGAATAATAGGTGAAATAATATTAGGTAATTAATATTTGTGAGTACATATGTATGTATTCCATAATTTTGTAATATTATTAGGTATTAGAATATAAGGTCCTAATGTCTGTCCTATTGTTTCTCTACTCCATTATGGGTCTCTTTGTTTGTCTTTTAAAGTTGCCTAGTCAGACCCCTAAGGCATGAAGCGTGTGTCCTTGTCTATCCCAATTTATATAAAAAAAAAAAAAAAAAAACCAATTAAGTAAAAATAAAACAATTAAGTAAAAATAACTATTACAGGATAAAATTCTGTTACAAAATTCGATAATCACTACTTTATTTTTGGGGGGTATGTAATCCAGTATATATTATGCGTTTATACATGCGGCACAATAACAATTAATGTAAAGCTTAGTGATCTGATCAAGCTATTCTAGTAAAAATACCACTGATGCAACATAACGAGAGGGGAAGAATGTGCGTATGGCAAATAGCCGTAGCCATCTAAACTCGAAGGAAAAAAAAAAGATTCAAGTAAGAACTTTCACTTTTCCCCGAAAAGTAGAAAAATACATTTCCTATTTTTCAACCGTAGTTACAGGTTAGGTATATAATTTCAGTTTGATGTATTCTTTTAGCAAATGTTTGTGTGTTTTGTGTGTGTGTGTTGTCTTGTTTCATGGCTGCGGTCGTCAGACCATTCGCACATTTTTTCAGGCTTCTTGGTTTGGATCCCATCTGTATGCTACTTTTCTTTTGATGTATACATATATACACATATATACATAAATATATAACAGAGATATCAGTTTACATTTTCTGATACTGTTTATATATTTTCATACAATACTTCTGTGTTAGTGAATTTTCGTAGAAAAAATTCACTAATGGAGAGATCCTGACTTTTGAATTTTGAAAAAAATTTTGCAAATGAGCGCGAACTAGGACCCCTAGAACCCATATCCGGGGTTAGTTTCAATTTTTATATGTTTATATATATATATATATTTATATATATATATATATATATATATATATATATATATATATATATATATATATATATTTATATATATATTTATATATATATTTATCATATATTTATATATATATGTATCATATATGTATATATATATGTATCACACCGATAACTCAAAAAATAATGGGCCGATTTTGATAAAATTTGGCATGTACGTTTCTTATGTAAATAGCTTGGATAAGTTCGTTAGTCAGGAAAATCGGACGAGGTTTTCCGGGAAAATTTTGAGTTTTCATTCGAAAAAAATTCTTATCTCAAAAAGTAATAAGCCGATTTTAATAAAATTTGGCATGTACCTTCCTTTTGTAAATGACCTTGACAAGTTTGTTAGCCAGGAAAATCGGACGAGGTTTTCCGGGAAAATTTTGATTTTCATTCAAAAAAAATTTTTATCTCAAAGAATAATAGGCCTATTTTGATAAAATTTGGCATGTACCTTCCTTTTTTTAAATGTCTTTGATAAGTTCGTTAATCAGAAAAATCTGACGAGGTTTTCCGGAAAAATTTTGAGTTTTCATTTGAAAAAAATTTTTATCTTAAAAAATAAAAACTCTATGATAACCAAATTTGGTAGGTAGGTTTACGATATAAAAAGTAAACTATACACCAAAATTTAGATTTCTATGTTACAAGAAAAAAAAGTTATAATAAAATATTTTGTGCCAGATCATTTTTATGAAAATTCACTATCATAACGCACTTGCTGCGTCTTTTTGTTTGTTTTAAATATGACGGACATTCTTTTTTTTTTGAGTTGTTTACACTTTTTTATTTATTTATTTTATATATTTTCTAAATCTATTTACTAGGGATTATAAACGGGGACACTTGCAGCAAGGAGTCTGTCATGGCCACTTCTAGACACACAAGACGGACAGGTATAATCGCAGTGGGGTAGACAGAAGGAGTTAAATTTAATATTTTATATTTATTTATATACGCATATACATTACACATTATTATTTGTTATTTCTAGTACGATGCAGACAATTTTATATTTTTATTCTAATTTCTTTTATCAGGTCTATAAACAATTTGTATATGTTTAAGTTTGTTCCCTGTAGTAAATTCATTAAATTGAATGGTAGTTGCACTATTTTTATTTTATAGATATGACTTACATAGGCATCTATCTTGGCAAGATTCAAGGGGCATTGCAGCAATAGCAAATGTTTCTTTAAAAACTTTTAGTCGGTTTTCGCAGAAATGTTTTTGTGTTTCCATACAAATAATTTTTGTAAGCTTTTTGTGTAAGTTTGGTAATTAATTATAAATGTTTAATAGGTTATTGTAAAATTTGTTTTTCAGATCTCCGTGCAAAAATTATTTGCAAATTCTCTTGCAATTTTTTTTTGAAGCTTCATCAAAAAGCTTTTTGTAAATAATTATATCTTGGCTGGTAGGTAAATACGTTTAATAGGTTCGTTGGCAAGGAAAACCGGGCCAATTTTTCGGGAATAAGTATAATTTCGGAAATTTTTTATACTTTTTTCAAACAATCAAGTTATTGTTTTATTTTTTTTTAATTTTTACATTGTTTCTACTGTATTGGCTATACTGATAATCAAATTTAATGCCTCATTTATTTAAAAAAGACATATTTGCTATTGAAAGCACGTGTATGAAAATTCACTACCATAACGCATCTGCTGCGTCCAAACTTTTTCAATTATACTAGTAAAATATACTATTTGCCTTTTGCGATTAAACATAAAACAAGTAAATTGAAGTGTGCTGTTGACAGACAAAAATTCTGTATATTAGCTAAACTGTAGAGTTGGAAAATATTTTCAGTGTTTGATTGTTTTTGTCGACATTACAAAAACAAGTCGAGTCAGGCCTTTTAGTACTTCTTATTTGTACCGACAAAAATGTAATTTCCGAACAGCAAGGCAAATATACAAGCATTTGTTCCCTGTAATAAATAACTTGTCTTGTTCCATGCGAGCCAAGTTTTTGATTAATATATGAAATGAAAATATTGACAATTTTCCACTGTTGTGTAGGTATCATATTCACATACATTACTACAAAGCAATATTAAAATTCTCTATTGCAGCATCTTGAATTTAAATTAAAAAATTAAATTTCTATTTGGGTCGGAAATCTGTCAATTGTATTATTTATTTTTCTTTACAGTTATTTATGTCTTGTGAAATAAATTTGACTCTCGCAGATCGTTTCTAGATCAGCTCTAGTATTATAATTTTTGTAGACAAATTGACTAATGAGGAGATAGCGACGTTTAACTTTTATCGTGTCGCAGCGATATAATACAGGCAATTTCTTTCTGCATTAAACTACAGGAGTTATTTTTTTATACATAGGTTCAGAATTACGTACTGAATGCAAAAACACAAAATCCTTACAAATTAGGAGGGCGGAAGTGCCGCCATTTTGAGAAAAACCGTTTCGGCCTATATCTCCGTAACCGTGCACTTTAGGCCAAAAATGGTAATGACCTTTATTGTAGATAATTGCATTTCTCATCTCTCTTGTTAAATGTTTTTTTTGTATCACTCACCGTTTACAAATTATACGACTATTAGCATTCATGTATTGCCTTTTTTACCTATATCTTTGTTAATAATTGTTTAAAAAATAAAATGCTTATAACTTAACTTTTCAATCGACAAATTTTCTAGAACTTATACTTAAAACTTTTTTTCTCAAATTAATATTAGTGAATTTTATTTTTAAAAATTCACTAATGAGGAGACTGACTTTTGAATTTTGAAAAAAAATTCAAATGTGCGCACATTATGCCCCCTAGAACACATATCCGGGGTCAGTTTCAATTTTCATATGTTTATATATATATATATATATATATATATATATATATATATATATATATATATATATATATATATATATATATATATATATATATATATACTGGGTGGTCCATTTCGCTGGAAACGCTCATTTTCACCCAGTAATATCAGTTTTATGAAAATGTGTGTTTAACAAAATTTGTCGACACTAAATCACAGCACACCCTGAAAATATTTTGTACTGTACAGGGTGATCACTCTGCCCGTGGCAGACTGAACATGCATTTTTTTAATGGAACGCCCGGTATATTTTTCATTTTTAGAATTCGTCACGACAAATGCTACAAATTGATATAGCATATTATGCGTCTAACTTGTCAAATTTTCGATATATTCAGTTTTTTGTGTAAAAATGGTGGTGTTTTGAGTGGGCTGTGGATGAGTTATTTAGAGGTACCAACAAAGTTTGTTTAGTGAAAAGTAAAATACCTTAGACGGACTTTCTAGTGCAGTTAACAGAGAGCGCACTTGCCTTAACAGTAGACAGTGTGATCACTTTTTGAAAAAAAAATTTTTAAATGGCATTCCCCTTTTTTATTTCACAATTGGGTCAACAATTAAATAACAAATTTTTTTTATTAAGCACACATGGCACGGTAAGCTCATAGTTTTCGAGATATTGCGTTTTAAACTTGTAAAATTCAGATTTGTTAATTATGCTATAACGTAAGTATCATATGAGCTTTGAAATAACAATATAACATACAAATTGCAACAAATTCTAACATAATATGTTTACTGAAGTCAAATGAATTTCCCATATACCACTGCTTGCTACTTACTACCGCTAATATTCTTACACAATTATTATTTTACAAAATCACAAGTTACCTATGGTGCAATAACGCTGACATTTCAATCAAACCAACTGTCAGAACACTAAACATTGCTTACGGTAAAGTCCGTCCGAGGTATTTCACTTTCCACTAAACAAACTTTGTTGGCAGCTCTAAATAACTCACCCACAACCCACTCAAAACACCACCATTTTTACACAAAAAACTGAATATCGCAAAAATTTGACAAGTTAGACCTATCACACGGTATATCAATTTGTAGCATTTGTCGAGACGAATTTGAAAAATGAAAAATATACCGGGCGTTCCATTTAAAAAAATGCATGTTCAGTCTGCCACGGGAAAAAAGATCACCCAGTATAGTGGAAAATATTTTCAGGGTGTGCTGTGATTCAGTGTCAACACATTTTGTTAAACATACATTTTCATAAAACTGATATTAATGGGAAAAAATGAGCGTTTCCAGCGAAATAGACCACCCAGTATATCACACCGATAACTCAAAAAATAATGGGCCGATTTGGAATAAATTTCGTGAATACCTTCCTTTTGCAAGTGGCTTGGATAATCTCGTTATCCAGGAAAATCGGCCCAGGTTTTTCCAGAAAATTTTGTGTTTTCTTTCGAAAAAAAATCATATCTCCGGAAATAACAAAGTAAGGGCAACCAAATTTGGAAGGCCGGTTTATATCATAATAGGTAAACTACCTACCAAAATTTATTTTTGTAGATTAAAAGATACAATTATAGGTATTTAGAGAAAATTAAATTGGGGTTTCCCCAAAACGTCAAAGTCGCGATTTAAAACATCAAAATTGCCAACATTTAGGCAAAAAACCCAAAACTAATATAAGCTTTAGAAAGAAAATGTCTCAAGAAGAATGTGTTACAAAGCCTGAAGTCTTAGGTTCAACTGTCATTGTCCTTCATTTTACTAAAATATTTCCAGAAAAATTTGTCGATTGAAAAGTGCAACAAATATTGATTTGAAAAAAAAAGTTTTCCGTAAAAATTTTAGGATATTTGTCGATTGAAAAGTTAAGTTATAAGCATTTTATTTATTAAACAATTATTAACCAAGATATAGGTAAAATAAAAGCCTGGACGCAGCAAGTGCGTTATGGTAGTGAATTTTCATAGAAATGATCTGGCACAAAATATTTTATTATAACTTTTTTTTCTTGTAACATAGAAATCTAGATTTTGGTGTATAGTTTACTTTTTATATCGTTAACCTACCTACCAAATTTGGTTATCATAGATTTTATATTTTTTAAGATAAAATTTTTTTTCAAATGAAAACTTAAAATTTTCCCGGAAAACCTCGTTCAATGTTTCTAAATAACGAACTTGTCAAAGCCATTTACAAAGGGAAGGTACATGACAAATTTTATTAAAATCGGCTTATTACTTTTTGAGATATGAATTTTTTTCAAATGAAAACTCAAAATTTTCCCGGAAAACCTCGTCAGATTTTCCTGACTAACAAACATGTCAAAGCCATTTACAAAAGGAAGGTATGTGCCAAATTTTATTAAAATCGGCTTATTACTTTTTGAGATATGAATTTTTTTCGAATGAAAACTCAAAATTTTCCCGGAAAACCTCGTCCGATTTTTCTGACTAACAAACATGTCAAAGCCATTTACAAAAGGAAGGTATGTGCCAAATTTTATTAAAATCGGCTTATTACTTTTTGAGATATGAATTTTTTTCGAATGAAAACTCAAAATTTTCCCCGAAAACCTCGTACGATTTTTTTGACTAACAAACATGTCAAAGCCATTTACAAAAGGAAGGTATGTGCCAAATTTTATTAAAATCGGCTTATTACTTTTTGAGATATGAATTTTTTTCGAATGAAAACTCAAAATTTTCCCCGAAAACCTCGTACGATTTTTTTGACTAACAAACATGTCAAAGCCATTTACAAAAGGAAGGTATGTGCCAAATTTTATTAAAATCGGCTTATTACTTTTTGAGATATGAATTTTTTTCGAATGAAAACTCAAAATTTTCCCGGAAAACCTCGTCCGATTTTCCTGACTAACGAACTTATCCAAGCTATTAACAAAAGAAAGGTACATGCCAAATTTTATCAAAATCGGTCCATTATTTTTTGAGTTATCGGTGTGATACATATATATATATATATATATATATATATATATATATATATATATATATATATATATATATATATATATATATATATATATATATATATATATAAATTGAAACTGACCCCGGATATGGGTTCTAGGGGTCCTAGTTCGCGCTCATTTGCAAAAAATTTTTCAAAATTCAAAAGTCGGGATCTCCCCATTAGTGAATTTTTTCTACGAAAATTCACTAAAACAATAAATGAATGCTTATAGTCGTATAAGTTGTAAACGGTAAATGATACAAAAAAAAATAACAAAAAAGATTAGATATGCAATTATGTACAATAAAGGTCATTACCATTTTTGGCCTAAACTGCACAGTTACCGAGATATAGGCCGAAACGGTTTTTCTCAAAATGACGGCACTTCCGCCCTCCTAATTTGTAGGGATTTTGTGTTTTTACATTCAGTACGTCATTCTGAACCTATCTATCGAAAAAATACTCCTGTAGTTTAATGCATTATGGACAAGACTAACGGGCTCCTCTATTGCCTGTACTAATAACTCAAAAAATAATAAGCCGAGTTTGATTAAATTTGACGAGTGTGTTCCCTGTGAAAATGGCTTAGACAAGTTCGTTAGGAAAATAGAACTAGTTTTCTGGGAAAACTTTGTATCTCCGAAACCAACAAGTATGTGGAGACTACGTTTGGTACGTAGGCCTGGACGTAGCAAGTGCGTTATGGTAGTGATTTTTCACAAAAAGGTTTTTAATAGCAAATATGTCTTTTCTTAATGAAAGCAGGCATCAACTTTGGTTACCAGTATAAGCTATACAGTGTGTCCCAAACTGGATGGGAACTTATATCTCCGTTATTATTAGAGATCGGGAGATGGTTAAATTAGCAATGTTTTGTAGAATTTCATGCTCGTTCCAAATATTATTTTGCCCTGACCCTTTTAGTTGTTGAGTTATTTTGAAAAAAAAAACAAAATTTGTCGATTTATTTTTTCTTCAATATTTAAGTAGGCGTTGATCTGACATGTCTAAGACTTGCACATTATAAGGAAACATTTTACAGAGTAATCTTTTTGGGCTATTCTCAACTTTGGATTGTCATTTGTTTTTGAGCTACAGGTATCAACGTTTGATTTTATTATGGTAGCCATATTGGATTTTTCGCTCATGTGTTAGCCTGTGAAAAGAGCTTTCCAACGATGTACAACATGCATAAGAAATCTTGTAATTGCACCGACAATTTTGAGAAAAACCGTTTTGAGCATAGTAGGCTATGAAATCTAATACCAGAAAAGAATTGACCAAAAAAAGGGTTCAAAAAGCAGTAGGACAGGGAGTCTAACAATAATAGACTTCTACTTTTAACATAATTTTCCGTAATGATTCACGATAAAAAAATAGGAACTTTGAGTACACCAATGAATCGGCCCATTATTACAAATGATATTTTACATTACAACATTATCCTAAAAAAATGTAATAATTAAATTAAATAGGTAAACCTAGTAAATAACTAAACTTACTAACAGAACTCAATAAAAAGCAGATTAATGATTTACAAAGACGCGTTTGAAAATTGTTTGATTTTTAAACGTAAGTCAACTTAAAAACAACAGAAGAAAGGTTGCTAGGGATATAAAACTATCGCGACAATTAACAATACTGTCATTTTTAATTATCTGAACAATTTGAGATGTATTTAACAGGTTGCTTAAAATTTTGTACTAAATAGTTTGTTTCCTGTTTATTTTAATTATTATTCAACAATATGTAATGAAGAATATTTTGACATGTTGGAATGTTATATTCGTTATAACCGGAATACTGAGGCAGCTGCAAATTCATATCAAAATAACTACCCAGAAAGACGACAACCAAACAGCAAAATATTTCACAGGATAGTGACCAATCTATTGAACGACGGTAGCTTCCACGCAAAGAAACTACCAATGCCTAGAAATAAAGAAAAAATAATGTTGTCTTACAGGTTTCAAACGAAAACCCTCCACAATCTGTTCGGTTTTATGGTGAAAAAATTGACGGTCCAAAAAGTACGGTGCACCGTATATTAAAACAAAGTAATTACCATCGATGCAAACCTACAATCGTACAAGGCTTAAATGTTGACGATTACCCTAAGCGACTTCAATTCTGCAGATGGTATCAGGGACAATGTCAGCCACATGAAAATTTTTATTTGAAAATAATATGGACTGATGAATCCAAATTTACAAATTATGGTGTGTATAATCGCCATAATAGGCATTATTGGGTAAATGAAAATCCCTATCTAAAGGAAGAAAAACGATTGCAAGACAGATTTGGTATTAATATTTGGTGCGGCTTATTAGGTAAAAAACGGTTTTTTTATTTGTAGCTTAGACAGTTAATTTTTTTTTTAATCAGGTAACTTCATTGTTGGTCCGTTCTTTTTTGAAAATAATTGAACTGGGGAAAGGTGTCTTAATCTATTGAGACATGATATCTTACCAACAATTAGAAGAACTCATGATAATTTAGACGACATTTGGTACCAACAAGACGGTTGTCCTGCTCACAATGCTAGGATCGTCAAATAATTTTTGTACCAAAATTTTAATAATCGTTTCATTTGTAACAATGGGTCGGTTCATTGATGTGCTCGAAGTCCTGATATAACACCCGTTTAAAAACAAACGTTGATACCTGTAGCTCAAAAACAAATGACAATCCATGGGATAGCACAAAAAGATTACTCTGTAAAAAGTGTCCTGATAAGTGTCTTAGATATGTCAGATCAACCCCTACTCAGATATTTAAGAAAAAATAAATCGACAAATTGTGGTTTCTTCAAAATAACTCAAAAAACGAAAAGAGGCAGGGCAAATACAAGTCATATTTGGAACGAGCATTAAATTCTACAAAACATTGCTAATTTAACCGTCTCCCTATCTCTGATAAAAGCGGATATAGCAATACATTACCATCCAGTTTGGGACACACTGTATACTAGAATGAATGTACCATATTTCATCAAATAAGCTTTTCAGCAAAACTACCAAAAAAGTTTTTGGCATGAAACTTTACAATTTTTTCACGAAAATCAAATTTTTTTAAATAACTTCATAGGCGAAACAATGGGTCTAATTGATTCTCCAGGTTTATGAATTTTTGGGAAACCGTACTTCTTGGGGACTTTCGGATTAGAAACTCGTAACTGTCTTCCTAAATCTTTCGATATGAGGTTGTGACAACTTTTTCGATTATTTTCAACGACCGAAACATTGTTTGCTCACCATTTGAACCTCGAATTACGAGGGGTCTAGATAGCATTTAAAAAAAAAAGTCAACTTGCAGCTAACATTTTCGACAAAAAATACCTTAAAAAACTTGCCCAACAAACCCAAAAGACAAGGATAACACGGACAAAATGTTGGGAATTTATGAAATAAGTTGTAAAGATTGTAATATTAAGTACATCGGACAAACAAAAAGATCTATGGGAGTTAGATTTAAAGAACACTTAGCCCAATTACGTTACTGTACTATATATATATATATATATATATATATATATATATATATATATATATATATATATATATATATATATATATATATATATATATATATATATATATATATATACTGTCGCCCGACATATTTGGGATAATAATCATCACGTTAATGAAGATAACCTCAAATTAATAAAAAAGGTTAGACAACCAGGACAGCTAAACTCATTCGAAAGTATATATATTGCGAAATATAGTTACAATAAAAATTGTATGAACGTGGCACCACCACCGATTACGAGTCACCTGATTGATTGCTCCGTTAAATAAAAATTCCTACATTTTTAACACGTCCTAGAGATAACATAATAATACAGATATTTCCGACAAAGCAAACTATGTTAATTTAGGTGTCGTTGAACCTTTCCAAAATTACTAGAGATTTTTAGATAAGTTAGTAGGGACAGTACAGGCCTCGTCCCGCGATAATAATACAATACACTGCAGAATTTGCCTGCGTTTATTTTCCCATCACCGTTCGGTCCTTTTACCTAACATCCGGTATATAAGGTGATGCTGGTTTTTAAAATAGTTAGAATTTTTCATCCTCTGATGACGCTAACTTGGTTAGTGAAACAATCGCCAGGTCTTTTTAAAATGTGTTGTGGTGATTTGGGTTTCTCCAAGTGTACTTGTCAGTGCTCATCACAGGTTCCAATTTTCACTTAGATAATTGAGATACTGAATTTATTACATTTGATTGTTCCGCACTGTATATACTTTATTTTTTTTAAATTAAATATAACTTTTTTTATTAGTTTGTTTAGTAGTGTGGTTTATCCTCATGTTTGTTCCTTTAAAAAGTCGTTATCTCTCTAAACGCAAGATTTTCTTAATAAAAATTCCCTAAAAAAGAAAACTAATGTAATAAATACATTTTGTATTAACTGATGGACTGATGCCTATTAAACTGATTTAGTGAATTGTGTGTGTGTTTTTTTTTCTTTAACGGCGGCTTATTTACGCGACTATGGCCAATCACCGACGCCAGGGAGCAGTTTCACCTCACTATCCTAGAAAATTTGCCAAACGCCTGACTTTCTGTAAGCGGTGTAGGGATCTTTAACGTGCACAACATCGCATGGACACGGGACCGACGGATTTACGCTCCTCCGGAGGGCGGAACGTGCAGACCTTCAATTTACTTAAATACAATGCCCCAGCTTCGGTTGATGTTAATGTTACAGTTTCTACTGAAAAGTGAAAGGAGAACCCTAGGCTCGAACCCAGTCCCTTCGGTTCAGAGGCACACCTTCTTACCACTGAACCACCGAGAATCTTAATTAATAAATTAGTTTTAATAAAGGTAATGCAATTCATACAAGCTAAAAGGTCAGTATATCATCAGTATATCGATAGATATATACTTGTTATTTTTTGCATTGGATATATGTGCACATAAATTAACAGAAGATGCTGAATACAGATGCCTTGTGTAGATTGCCTTTCCAACCATTTATATTAAAAAAACATGTTCCATCAAGCTAATTATACGAAAGCACTGCTGCTTTTCATCTGGCACCATGTTTTCTGTAGCCGCAGAGATTTAATATCCAAATGTTTCCCCATATTAACACATTCTATTACGCTTTTTTTATGTTGGTTAGCTTTGATAAATATGTATCTGCGTAAAAAGTCAAATTTTAGCTGATGCTTACATTTTTGGCCTTACATAAATTTTTCCAAGAAACATTTGTTTTCGATGAGAACTCGAAATCAATTTCAAATATGGGTAAGAATTAAGACGTAATCATATCTAAGTTCTGCTTGAACAGCATGATGAGCTATATAAAGACCTTGATAAAGCAACTGCAATAAGTAACAAATGTTATTAAACAATTTTTTGGGAATTTTTGTGGAAAAAAACACTAATGTCCAGATCGTGACACTTTTGATGACTCTCTTCGAATGAGAATGAATTAGGACCTCTAGAACCCACATCAAACGTTAGTTTGTTATATATATATATATATATATATATATATATATATATATATATATATATATATATATATATATATATATACAGAGTGGCGCATTAAAAACGAAATAGACCGATTTGCGTCCAGATAATTTTTTTAAGAAACGCTGAAACACGTCAATTTTAATATTGAGGGGGACATGTTTTGACATAAAAATCACTTTGTCACATCAACTCCTTAACGGTGGTCATAAAAACCCTTATATTTTTAATAGGGAACATGGGTCGGGTGTTACATAATTTGAAAGCTCTTTCTTTTCTGAATTCAGCACACAAATTTTTTGGAAGTTTTATCAACTCGTTTAAAAATTATTCACAGTTGGAGTTGCAAGAACGTATTTCATTCATTGTGATAAGAAATGCACTAATTAGTCAATTTTTCGTTCAAAAAAACTAAAAAACAAAACCAAACGTTCAAAAATGTTTATTTAGTTAAGTAAGTGTTCAAATTGTTGACCACCAGCTTCCATACAAAAGTACAAATTTTGTTCAAAACAAGCTCTGACATTCTGGAGTATTTGTGGAGTTATTAGACGGCATTCTTCCACAATGCGTCGTCGGAATTCTTCCAGAGACTCCGGTTCTGTTGCGTAAATTATACTCTTTAAATGGCCCCATAGAAATAAGTCTAAAGGAGTTAAATCTGGTGATCTAGGGGGCCACTCAATAGCACCTCTACGCCCAATTCATTGTCCTGGAAACTCTCTGTTTTTAAAACGCCCTAACACGTTGTGAAAAATGAGGAGGAGCTCCGTCTTGTTGAAACACTAATTGATTTTCTTGATAGCGATCATCATTTTCAACAATGTCAATTAGTAGTGGGTAAACGATATCTTCTGGTAACTCCAAATACGTTTCGCCACTCAAATTGCCATCAAGAAAAATTGGTCCGACTAAACGGTCTCCAAAAATGCCAGTCCAGACATTCAATGTCTGTGGAGTTTGAGTGTGGACTTCGTGAAAATTTCTTGGATTATTATCTACCCAATAACGACAATTATGACGATTGACTGTAGAGTTTAATAAAAACGTACACTCGTCTGATAAACAGATATTGAACAGAACGTTCCCGTTATCAGCTATTCGTGCAGTCATAACTTCACAAAACTCCAGCCGCCGATCAAAATCATCTTCATTCAGTTGTTGTACAAGATGAATTTTATACGGGTGAAATTTATGATATTTCAATATTCGCTGAATAGTTCTTCTTTTGATGTTTGAAACAGTTGGGTCTGCAGCAATTTGTCCTAAAACTTCAATCTCAGTAATCTCATTTTTAACCGGAAATTCACGTTCAGGATCCCGTTTTTTGTTGGCTACTGAACCACTTTGTCGAAACTTTGCAACTAACTCCAAAATGTATTTTTTGTTAACATGTCTGTTCGGATGTCGTTCATTAAACAAATTTGCGGTACGGTTGGCACAGTCATCGTTTTTGAAAAAAAAAAGAGTTAATATTTCAACTCTTTCTTCTACAGAATACACCATTGTGAAATTAATTTTCGGTAGTACTATCAAGTATCAAAGTGACCGATAAACTGAAATAATAAACCGCATTTCTCTCATTCCGATAAAAAGTGTTCTGATAATAAATTTAATGTTTACAAACCAACAAAACATTGACTATCAGCACATTTCTTATCGGAATGAGTGAAATGCGTTTTTGCATCTTCAACTGTGAATAATTTTTAAACTAGTTGATAAAACTTCCAAAAAAATAGTTTGGTGAATTCAGAAAAGAAAGAGCTTTCAAATGATGTAACACTCGACCCATGTTCCCTATTTAAAATATAAGGGTTGTTATCACCACCCTTAAGGAGTTGATGTGACAAAGTTGAGTTTTAGGTCAAAACATGTCTCCCTCAATATTAAAATTGACGTATTTCAGCGATTCTTAAAAAAATTCTCTGGACGCAAATCGGTCTGTTTTGTTTTCAATGCGCCAGCCTATATATATATATATATATATATATATATATATATATATATATATATATATATATATATATATATATATATATATATATATATATATATATATATATATATATATATATATATAATAGGGACCGGGCTTTACGAGTAGTAGATTTTACGAACTTCTCATTTAACGAGCAAATTTTGGCGATTTGAATGGACTTGTGTAAGAGACAATGCTACAATATTTATGACTTAACGAGACCGCTTTTTAGGCGATTTCGGTTTTAGCAAGTTAATTAATTACGCTGAGCCGTTCACATTTTTATTTGGATAGGTAGATGTGCGAAAGTAAACTAGATGGCTTCGTCTTTCTGTGAATTTCGTTGTCTCTCTGCCTAAAAATATGACCATTCAGGCACACTAGGGCTAAATGCACATGTTTCTGGATTAAGACATGAGACTAGTGGGTAATAAATGTTACTGTACCGGGTGGCCAATTAAGCGAGGTAAGCGGCTATATCTCGGAAACCGTTTACCATAGAGCTTTGTGGAAAAAATATCTTTAGTAAATGTGGCCAAGAGAAATCGTTGGAAATTATTTTCAAGTTCGTCAGATGCCCGCTAGGGGGCGTAACACCAAGAGGAAATGGAAAAAATAGGATATCTCAGTAATATGTCCCGATAGACTGTGTTGAAAATACCTGAAAATAAATTTCATTTGTATCGCTAACAATTTCTATTTTACCTATTTTTCTCTAACTCTTCAGATAAAGTGGTGGGGGTAAGGCAAACATTGATTAGGAAAAAATGCAATATCTCGGAATCGCCTCATTGGAAAATATCTAACTTAGTATCATTTAAAAGAGTATTTCCTGCTCTATCAACTGCATTGCAAGCCATGTCGTTGTTATTGTTACTGTAATCACTAGATGGCGCTTTTTAAAAATTTAACACATTTTATGATTTTTCTCAAGAAACCTAAATACAATGATATAAATATTACTACATAGATAGAAAGAGGACTAAAAGCCAAAGCAAGTGGTAAAAATCCCAAGTCTCTATCTTTTGTGTAGCCGGAGATATTAATGAAAAACTGATAAAACTGGAATTTAAACAAAACACTTTCAGCATTGACTAATTTAAAGATTAAAAGCAGAAATTTAATCATTTGCAAATATAGTTTTATAGTTTTTTGTTAAAAGTAAGACTTATTTACGCATTCCTAACGCAATTATAACTTATTCGTTCGGTCCAATAATTATATTCTAAAACTGAAATAGGTAGGCTTTGGAAAAAAGACAACACTTTAAAGAAACGTCAAATTAGTTACTCTGAGTTCTTTCGTGTATAATTTAAATATAAAAAATGTTGTTTACAAATGATGAAGCCGTTGCGATGATTGGTGTTTACTTTGAGTGCTTTCAAAATGCGGCAGTTGCTGAAAGAGTGTATGCAATGCGGTATCCGAATCGCCACCATTACAACAGAAGAGTTTTTCCTCGCTTGGTGCAAAACTTACGTGAAACTGGAAGCTTAAGCGGACCGGCGCTGCGGAGACGCCGTTTTGCCAGAACTGAAGAAAATATTATCAATGTTTTGGCATATATAGAATTTAATCCTCATGTTAGCACAAGAACATTGCATCTTGACTTGGGAATATCACGGACCACCATCCAAACTATTTTAAAAGAGTATAGGTAAGCTTATTATATCGTGAAATTCAAAATAGTTATTGTTATTTATCTCACAGGGATCATAATGACGGTTGTGAAAATGATCAGACGACAGTCGTAAAAATTATGATATGGTAACACGACATGTTACCATAATGATCGTTTATGATCCGAGTAAGATACAAAACTTTATCTGCTGGCATTCATTAAAACTTAAGACCCTTAAAAGATTTGGATTTTATTTGCAATACGATGAAACTGATTTTTTTTACTTAATTTCATTGGTGTGTATGTAGCGTTTGTTTGTCTTTATTATTGAATTAGTTAGCCAAAGATTCGTATTTTGTTTCTTGTTGTAGTAGCAGTAGTGCTATAGTGAATCTCATTATCGCACTATGGGCTGTTCACCCAAGCTAGACAGTTATATCATCAACCACCAAAATCTTCGCATATCAATAACAAGTACGTTTTCTCGAATTTAGTTGATTTTTGGTATATGAGTACTATTTTACTCAGTCTATTGACAACATTGAAATTACCGCAACTGTTCAACTTTCAACGTAGTAACAGTTAAGCTTTATGAATTGTTGATGACGTAACTGTCTAGCCCCAAGTGAACGCCCCTTGTGGTATAATGAACAGCTTTATGTTACTTAAATCCGATAACATAATGCGTCTATTATGTCAGCAGTCATATTTTTATTACAATGTCCTTTTGAATATATAATGATACTTATTTTGATTTTTAGACTCCACCATTTTATCAAATTGTTTTGAATCAAGCGCTGAATGAGCAGGATTATGAACGGAGGCTGGATCATTGTCATTGGCTTTTAGACATGATCAATGAAAATCCTAATTTTCTAACGCAAGTTCTTTGGACGGACGAGGCTACTTTTCATAGCGACGGTAATGCGAATTTGCATAATATGCATTATTGGTCTACTGAGAACCCTCACTGGATGCGAGAAGTTCAACATCAAGGACGTTGGAGTCTCAATGCAGGGTGTGGCGTAATAGGAGGTACAATTATTGGACCCTATTTCTTTCACCAGTCTCTTACTGGTAACCTCTTCTTGAAGTTTCTAAGAAATGATTTGCCAGTTTTATTGGAAGATGTGCCCCTTGAAACCAGGCAAAATGTGTTTCTGCAGCTCGATGGTTGTCCAGCACATTTTTCAATTAATGTGAGAGAACATCTCGATGAGACGTATCCAGGCAGATGGATAGGAAGATGAAGCATATTTCCCTGGCCAGCGAGGTCACCTGACTTAACTTGCTTAGACTTTTTTTTGTGGGGACGAATAAAGAACCTTGTCTTCCAAACAAAGCCTACGAGCAAGGAAGATATGAAGAATAGAGTCCGAAATGCAATTCGTAGTCTGTCAACAGCGGAAGTGGAAGCTGCCGTATTTTCTACCCGAAATAGGCTCGAGCAGTGTGTAGAACGCGACGGCAGACACTTTGAGCATTTAAGGAGCCACTAGAGTGCTTATCGTTTAGAATTACATACAGAGAGAATGAAATATTTTGTTTTAGGTTTCAGTATCAATTTTTCATTCATATCTCCAGTTAAACAAAAGATAGAGACTTGGGATTTTCACCACTTGCTTTGGCCTTTAGTCCTCTTTCTATCTATGTAGTAATATTTATATCATTGTATTTAGGTTTCTTGAGACAAATCATAAAATGTGTTAAATTTTTAATAAGCGCCATCTAGTGATTACAGTGCAGTTGATAGAGAAAGAAATAGTCTTTTAAATGACACTTAGTTTAATATTTTCCAATGAGGCGATCCAGAGATATTGCATTTTTTCCTAATCAATGTTTGCCTTACCCCCACCACTTTATCTGAAGAGTTAGAGAAAAATAGCCAAAACAGAAATTATTCGTGATACACAGGACATTCATCTGCAGGTATATTCAACACAGTCTATCGGGACATATTACTGAGATATCTTATTTTTTCCATTTCCTCTTGGTGTTACGCCCCCTAGCGGGCATCTGACGAACTTGAGAATAATTTCCAACGATTTTTCCTGGCCACATTAACTAAATACATTTTTTTTTCCAAAAGCTCTATGGTGAACGGTTTCCGAGATATAGCCGCTTACCTCGCTTAATTGGCCACCCTGTACATAACACAAGAGAAAATATTTATGGTTCCTTTCACTCACACAATGATAGACTCCCCCTTAGCACTTGAAATCAACGTTCGTTAGTTCGTTATAACGGTACATTTGTGTGGCTTTTTGTTTTTTATGTTTAAATCATGAAAGTTCTGCCTTATTCCGATCAGTTTTCGATCACCGCGCGTTTGACACAGGTGAATCGAGTTTTATTTTCACAATGTCCACGTCCGATATGAGAAGGAAACGCCTCACCATTAAAGGGAAAATGTCGATATTAAAATAAGTGAAAACGGGAATGAAAAAAAGTGATTTTTGTAGGCAGTACGGTATTGAATTATCTGCATTATCAAAAAAAAAAAAAAACTAATCTGATTGACGAACTTCATTACAGTATGCTAAAAATTAACAACTAATCGCATTTCATTCTTGATAATGACACAGCAGGCCAAAACAATTTCATTGTCATTTTTAGACGGTATCACTTTAAAAGAAGACATAAAAGGTTATCAACGTTCTTCGTAGTTGGCAAGGGTAATTTGGTTTAAAACGCCTTAGCAACTTTATGTGTGATTGTAACCGCATGACAGTTGTTGTCAGCTGTTGACTACAATTCAGAAACATGGTTTATTTAATAGAAGTGCATAAATAGCAATTCTACAGACAATTGGTTACGGAGGTAAAACATGATCAGATATCAAAGTTGCTCGCCTATTTAAAAAAAAAAACATTTACCAATTCGCCGCCTATATCCCAAGAGACAATGAGTAAAATTGAAAAGTAATTTCTCCGGCTTAAATATGCAAACATGCAACGCAAAAAATCTTCTATTGCACTGAGTAATGATTCCAATTTGGATGCAACTATTGAGTTTGAGGTCAACCCACATGCTTCGATTCGACAAGCAGTTACAACACTGGAGGCTAGTCATTCATCAATTATACGAATACTAGAAGAACATAAAATGCATCCCTATAAATTGATACCAACTCCGCAGCTCATGGAAGACGATTTTAATAGAAGAACGCCTTCTTGTGACCAAATGACGGAAATGGTAGATAATAATGTTATCCAACTAGAACTTGTTTTGTTTTATGATAAGTAAGGCACGGAAAAAATGGAATTTGCATTACCTGCATTTTTTGTATTTTTTCGTAGAAAATGGATTTTGGTGAATCAAGCAGCAAGTTTTGCATTTTTTCTCACAAATTTTCAAACTATATCAAACACAAAGGACATAAAGCTACATTGTCTGGTTGATTATATTTACTCAGGCCCGAAAATATAAAGACGGCCAGTACAGTTCCTGGAACTCAACGCTGGGAGAGGCGACCGATGAAATTCGATAAATAGCCTACTATATTATATAACCGGAATCAGGAAAAACCCAGATGGTTGGAATTACCATAATTCGAGGTACACATAATAAAGATTGAGTTCCAAATGCCAGAATGACCAACAGTTTAGTAAATATTATTTAGTACCACTCAGTTCATCTTAGCAAGAGTGCTAAAAATTCGGTGCGCAACATATTTAATGTTAATGTGTTGAAACGCGTAGGGTTTTGAGAATAAATCAGTTTGTCTGGTAGTAAAAGCCTTTAGTTTCCTTTAACCATTCAAAAAAGTCTAGCTTATGTTCGTCATTTAAAAAATGTTGTGGTTGTATGCGGTTATTTAATTTAGGTCTTTGTTCGGTATCAATAATATGTTTTGCAAATCTAGATTTGTCAATGTGGTTATTTGTAAATGCAACAATATGTTCTTTGTATCGGGTGATAAAATTTATAGAAGTTTGACCTATGTATATTGCGTTACAATGTGTACAAGCTAATTTATAAACTCCAGCTTTTGTCAGGAAACAAGATTTTTCTTTCGCGTTAAATAGGAAATCACGCGTCGTGTTGTAAGATTTAAAAGCTACCTGTGTATTTGTACAGGTTTTGTGTTTCAACTTACAGAGCTTAATTTTAATACATAATGTATCTATAATGATATAAACCGCCGCACCAATTTGGTTACCCTTACACAAAAGTTTCCGGGAAAACCCGGACCGATTTTTCTGGCCAACGAACTTGTTTAAGCATATAAAAATTGAAGCTGGCCCCGGATATGTGTTCTAGGGGGTCTACTTAGCGCTCATTTGAAGAAATTTTTTCAAAGTTCAAAAGTCGGGATCTCTTATATGGTGAATTTTTTAAAGAAAATTCACTAAAAAGTAATTGATAAATGGTTTTCACAAATGTCAAATGAAACTTCAAAGTGACAGACACAAATAACGTTCTTATTTCTGACAGATTGTGACATGAAAATATGACTATTTTTCCGCTTATGTGTTTCTTTACCTCCACTTGCTCAAATTATCGTGAAAAATTTACAAAATCATTTTTTTTAATATTCATTTTTTTTTCAATTTTAATTACAGATTAGATATATAATTGGAATTCTATGATTTTTTTGGCAAAGTCTCGTTTAAAAAATATTTGCTCAAACTTTTTTTGTGTTTATGTAAAAAATATTTTTTGTACGATTTGTGAACTGCTTGTAATTAATGAGAAATGTTTAATAAGTAAGCAAAAATATACTTTCTGTGTAACATTACTTAAGCCCAATTTTTGTAAACAAAATGGCGAATTTTCGTGAGAGAAGTTGTTTGCAAATTTTCATGGAAACAATTCTTTAAATTCTTGTTAAAAAGCTTTTCGTGGATAATTATATCTTGGCAGGTGGTAAATAGCTTGAAGAGGTTCGTTGGCCAGGAAAATCGGAACTGTCTTCGGGAACATTTCAAGTTTATCTTCGGAAAATTTTTATACTTCTTCAAACAATAACATTATTTTAGTGAAATATTGTACATTGTTTCTACGATATAAGTTATACCAAATATTATTACTTTCATTAAAAAGATAACACATTCAAAACTTTTTTATGAAAATTAGCTACCATAACGCACTTGCTGCGTTCAGACTTTTTTAATTTTAAATTTAGATCTAATATGAAAGAAAGTACTTAAACTGTAAATATTCTAACATTATAATATAAATATTTCTATGCCAGCTCGAAGCATTAAGAATTAAAGTTTAACTCGTTTACTGCCAGGTAGTTTGCTGGATTCTCTTTTAATTCACTTCCTCAAACTTCAAAATGTTTTCAAATTTCTAAAGTCGGGACTCCGCATTAGTCAATTTTTGCTACAATAATTCACAAAGATACAGGTTTAATGCATTTTGACGCGATCGTGCACATATAGAAACATGCGAGTGTCTTTCCACCCTTATTTAAGAAGGATCGTTTAACTGCTGTGGAGTATGGGTACAGTGTACATCTCCAATAAATCCTACTTCTTAATCTTATCCGTTCTTTGCTTTTCACTAGACGGAGATAAATACAATTCGAATGTTCTTAAATCCATTTCCCTTGTGCACGATCTGCTGCCTTCGACGTTTGGAAAGGGATTAGAGAAACTAAGGCTAGTAAAAACATTTGTGAACAGGGAGCCCTCGACGACAAATGATTCATTTTGATCTACTACTAGAATTTGTTACACATATCCTCAGAAAATCAAAAAGTTCGGGACGCAGCAAGTGCGTTATGGTAGTGAATTCTCATAAAAATGTTTTTAGTAGCAACTATGTGTCTTTCTTTTCAGAAAGCAGGCATCAAATTTGATTACCAGTATAACATATATAGTATAACATATATAGTAAAAACGAGGTGCAATGTTTCATCAAAATAACTTTATTATTTGAAAACGTACAAAAATTTCCGAAAGTAAACCTAAAGTGTAACCGAAAAAATTCGTTTCTTGGTCAACCTTATAGGTTAATAGCAAATTGAGCTTTTCAAATATGAAGCATTTAATCAATATTCGCTACCATAACGCACTTGCTGCGTCCAGAATTTCTTTACTTACGAACATGCATTATCTTTCGATGGAAAATGCAAAAACATAAGGCGTTTTCGACTTAAAAAAAAATTTGTATCACCAATGACTTATGGGTCAGCCTGTGATTGTAGAAATCTTTTTTTAAGATGTAGCTCAAGACGCCCTATAATTAATGTATACAATTTTTTTTTCATATCTTTTAGAATAACGGATATATTGAGCTTTACCGATTTTTTACGAAAATGCGACAAAAGTTATATACCTTTAAACGATAAACTATATAGCTAAGACTACTGCCAAGCATCAGAGGAAGGGTCTATTTGAAATAAATTTTCTGGAAACATTTTAGGGTTTGCAAAACATTCTTCTTGAGACATTTTCTTTCCATAGCCCGTATTAGATTCAAGTTCTTTGCCTAAATAATGCGAATTTTGATGTTTTAAACTGTCACTTTGACGTTTTGAGGAAAACCCCAATTTATGTTTCTTTAAATGCCCATAACTTTTTTGTCTTTTAACCTACAGCGCTAAATTTTGGTAATTTACTTATAGCGATATAAAACGATGTACCGAATTTGGTTGCCCTTACTTTGTTATTTCCGGAGATATGAATTTTTTTTCTAAAGAAAACAAAAAATTTTCCGGGAAAACCTAGGCCGAGATTCCTGGCTAACGAATTTATCGAAGCCACTTACAAAAGGAAGGTATTCTCCAAATTTTGTCAAAATCGGCCCATTATTTTTTGAGTTATCGAGTTATATATATATATATATATATATATATATATATATATATATATATATATATATATATATATATAAACATATAAAAATCGAAACTGACCCCGGATATGTGTTCTAGGGGGCCTAATTAGCGCTCATTTAAAGAAATTTTTTAAAAATTCAAAAGACCGGATCTATCTCCTCATTAGTGAATTTTTAAAACATATACTTTTTTGGAAAAAAAACTTAATACACATTTTTTCAGGGAAATTTTAGCTAATCACAAGTATATAAAGTCTGACGTTTAAATCTTATAGTTATAAATATTAGTTATTACTATTATTTGCGGATAATTTCATTAACATACAACATAATAAATAAGGTATTGATATTAACATTTTAGTGATTTAAAAAAAAATCACTGATTAGAAGATCCCAGCTTTTGAATTTTGAAAAAATTTCTTTAAATGAGCGCAAACTAGGACCCCTAAAACCCATATCCGGGGTCAGTTTCAATTTGTATATGTATATATATATATATATATATATATATATATATATATATATATATATATATATATATATATATATATATATATATATATATATATATATATATATATATATATATATATATATATATATATATATATATATATATATATATATATATATATATATATATGTGTGTGTGTGTGTGTGTGTGTGTGTGTCACACCGATATCTCAAAAAATAATGATGGGCCGATTTTGATCAAATTTGGTGCGTACCCTCTTTTTGCAAGTGGCTGGGATTTATTAGCCAGGAAAATTGGCAAAGGTTCTCCCGAAAAATTTTGTGTTTTCTCTGTGAAAAAATTATATCTCTGGAGATAACAACGTAAGGACAACCACATTTGGTACGCGTGTTTATATTATAAACAGCGACCCATGTACTAAAACTTAGGTCTGTGCGTTGAAAGACAAAACATCATATCATAACATAGCAATAGATCTTTATTTGTAGTTGTCATGATTTCGTACTAATTCAATTTTTATCTGTCTGAGAATGCTGTCAAGCAGCGAAACTAGTCACAGAAACGTTGAAGAACTTCCTAGAACATCTAGAATTCATAAGGGCCTCTTGCTCCAGTTAGCTTATGCGCTGGCTACGCCCTTCACATACAGAAACGAAACTCAACACTGAAGCCAAAGAAGTAGTCTCCAAGTCTGTATGTAATATATATATATATATATATATATATATATATATATATATATATATATATATATATATATATATATATATATATATATATATATATATATATATATATATAATAATAATAATAATAATTTATTGAACAAATATACATTTCTCACAAAATAACTTACAAGACTAATCAAGAGCCTGGTTGTTCAATAACGTTAAAAGTCACCTAAGTCGAAGACTTGTTGGTGATACTTGTAACATCATTCTCTCTAAAAATAAGCTAGTGCACACTCTGACACTGTAAAGAAATACAAACAAAAACCAAAACTGCAGACGAACTCCAGCGATTCGCGGAAAATATAAAAAAACATAACTATGCTTTTTCGACTATAGATAAAATCTCTTTTCCCAAATGTTTTAATGCACACTATGGGTAACCTACACACACACACACATGCGCGGGCCCACAGGTCAGACGCCAGGCACAAGAAACAACAAAATACAAAGGAAAGACCACCACACCAGCATATTAACCTCCACGACCCTGTGAATTACTTCACGATCTACTTCAACTATCCACTTTTTTAAACCGACTTTAAAACCTCAAAGTCCATGCTGCTGGCGAATTTTGGCTGGTATAGAATTATATATTCTTACGCAAAGGTAAGCATAGGAACGCTGTGCAATTGTCTTCCTAGCTCTTTCCGTTTTAGATGCGTGTGCGCAGTGTCTCGTATTATAGTTGTGACTCAACTGCTTTAATTCACACAGCATATGTGCGTTCTTTACCATAAATCACCTTGATGAGACAATTTTGAGCAATCTGTAATTGAGATATATGACACCTTGTAGCACCACCCCAAGCTATTATAGAATATCGTAAATGACTCTCCACTAAAGAATAATATAGAGTCTGCAGGTGTTTGATGTGTAGCATCTCTTTCAATACTCCAAATTTTACCATCACAGAGCGAATCTTTTTAGTTACATTTAAAATGTGGTGCTCCCATTTCATGTGTGAATCTTTAGTAACACCCAAATACACCGCATGCTTAACACTTTTTATCTTCATGCCATCACATATTTCCAAGGTGGTAAAAGCTGGCAAGTTCCTTTCGTAGCATGAAAATGGTATATACACTGTCTTCGCCGCATTTACAGTCAACAATCGATTTTGAAACCATTCCAGGATTTTTCGAAAATCCGATTCAACTGTCTATTTGAGTATATACCATGATGCTGCGTTATAAAATATAGCAGCATCATTCGCGTATCCAACTATCTTTCCTAACGATCTAACATAAAAAAGGTCGTTTATATAAATATTAAATAATAAGGGTTCTAGAATGGTTCCTTGCGGAACACCACAGTTCATTTTTACCACATCACTTAGAACACCATTCACACACACCACCTGATATCTGTCAGACAAATAGCTGTTGTTGTCTCCCCCTAAACCCAATTTTCTCCAGTATTTCAAGAAATCTTGTGTGATTAACCGTATCGAATGCCTTTTTTAGATCCACCAAGACACACAATGAAGGTCTGGTGTTATCCAGACTGTGATATATATACTACTCGTCAGTTCAATTATGGCATCCTGCGTAGATGTCTTTGTCCTGAAGCCATACTGCCTCTCAGATAATAATCCATATTTATCTACTGCATACAGACTTGGAGAATACTTCTCTGGCTTCACTGTTGGTTTTTAGTGGTGAAGGACGTAGCCAGCGCGTGAGTTAACTGGAGCAAGTGGCCCTTCGAATTCTGGAAGTTCTAGGATGTTCTTCAATGCATTGAAGAACATCCTAGAACTTCCAGAATTCGAAGGGCTACTTGCTCCAGTTAGCTCACGCGCTGGCTACGTCCTTCACCACTAAAAACCAACAGTAAAGCCAGAGAAGTATTCTCCAAATCTGTATGCAGTATGGACAAGTTTCACCAAGTAAGGGCAACAACAATCAATGAACATATTTATCTAGATAACCATCGAAGCGTTTTTTCAGGAGACACTCAAAGACTTTAGCAATACTGGAAATCAGTGATATCGGTCTATAGTTAGCGGTATCCAGCACATCTCCTTTCTTAAATAAAGGTTTGATAACACCCATTTTAAAAGCTCTAGGGAATATGCCCTCGTCTATACACCGATTTATAATAAAAGTCAGAGGAGTGACAATCTCATCCATTATTTCTTTCAGTGTTTCTGCCCTTATTCCGTCGTACCCGGGTGCCTTGTGGTCCTTCAGTGTCTTCACAATTGATTTAATCTCATCCTCTTCTGTTCGCAATATCACCAATGACTGACTCACCCGCGCAGACGACACCAACTTATTGGAGATAGATATCCTGCTTGCCAAATCATTTCCGACACCTGAAAAATATTTATTAAATTGATTCGCAATCTCAAGATTAGTCTCTAGGATAGATCCATGCTCATCTCGAAGCTTAGTGATTCCTGCCTTCGCTGCTGTCTTTCCGCGAATATCATTCACTATATTCCACAAACCTCTAGAAGTATTTTTGCATCTGTCAATGATCCTACCGTAATGTTCCTTCTTGGCCGTTCTTATTATACCATATAGCCTGTTTCGATAATCCTTATATTGCTGAGCAAGTTCCTGATTATCTGGTTGCATCTTGAGCTTCCTAAACATTCGTTTTTTTTTGATTCACTGATATAACAATGCCCCTGGTAATCCAGTCTTTCTTCCCCCATGTCCGGCACCTGTACCTCTCCATGCAGTGTCCAATCATAGTTCGCAAATCTGATACAAAAGTCTCAGCAGCAATCTTAACATCATCTGCAACATAGATACAAGACCAGTATTTGTTGATAAGCAAGTCCTTTAGTTTTTTCATATTGGTGCGGTGTCTATATGAACTTTTTTTAGTTTCGCCATCTTTCAGTGCCGCCGGAAATCATACCTGTAGCACGGTAGCATAATGATCCGTTACAGACGACTCCATTATAATTGGGTACAATATATATATATATATATATATATATATATATATATATATATATATATATATATATATATATATATATATATATATTTTTAACTGACCATTTTTTTCCCAAAGCCTCACCATCGACACCTCTCTATTAGTGAATTTTCCTAATGAAAATTCACTAATAAGGTGATTTGTTATAACTTTTAATGCAAGGCTAAATCACTAATACATTATATATTATTCTTATGAAAATTCACTACCATACCGCACTTGCTGCGTTCCGAACTTTTCATTAATATGCACACTACTTAAGATATGTTCTCAATTTATTCCATTTGGTTATCCGCCACTGTGTACAGTTTCATGAATCATTACTTACTTCAAAGTAGGTCGTAAGTTCGTACCGACAATTTTACACGTTCATACAATTTATAGCTGTGTAGTTAACTAATTGTAACTGACCCTACAAGCAAGGTGTGTTATTATTAGTCCATGGAAAGTTACGCTCATAAATAATTACATAATCCATGAAATATTAGAAAACTTGCACCATATAAAATACCACATTATTATAAAAAGGAAAACAGCCACAATTAATGGCTTGATTCTTGCCTGAGCAAAGCAATCAAGATAAAACAACTATAAATGAATTAATCACATTGCGTTTGCTTACTCCGTTAAGGCGACCATAGGAAACACAAATTAGTCCTATTAACATATCAATCGCGTAATATATCAAACCAGAAATTATCGTGTGGTAAAAAATTTAAACTTGAATCTTGCGTGTCGACAAAATTTTTGTTTAATCTCCAAACAGTAAACTTCACAGCTACGTTTGGAAATTAGCAATTCTAATTAGCAATTCTTCATCTAGGTGGCTTGTGGGGAATAAAGAATAAAAAGTGTTGTTTATGAAAGCAACTGACATAGCAGGCGGGTGCAAGTTTTATTGTACAGAAAATATGTCGGCCCTTGTTTTTTCTCGTGGATCATGGAAGGCCTAGGAGCGATTTATTACGAAGGTGAAACTTAAATAAGATTTATAGTGGATTTTCTTTCAGCTTATATTTTTTCATTATATTTCGTACTTGTCCAACATTTTACTTTTATGATATATTATGTTAGAATAAAGAGAAGAGACGTTTATTTGATACTGGAGTGGCAGGTAATTTATAAGATGATTCATTTTCTGACATGAAGAGTTAAAAGCAAATGATGGTGGCCAATTAAAATCAATAATGACATCATATTTATGACCAATAAAGGAAACTGTCGGACTTTACAGGTTTTATAGAACACGGAGGATGAAAATTTTTCACCGAAAACATTTTACTGTAAGATGTAGTGATTCACTCAAGCGTATAATATACCAAAGGTATAAAATAGTTTGCAAAGAAGCCAATGAAAATAAAAACGACCGTGGCTAAATGAGTTCACATCGAGGCCACGACATACACAAAGAAGTACGGGACGCAGTAAGTGCGTTATGGTAATAAAAGCTCATAAGAATAATATATAATATATGTTATTTTTTTATTTTTTTTATTTCAACAACACACCACGATGGCTTACAGCCTAAATACTATCGTACCGTGGGTGTTGACAAGGAGGAAAGAGGCAACTTGTTAATTCTGGACTTGAAGGTTTGGAGTTTCGTGGGAGAAGGAAAAACATGTGCCGGCAAGGAATTCCACAACATGGAAGTCCTCGGGACAAAAGAGCGGGCATAACAAGATGCTCTATGTCTGGTGACCTGGAAAGTAAGAGGGTGCATTCGTTCTGTTCCCCTGGTAGATCTGTTGGGAGCAGCAGGTGGAAGAACTATGGAAGAAAGCTCATCTGAGCAGTGCCCGTGCAGATATCTATAAAAGAGAGAGAGATAGGTCACCAACGGCACGTCGGTGGGCAAGGGATGGCAGCCTTTGGGTGAGGGTCGGATCACCGATGAGACGTACAGATCTCTTCTGAATGGAGTCCAGGATAGCATCCTATATGTGGGAGCAGTATTCGAGGTTTGGTCTTATTTGTGAGGTATATAAGGTATAGAGATTAGCTGGTGAAAAGTATTTGCTAGCCCGGAAGAGGAAACCTAATTTCTTAACAGCCGCTTGTGACATGTTGGTGCCAATTGAGATTTCGATCCACAGAAATGACAACAAGTGAAAAGGACTCATTACTTTGAATAACTTGGTTGTTTATTGTGATGCGTCTAAGGCTGGTGCATCTCTTATGAGAAAGAAAGCAAGACTGTGATTTGGTGAGGTTGAATTGTACAAGATTTATACTTCCCCAATCTAATATTTTTTGGAGATCCACGGAGATAGAACCCTCCATGAGTCTGCGATCCTCATCTAATTGGGCTGAAGAGACAGGCTTAGAATTTTGTATATTTGAGTGGAGGGTGCTGTCGTCCGCGTAACTGTGAACTGGGTTGGATGTGTTAAAGAGGAGGTCATTGATGTGGAGAAGAAACAAAGTAGGGGCTAAAGCTGACCCTTCAGCAACTCCTGCATTAATTGGATACAGTTTAGATGAATGGCCATTCACGACAACAGAAATGCTCCGGTTGGAGAGGAAATTTGCTGTCCAGGTACAGAGTTTTGCTGGTAGGCCATAGGTTGGAAGTTTATTAAGCAGCGCTGCGTGCCAGACCTGGTCGAATGCTTTGGATATGTCTAGAGCAACAATCTGGGATTCACCGTGTAGTTCCATAGTCTTGTTCCAAGAATGGGTGACAAGGGAAAGAAGGTCGGCAGTTGATCTGCGCTGACGGAATCCATACCGTCTGTCGTGGGTTAGACTGTGTTTTTCAAGAAATTTTAGTAATTCGGTGTTTATATACTTTTCCATCACTTTAGAGACGACTGGAAGGGGAGAAATAGGCATGTGGTTGCTAGCAAGCGCTTTGGATCCTTTCGTGGGGACGGGTTGTACTCGAGAAGTTTTTTCCAGTTACTAGGGAATATGCCTCTATTGTAAGATGTCTGAAACAGACGAGTCAGGACAGGAGCAAGCTCTGGTGCTCATTTTTTGTGAACAATTGCTGGGATCTCGTCAAGGCCAGAGATTTTCCTGATATTCAGACAACAGAGCATCTTTCGTACCTTTTTAGTTTTGAAAATGATATCCGTCATTTTATGCACGACATTGGGTTCTGTTGGTGGTTGAACATTTGGAGTAGAATTGCCGGCGAACAACGAGGCAAAAAGTGTAACCGTTTAAGCAAAAAGACCGAGAGATTCGATGGTTGTCCACGATTGATATCTCGCGACTGACTTCAAGTGGATCTAAATCCGGACGACAGTGAGGTCACCATCACACACCAAACCTAACATATTTGCACTTTATCTCTCAGATTTATAATTTTATAAAATATAGAACACTTTGTATGGTTTGAAGATTAAAGGTAATCAAATACTTACTGGGCTTTGGTCCTGTTCTGCCCAAAATCCTAGATTCATGAGATCTTCGAGTCGGAACACTGTTACTACATTACTTAGTTAAGTTAAAGATATCTAGGTAATAGATATGAAGAATTTCCAGCTACAGTGCCACGAGAGTTGAAAAGGTTTAGTGAGGAATTGTTATTCAATCAAACAAGTATTAAAAATATAAATACTTACATTTATTGACATTAGTAAATAATAGGAGTTATTTAAGTTAATGCTTCTGGTAAAGTAAATAAACATTGCACATTACAAGAAAGAAAATATATATTAAATGTTACAAGCAAGAATATTTTCTATCAAAACCACTAATATTCTCAAACTTTTATATGTTAGGTAAAATTTCAATTATTTGCCTGGCCAGGAGATGTTTTATTTTCTTAAAAAAAATTGTGAGAGAAGCTCAGATTTTGTTAAGCTCAGTGACCGTTTACTGTTGTTGAAATGAAAGTTTACAGGTTGCTTTGTGTATTTTAGAACATTAGAAGGTTAGCAAATTTCATGGGCAAAATATCGACTAATTTAAATGACAGTAATATTTCTGATTAACATAGTTGACAAAATATTAAAAGAAAATACAAAACACATTAATTATAATTCGACAATCTCACTGATGAGGGTTTAATTTTTGACTGAAATAAAGTTTATACTGCAAGTTAATAAAATATTTATATGACGTATGAATGTTGTATCCGTCTAGTCTCAAAAGTCACACACACAAAACTGAAAATGACTTACATGTGAGGCAGTCGAACTTCCGCGGGTTCATCGTTATCTGGATCTACACCTGAGATTTCAAAGGTCTCAATTCTCCTATTGATGGACTGTGGAGACTGCACATGTGGACATCAGCAGTCAGCGCTTACCATAGGTGCTTAGATTCTCCCAAGAGCGAAGTCAGGAAGTCGTGGACACGCTTTCATTGATGGCGACCTCATATATCGCAAGTACCATGTATTACTAAAAAACTTAGATAGGCCTGGGGCTGGAAATTGATACACTTGAGGCGAAACAGCATGAGGTACTTCACTTGAGCTTTCTGCGACCAAAGGTATACTTGAGTGTATGCGAAAATATCGGACAAGAAAGCTGATTTTGCTTCGGAGACTGGGATTGAAGACTTGTTTTTAGAAACTGAAGTTATTCACCCGAAACTACATTAAACAATTTTTGTTGCATAGGACAAAAGATTCATAGTTCAAATTACTTTTCTCGCGAACGGGCTATTAATTTTCGCTGAGTACTCTAGGTCCATATGACCTGCGGAAATTAAGTTTATTAATATTTTGCCCGATAGAGAAGCTCCATAACTCAACCGAGCTTCTATTGCTGTCGACCGAAAACTCTCTCCTATGCAGGCATGTACGCGTCGATCTCGCTGAGTTTGGCGCGCTTTCTAACGTTCGCACGAGCAGGCTCTCTTGTCCCTTATTAATCACTCATCTAGCTCCATGTGTGTTAGGGAGACGGGGCAAAAGGATCTATTTTTCTCTGGTTGCGGAGACCTATGCTGGGGTCCGCGGTCTTCAACCGTCTTCTATTACATCATCGTGACGTAAACCTGTATTTTATTAGGAAATTTCAAAACAAAAATGATCTTTTTCTTTAAGCAAATATTATGCCCGTTGATATTTTAACTTCAACGTACGTAAAAGGAACGCAGTAGGGGCACTGCGATGGTAAAAGTCGTTAGCGAATTTTCAATAAATAATCTTGAAACCAAAACTTGAATTGCCTTTCAGTAATAAATTCACCTGTTTTTATTTGAGGTTGTCTTTATGTCAGCAAGGAAGTGACAGTGGTGAACAAAACACAACCGTTACAAAAGTTCAGCCTTGCCCAGGACGGTAGAAACAATTTCATCCGCTGAAACAAGAGGTGGGAACCTGCTCTTGCATAAATTATTCCCAATAGATTTAGCAAGAGTCCGGAAGGGTTTGCTGCCGTTGGAGCTTGAGAGGACTTTGTTTTTTATGTTGTTATTAAACAGGTTTTCTGCCCCAGAAAGAATGCTGACATAGCGGTTTCTTGCGTCGTTAAATGCTTGACGGTTTTCTTGACTGGGATTGTGTAGAAGCGTTTTGTGAGCTTTGACCTTTTCAAGTCTGTCCTTGTCACACGATTTAGAGAACCAGGGCTATTGAGTGGCTGAATAGGTTTTCTGTGTACGTAAATAATTCTATGCCAGCTTGGATAATTTCGGTGACGTTTTGTGAGATATCAGAGGGGTCAGGATGAGAGAAGCAGACAGATGCCCATGGAAATGAGGAAAAGTAATCCCGCACTTCGTCCCAGTTCGCGGAGTTGTAGTGCCAAACGATGCGTGGGTGTGATGACTGTGTGACCACAGGTTGCATTGCGCAGGAAGCAGTGACGATGTCGTGGTCTGAGCGACCAAGGGGGCGGTGACTGATGTCTTATAGCATTCAGGTTTTTTAGTTAGAAGGAGATCCAAGGGATTTGAGCTGTGTGTTGGGATGCGACGAAAGTAAGTAGGTTGATGAACCATATTGGCTAAAGAGTTGCTGACTGCAAAGCCCTCCGCTGCTCTTCTTTGTGGATAGGTTTTTGAAGATCCTAGCCATTCCTTATTATGGATATTAAAGACACCAAGAATAGTGACGTCGGAGGAAGAATATTCAGAAATCAGATGGTCGGTTTTTTTCAGAAAGGTAGTCAAAGAGCTGGACAAAGTTGTTGTGAGATGGTGCCCGGTAAATGCATCAGATGAATTTAGTTGCAGCTCTGAGAGAGAGTTTCATCCAAAGTATGTCTTCTTCCAGCTTCTAAATTGGGGAGTCTGGTACAGGGTAGATTACTACGGACGTATGCGCACACACCTCCATGTAATCTAAAGGAGGCAAGGAGCTCATACCCCTGGAAATTGAGGTGATTAGTGGCTGTTTTGTCACTGATTTCGGTTTCGATGAGGAAGAGGAGTTGGGGCCTATTAGACTGGAGGACATTGTGGACGGAGTTCAGGTTAGAATCTAGGCTACATATATTCGAGAAGGATATGTTAAATCTTGATGCCAGCGCCACCTGCACACCCCTCTCCCGGATACCCGAATGGTGGAGTATTTTATCTCCGGAATCTTTTGTACAAGAAGGAGCCATCATCATTTTTGTTTATAAGGAAAACCGACTCATACACCAGAACCGGAGACGTCCGTTGGGACTTCACGGGCCCTCCTTGTGCGTGAAAAAATCCTTTACTATCACGTAAAGGAAAAGTTCACTACCACCTGCCACCTTCTACTTGATACAGATCGGTGTGTTTATGGTTATCTCTAACACAAGTAAAATTTTCCGAGGTAATGATTATTAATTGTGAATATTATAGTTAGTTTAAACTAGTGCTTAGCTTGACCACACAGTTATATTATCTGAACTGTAAGTAAAGTTTTACTTAAATAAAATACCTAAATAATTAATGTGAATAGGACACAATTTATTTTGGGTAATGGGATTGGTTAGAGAGTAAGCATGGCAGATCAATAAAAAGGCTCTAAATGCACTAAATTTAAAACCAACGAAGTTCATATCTAGTGCTAGTTCAGTTGTATAAGAGTGAATATTAAGTGCAGGTACATTGGACAGTATACATGGACATCTAAAATGCAGTAATGACAAATTGTGCGCGCAATATAATGTTTGGTAGTTAAATTAATACAAATTTACCGAAATGAAATACTAGAAAGGATTGCTTTGAAAATACAGGCACATTCGGAAATATTTGGAAATTTGCTAACACTGAGCGACTTCTCTTTATGACGCTATTCCACTCTTATCGTAAAAATGTTATATAGAGGTAAGTGACCCCAAATCATCATATTTTTGGGCCTTCTAGACGCACTTATTATCTTGGGTATTTTACGGAACATCCTGTATGTTTCTGTAATCTTATAACATTTAATTATCTAATCACCGTGGGCTTTTCAGTATGGCACGCTGTAAAATTATATAAATAAATAAGACCTACAAAATCTAAATTAATACAATAAATGCCAAATGTTTATGAAAACCAGCTACCATAATGGACCTGGTGCTGAAAGACTTTTATATTTCTAGAAATACAGCAAAATTTATTTCTTATTTGCTGTTTGGAAGCCCTGTATATAAAAACTGCATCAAAGGTCTTGAAAAATGGCGCTCATTTTACTTTTTATGGATAAACACTTCAGCGATTCGCTTGGAAGCGAGCGTATTTGAAATCATTATTTACTTATTTTCAGCATTTTAAAATGAAACGAAATTTATGTAAACAATGGAAGATTAATTTTCTTTCGCCGCTGTATTGTACTCAGAAATCAGAATACCTCTTCCACTGTACTTATCATTAGGTTCGTCTCGGGTTATGGTGAATGCCTCAGTAGGTTGTGACATCTGAAAGAACTCATTATGCCCCATTGTATTGTTTGCTCGGAGCATATAGAGTCAAAGCAAGACGTATCAATTAAGACAAAAGCGTGTATATCATTAATCAAGAGTATTGTTGCACCATTAACACGGATCTCTAAATCGCGAATTCTTGGCACGTAAAGATTTTCACAATCTAACACAGCACCACAGATTCAGACGGTAATTGGATTTTATTTGACAAAGTGCACAATTACGTCATTTCTCCTCCTGTCTATAAATTATTATATACCATATCACAATTAATGTCCTGGCTTGTGTTACTCTCAGTGAGAGTTGCCGTTTACAGATTGTCGTCATTTTGGGAATTTCCTGCACGTGCAAAAGGAAGATGATTAGGTTTTATTGTTATTGTAACGTTTCAGTCGTTTCATTAATTCATCCAATTTGTTCTTGTTATGGCCCAACTAAGTTTCCCCTACAAACTGAAGGCTGGGTGTGGTATCCTTCTTTACTATATCGATAATATTAAGAAAACAATGCTATGTAGCAAACTAAAGTATGGTTGCGATTCAAAGTTATGAATAAATAAGATAACACAAAAAACAAATAAATATTAGGACACAGCAAGTGCGTTATAATAGCGGATTTTCATGAGTTTCGTATTATATAACGCAACCTACTTCAACTCCCAAGGCTATTATTGAACCTGTTTCTACTTGTTTATGCTAAATTTAAGTAACGGATTTATATAAAAAATTCATTCTAAAGCATTTGAATTTTCTATCAGTTCAATATTGTCACTCAAATCATATCTTAAAAACACTGACATGTCGGGCACGTTAAAGATCCCTACATTCCTTACCGAAAGGCAGGGGCTGGCAAAACTTCCAGGACAGTGAGGTGCAACTGCTCCCTGGCGTCGGTGATTTACCACAGTGGCTGAAATGCACCGACGTTAAAGAAAACACACACACACACACACACATTGTCGCTCTAGACATATCCAAAACATTCGACTAGGTCTGGCACGCAGCGCTGCTTAATAAACTTCCGGCCTATGGCCTACCACCAAAACTCTGTACCTGGACAGCAAATTTTCACCCCAACCGGAGCATTTATTTTGTCGTGGATGGCCATTCCTCTAAACTATATCCAATTAATGCAGGAGTCCCTAGAGGTTCAGATTTAGCCCCTACTTTGTTTCCTCTTCACATCAATGATCTCCTCTCTAGCACATTCAACCCAGTTCACAGTTACGCGGATGACAGCACCATTCACTCAAATATATAATATTCTAAACCTGTCTCTTTAGCCCAATTAGATGGGGATCGCAGACTCACGGAGGATTCTGTCTCTGTGGATCTCCAAAAATATTAGACTCGGGAAGTAGAAATCTTGTCCAATTCAACTCCTCTAAATCTCAGTCTTGCTTTCTATCTCATAAGAGATACACGAGCCCTAGACCCATCACAATGAACAACCAAGTTATTCAAAATAATGAGTCCTTTTCACTTGTTAGCATTTCTGTGGATCGAAATCCCAATTGGCACCAACATGTCACATCAATTGCAGAAGCGGCTGCTAAGGAATTAGGTTTCGTCTTCCGGGCTCGCAAATACTTTTCACCAGCTAATCTCTATACCTTATATACTTCATAAATAAGGCCAGACCTCAAATACTGCTCCCACATCTGGGGTGTCGGTGTCGCTTCTACACTCGCTATCCTGGACTCCATCGGTGACTCAACCCTCACCCAAAGGCTGCCATCCCTTGCCCACCGACGTGCCGTTGACGACCTCTCTCTCTCTCTCTCTTATAGATATCTGCACGGGCGCTGCTCAGAGGAGCTTATTTCCATAGTTCCTCCACCTGCTGCCCTCAACAGATCTACCAGGGGAACAGAGCGAATCCACAATTTTACTGTCCAGGTCACCAAACATAGAATAACTTGTTATGCCCGCCCTTTGTCCCGAGGACTTCCAAGTTGTGGAATTCCTTGCCGGAACATATTTTTCCTTCTCCTCCGAACCTCCAAACTTGCAAGTTCAGAATTAACAAGTTGCCTCGTTCCTGCTTGTCGACACCCACGGTACGATAGTATTTAGGCTGTGAGCCCTCGTAGTGTGTTGTTAAAAAAACATACACACACTGACAAAGATTTAATACATCCATCCATTAGCTTATTTAATTTGATACCGCACATTAATGTGCTTTTCTTACAACAACGCATATCATTCACAACATTTTTCAAATTCAGTTAAATTTTGTTTCGGAAAAATATGAATTACAATAATTTAACAGAACAAAATTTTTACACATTGCACCTGTAGAATAATGGCAATACATGAGCTGATGTTTGTAAAAGTAAATTTAAGAGTTTCAAAGATATAGTATTTTCCAGAATAAATTTGCAATTTTCCATGAAAGAACTTAACACTTCAGAATTGCCAATTAACTTAGTCTCAGGAAAAAGTTTTCCAGTGGAATGGAACAAACCAGATAACTCTAGGTGACGTAGAAGCCCCACAATATATATATATATATATATATATATATATATATATATATATATATATATATATATATATATATATATATATATATATATATATACTAACTATAACAGGATTTATAACACGGCATTTCTGTACTATACAAGGAGAAAGGTTAAGGGCAAAACCGCAAGGAGACAACCACATACACGTGTTTCAAGCTTATTAGCCATCATCAGTAGGGTATAGCCAGGTGAACATGAAAACACTCTGGATGAAGATGCAAAAATACACGGAGTCACAACAGGCCACCAGTGCACATTTGCAGCAACATTTGGAAGACCCTTAATCCGAGGGAAACAACCAAAATAGCCACGGAGGCAAAGAAATCACCTGCGTGAGCATCCGGAGCCCAGGAAGTTATACTAACTATAACAGGATTTATTACACGGCATTTCTGTACTGTACAAGGAGAAAGGTTAAGGGCAAAGCCGCAAGGAGACAACCGCATACACGTGCTTCAAGGTTATTAACCATCATTAGTACGGTATAGCCAGGTGAAGATGGGAACACTCTGGATTCCTCCGTGTATTTTTGCATCTTCATCCAGAGTGTTCCTATCTTCACCTAGCTATACCGTACTGATGATGGCTAATAAGCTTGAAACACGTGTATGCGGTTGTCTCGTTGCGGCATATATATATATATATATATATATATATATATATATATATATATATATATATATATATATATATATATATATATATATATATATATATATATATATATATATATATATATTTCAAAATTGAGCTTCACTTAATAACTGGCCAGGATCTAACTAAAAGATTAACAAAATTGATTGACAAACGTCAAATAATTTACATATTAATTTGTTTGTTTTTGAGCTGCAACACACAGTATCTGATTTTTAATGCATGTCTCGATAATAAGTGTTTAGATTTCTTTAATAATAAACAAATCACATTTGTCTCATTATTCTGTCACATGTTTGTAAATTAACAATTTCTTGTTATTGAAGTTCTCGCCATTTATTTGATTTCTATTTGTGTAAAAATTAATGTTTACTTTAAGAGTTGCCTCTTATTTTGTTCACCATTTCAAATTCAATCCATATGAATAAATTCAATATTTTGTTGCATTAACATGTCTGTTTGTTTGAAGACTAATTCCTCTTTAAACCATTTTGACTTTTTGGTGATAACCAAAATGGGACTCGTTAATATCGCATTCCTAGATATCGAATAGAAATTTTAAGTAAAGATCATCGTAACCAGGCACTGTTTTGGAGCGATGATAAATGTGAGACTTCAGGCAGTGCAACAACACAACAACAGCGTAAGTAGTAAACAATATTAATATCTTCCAACCTTATAAGCTATTTCTAATCTTGCTAGTTATAAATCTGATATATAGAAACCTTTTAGGATAGGACTTATAGGAAATAGTGACCTTACTGCTGACCAGATTTGGGTTCACTTGAGGTCCCGCATATATAATACTACTGCTTGCCTATTACCGAGTAAATAAATCCCTCATCTTTTATTTTGAGGAGGTGGTCCACATTCAAAACGCCCCTTACGGGTCTCAAGAAAATCCTTAATGGCTGTGAGAAGTGGACAACCAGCATTTGTGGAGCCTCAACACATGGCGGGGCCTCATCGGGTGCCAGATCATGTTGCTCTATTTTTTCGATAGCATCCTAAATGGCCGTGTGTACGCTAATTTCTTCTACAACGCCCTCTGTTAGCTTCTGGAAGAAGTCTCGCTCAATATGCGAGAATTATTGTGGATGCAGCAGGATGGCTGTCCAACTCATTTTTTGCTGGAAGCACGTAATGTTACTGATAACCTGTACCCTGGACGGTTGATCGGAAGAAAAAGGCCTGTAGCATGGCCGCCTCGATCGTCAGCCTTGACACCCCGGGATGTTTCTCTTTGGAGCCGGATCAAAGAAAGTGTTGACAAACATCAACCGACAACAAAAGACGATATGCAGGTACGAATTCGGGAATCCTGCTAGTTGTTGAGCGGCGCAAAAATCTTGCGAGCTACCGATATATATATATATATATATATATATATATATATATATATATATATATATATATATATATATATATATATATATATATATATATATATATATATAGCTAAGTCATCGTCGACTTCCATCATCTAGAAGAAGTAGAACGAAGATCTGTGGCGTGATGTCTTTTTCATATAAAAACGTTTAGTTGCAAATATTGTGTGATTTTCCATTTTATTTAATTATGCTTATTAAGCGTTCCTGCTGTAAATGTTAAAGCAAGTACACTAAACATTCAGATTGGTTTTAGACGTGCTTGCTATAACATCGTTTAGTTCATAACTAGTAATCTTTATACCTTTCTCATTAAATAAACTTGTAATTATTAGCCAAATAAATTTCCTTTTTTGGCTGCCCTTAATTCAAGTTACTTAACTGGCGCTGCGATAAAGAACAGGATTTTGTGACAGTCCCTTTGTGCACAAAACTTAGAATTCGGCATTTTTGGACTGGTTTTCAATAAGAAATTTACACTTAAAGAACCAACCTGGTATATTATTTCCAAGTGAAAACACCAAGACGAGCGGACATTGAAACACGATACTAGAAGAAATATGAGCTGTTTCCAGTAAGTAAAACATACCTTTTATATCATACAATTGTGTCTCGTTTATGTTAAACATTTGAATAATATACCTATCTATTTTAAGTTAACAAAGAAATTCCTTTCGTAAACATTTAAAATTCCATTCCACATATTTTACCAATTTTATTGTAGTAATTGTTATTTATGCCAATTCAAGAAAGATCTCCTATACGTCTTAATCGAATTGCTGAAGAAACAGAATTAGAAAATAGTAAAACAGGTTTAAATAAATATAAAATTTATTTAGAAAATAACTCCAACTCAATTATCATGGCTCAGCAAAATACTTTAAGCATGATTTCTCAAGCCTCTATGATGATTCCGGAGTATTCTGGTAGTCAAAAACATTTAACCTACTTTATAAACCAGTGTGATTTATTTATATGCAATTATAAACAAGAAGGAAATACGACAGAAAATTTTCATATAAATAGTATGATATTAGAATTTATTAAAGCTAAGATCACGGGCGAAGCCCGAGACGTGCTTTTATCAATTGAAAATTTAACATGGGATAGTATTAAATCGGCCCTTAAGGCACACTATTCCGACCCTAGGTCAGAAAATTTATTATTATCAGATTTGACAGTATTTATGACAAAATCACAATCAATACTAGATTTTATTAATGTTATTAAGGAGAAGTTGAAAAATCTAAACGAATTTGTTGAATTACAAAATTTAGAACCAGCTATAAAATCTTATAAAAAACAATATTTCAAAAGTATGGCTGTTTCTGCATTTAAAGCAGGTTCTCTCGAACCTTATTATTCTCATCTTAGACTAATAAATATTGATTCTCTTGAGACAGGGTTACTAGAATGCCAACGTATTGATAACGAAATCATGCAGGCGAATTTTATTATTAGTTTAAGAAACAAAACTCATAATAATAGTAATGAGGCAAAGGCTCAGATTAAAAATGTAACCCCTATATTTAACAGATTACCCAGAAATTATTCAAATTTTCAACACACAAATTTTCAACAACCAAATTTTCAGCAACCAATTAGTCAACCACGGTTTCCTAGCCGACCAATTAGTAATATTAGGCCAATTTACCAGCATAGAAATTATCCTTCTAATTCACAAGTGTTTGGTAACAGGCAACCACCACCGACTCCCATGTCCATTAGTACTGCTCGGAATACAAATAACTTTAGAACACAGCCTCAGGGAATAAATAATTTCTCTAACCCGCGCTCTAGACCCACCTCTGGTGTCAGAGAGGTTTACAATAATCAAGGAGAAAGTTCCCTTGATTACTATGATGAAAATCCACCTATGGATTATGAGCAAGACGAACCAACTTATCCTGAAGAAAATGACTGCGAAGATGAAAATAATAAGGATTTTCACTTGGCAGCCTCGGGAAATTAATCGAAATTGATTTCAATAATATTCATTATCAACCCAAACTCCCGTTTATTACCATACCCACGTTAGGTTTAAAAATATTGATCGATACCGGAGCCACTGATAGCATAATCAACCCTAAAGTAGCACACAAATTATTTTCAGATTATTTTTATAAAGCAAGTTTTGCCCTTAAGTCTGTACACAAGGTTACAAAGGGTACAGATAATATTAAATACCCTGTATTACGAGAGTATGGTGTACATTTTCCATTCTCCTTCAGAGTTATGGATTGGCACGATAGATTCGATGCCCTTATTGGTACTGCACATATGCAGAAATTAAAAACACAAATCAACTACGAAAATCAAACAATTAGATTTGGAAAAATTGAAATTCCATTTTTCATACAATTAAACCCTTCAAATTTTACACCTTTTGAACAAATAGTGAAAGGTAATGTTAAAATACCTGTCACTATTGACAAAGGGGCAGTATTAGTTCCTAAAATTGAAACAGAAAACATTTGTGTGAAAGAATGCATAGCCGAAGCGAACAATGGTGTATGCATTGTACCCTGCACAATGAAAAATAATGTAAAGTCAATTACATTATGTTTTAACCAACAATTTGACGTATCCCCTATTCAAAATTATAGCGAATTACAAGGACCCATAAATAAAAATTTTACTAAACCACAAGACAACATTTTAGACCAATTAAGGTTAGAACATCTAAACTCAGAAGCGAAATCAAAACTATTAAATTTATGTCATAAATATAAAACAATATTTTATCACGAAGGGTCTGATTTAACCTTTACTAACGCTGTTAAGCATGAAATTAAGACCAAGGATGAAGAGCCTGTATACGTAAAGTCTTATCGTTATCCTTTCCATTTGAGGGAAGAGATACAAAACCAAATAAAAAAATTATTAGACGGCAAAATTATACGTCCTTCTATATCACCCTATGCAAGCCCTGTGTGGGTGGTTCCCAAAAAGATTGATGCCTCAGGAAAGAAAAAATATAGGTTAGTTGTTGATTATCGTAAGTTAAACGATAAAACAATAAATGATAGGTACCCTCTACCGCGTATAGAAGAAATTTTGGACAGTCTAGGTAAATGTACATATTTCACAACTTTAGATTTAGCTCAAGGGTTCCACCAGATCGAAATGCATGCAAATAGTATAGAAAAAACAGCCTTCTCTGTAAACAATGGGCACTACGAGTGGCTGCGCATGCCCTTTGGGATTAAAGGAGGGCCAAGCTCGTTTCAACGAGTAATGGATAATGTTCTACGTGAATTTTTGTATAAATCTTGTTACGTCTATATGGATGATATAGTCATCTTTTCAAAATCACTGCAGGAACACATGATTCACCTAAAACAAATATTCAATAAGCTATTGGAATGTAATTTAAAGGTACAGCTTGACAAATCTGAATTTTTAAGAAGAGAGGTCGAATTTCTTGGGCACGTCATCGCTGTGGACGGGATCAGACCGAACCCTAATAAAATATCTGCAATCCAAAAGTATCCTTTACCTAAAACACAAAAAGAAATAAAATCATATCTAGGACTTATCGGATACTATAGACGCTACATAAAAAATTTTGCAAAGATAGTTTTTCCCTTAACAAAATGCTTGAAAAAAGACTGTAAGTTAGATATAAATAATTCAGAATATAGAGAAGCTTTCGAAAAATCAAAAGATTTAATTACAAATTCACCAATACTAACGTACCCTGACTTTGACAAAACATTTCATCTTACGACAGACGCAAGTAACGTAGCTATTGGCGGCGTTCTTTCTCAGAAAGACAAACCTATTGCATTTTATTCGCGTACTCTAAATTCTGCCGAGAAAAATTACTCGACAATAGAAAAAGAATTGCTCTCAATTATAGAAAATACGAAACACTTTAGGCCTTATTTGTACGGTAGAAATTTTTATATTGAAACTGATCATAGACCATTGGTTTGGCTATTTTCGATCAAAGACCCCAATTCACGACTAGTTAAGTGGCGACTGAAGCTAGAAGAGTACGATTATGAAATCAAATACAAAAGAGGTAAGGATAATGTTGTAGCCGATGCCCTTTCGCGGATAGAAATAAATGCTAATGAAGAAGACGAAGACTTAGCGTCTCTTTTTAATAATTTAGATCCTTCGGATTTGAGAGTTTTGACTGACGAAGATTTAAAAGATCTTGGATTAGATATCAATGACCAACAAATCAATAACGAACAACCAAATGAACCAACAGACACACAGACACAACATACTTCTGTAAAAAACCCCGTCTTCAACATGCCAATCTCGGAAAACCCACTTAACCACTTTAAACAACAAATTATTTTTAATTATGGTGAGAAAAATGATACGAAAATTTCCAAAGCATTTAACAATACTTGTTCACGAGTCTATATTGAGAAAGATCATGAACTACAACAAATTACAACTTTTTTGAAAAACTATATTAATCCTGTAAACACATATGGCGTATTATTTATGCAGTCTGAATTAGAACGATATTTTACATTAATTACCTCCGACTTGTTTAATAGCTCTGTTAAAATTATTAAATGCACCAAATATGTTGAAGATGTTTTAACAAAGCAAAGACAACTAGACTTTATACAAGATTACCATAATTCAAATCATAATGGCATTAACGAAACATATGGTCACCTTAAATCTAAATATTACTGGCCAAATATGAAGACACACATACATGACTACATTAACAAATGCGAAGTGTGCCTTCAAGCTAAATACGAACGACACCCCTATAAACCACCCTTTTCAGGTCCTTTAGTGGCAACGAGACCTTTCGAAGTAATTCACATAGATGTGTTTAGTTTTGACAACTGTAAATTCCTTACTTTTATCGATTTATTTAGTAAATTAGGTCAAGCATATTACATATTAGACAAAACTGCCCTTACGATAATAAATAAATTACGCCATTTCTTCACACATCATAATTACGTAAAGACAATCGTCTCGGACGCAGGTTGCGAGTTCGACAACGCTCTACTGAAAAAATACTGCTCTTTGTTTAAAATTAACCTCCATATAGCGACACCCCAAAATTCAAATTCAAACTCCCCTGTTGAGAGATTACATTCCACCTTGTTAGAAAAAATTAGAATATTGAAAATTGAAAATCCAACAGAAAGCCCACAATCTTTAATGATTACTGCGGTTTTAATTTACAATCAATCGATTCACTCCCTAACTGGATATTCACCCTTGAAGCTCTTGTACGGCCCTTACGACGAACTAGAACCGATTGATCCTAATCAGACTATATACGATGAATATAACAATAAAAGACTGAAAGAGATCGTGCCATTTTACAACACAGTGTACAATAAGCAAAAAGAAAAAGCCACGAAAATTTTAGAGAAAATAAATCAGAATAGAGAACATAACATAACTGTGTCCACTGACATAGTAGCAGTCAGGACGCCTAGAGTTAGAAAAACCGACCCACTATACAAAATACATTCCGGTCCTGTAAATATCCCGCATAATAAATTACTGTTACCTCATTCTACGAAACAATCTGCTCACTTACAGAACGTAAAAAGAATTAAAAAACGGTTTCCCTTACAGGAACCTTCTCCCTTGGCTGATGGTCGTCCTTCAACAAGTGCAACCCTTGCAGATTCAGAGCATTGAAACAAACGGGTTTCTCAAAGATTACATAGGTATAGCAAAAATCCTTAATCATTATCACCGTTTCTATTTTGACTTTAATTTAACTCTTATTGAAAGTAATTATAATCAACTTTTAATTAATACACAAATTGTTAATCAAAATTTTACACATGATGCAACTATACTACATATTAAAATGTTAAATGACCAAATGTCAGTAATAAAAAATGAAATACAAAAATTGACACACTCCAGAGAGAAAAGAGGTTTGATAAACGGAGCGGGATCTGTTATTAAAATGATCACTGGAAATCTTGATCAAGATGATCTTAAAGAAATAAATAAAAATTTAGACGCCTTGTATACTAATCAAAGAGACGTGATGGTTCAGTTGGACAATTTAAATTCATTTGCAAATGTGATGACACAGCGATTCGAAGAAGAACAACAGAACATAAATAAAAATTTAAATTACATAAAAAATTGTTTTGAAGACTTATACTCTCGCGTAGAACAGAGATCAAGTATCGAATTTCAAATATCCTTAGGCAGAAAATTATGAGAGTCAATAAAAATACTACAACGCACCATTTCCCTTAGTTTTAATGAAATTACAAATATAGAGATTTTTACTTCACACGATTTAAATCATATTAAACAACATTTAAAATTAATTTATAATGATAACGAATTAATAAATTTTGATTCTAACCATATTTTTAAAATAATTGAGTTTACAAAATTTAACGTTTTATCAGTCAGAGATACTAGTGTATGTCTCCTTAAAATTCCAATTCTGCACCCGACACCTGGCTCTTATTTTCGTATTTTACCTGTTCCTAAAAACAATAAAGTCCTTATTCCACCTAGCTCATATTATCTAGAAACACCTCAGAAAAATTTATGGACAGCAGAACACTGCCCTGCGATAGAAGAAGCCATTGTTTGCACTGACCAACCCTATACAGAAAAGTGCAATTTAGAAGAACCATCCACCTGCCTTTTCGCGGTTGTCACAAATTATTACACTACATCAATTCAGTTAAATAATGGGAACGTGCTGCTCATCACAAATCAAAAACCGTCGATATCAGAAGAATGCAAATCCAAATTAGATAAACAGATAGCTAACCAAACCTCCCTCGTATGCAGTAAGAAAAATTGCAAAATAACAATCAAAGACGAACATTATGAAGATATAAGTACGAATATTACTTGGAACCAAGATATCATTCCAAAATTAGAAGTAACACCCCAACATAAAATAAAATTTCATCCAATGCATATTAAGAAAACCGAAAAGTTGAGAAGTCAACTAGAAAAAATCAACCAGCATCATGCATGGCATCCAGCAGTCCATACCACACACTTTGGGTTAACTATAATTGGTGTTATCTTCTTTGTGATAACGATAATGGTTGTTAGAAGAAGAACAAGAAGGTCGTCAGAAGCCAGCGATGTTCAAGAAACCAACCCCCTTTCCAAGAACGAGGACGTTCTTCAAACTGGCAATGGAGGAGATAAGTCATCGTCGACTTCCATCATCTAGAAGAAGTAGAACGAAGATCTGTGGCGTGATGTCTTTTTCATATAAAAACGTTTAGTTGCAAATATTGTGTGATTTTCCATTTTATTTAATTATGCTTATTAAGCGTTCCTGCTGTAAATGTTAAAGCAAGTACACTAAACATTCAGATTGGTTTTAGACGTGCTTGCTATAACATCGTTTAGTTTATAACTAGTAATCTTTATACCTTTCTCATTAAATAAACTTGTAATTATTAGCCAAATAAATTTCCTTTTTTGGCTGCCCTTAATTCAAGTTACTTAACTATATATATATATATATATATATATATATATATATATATATATATATATATATATATATATATATATATATATATATATATATATATATATATATATATATATATATACATATATATATATATATATATATATATATATATGTATGTATGCGTACGTGAAAACTCAACAATGTACAGGTTAAATATTTTTACAGACAAGATTCACTGATTACAATTTCAAAAATGACGTGTTTAAATTTACAAAAACTGAGATAATTTCAGAGATTAAAACAGGAAATTCATAATTATTCTAATAGCAGCTTCCTGACGTCATTCAAAACTAAAACTTGATTGAGTGTCTTTGGAAGTTCAGATTATAAAAATTCAGTTGCCAGATGAGTGTGTAAGACATACTTTGCTAGCTCAGAGAAAAAAATTTGACTCACCGAATCTTCTGCTTTGAATTACCTGGTTACTCTTTGGGGACGATCTCCAAACTGAATCAAATACTGGTAGCTGACACAAGTCTCAGTGACTCCAACAAGAGAAAAGAAGCTGGGACAAACAGTGATGGTCCCCATTGATGGTTACTAAGCCGGTGGATTTATTGTGTCACGTGTACAAAACAATTTGACACCTAGGCCGATATTCTGAATTCGCTTGTTGAACACTTCGCGAATCGCAACTTAAACGTTAATTAAAGCAGCAAGGCAACAGGTTGAAACAAAGAACCACAACTTAAGTTCCGCTTTTATGCTAACTATGATGTTTATTTAAACTCGAAAATTATTAAAACACTTTAAGCAATCACGGAGTATTGTTATAAGGTAGTATAGCAAACAGAAAGACTTAAAAACCCCGTTTATAAGACAATTCGAGAGTCATATCAAGTAAACGATGTTCATGCCACAGGCTTCAGCGTGAGACTCCCGTTTTATGCTGAATACTATGTTTATTTAAACTCGAAAATTATTAAAACACTTTAAACAATCACGAAGTATTGTTACAAGGTAGTATAGGTAATAGAAATACTTAAAACCCCGTTTATAAGACCATTCGAGAACCACCTCACGTAAACGATGTTCACGCCAGAGGCGTCAGCGTTAGACTCCTAGAGGCAGATATCGTTCGGCTGCACCTGACCCCAGCACGCAATTTTGTAGTGTTACGAGCGTTAGTCGTTATTTGCGAGCTTTTTCTCCCTTTCATTTCTCGAATGGGATAGAACGAGAGCCCCAATTCTTGGCGAAGTCACCAACGTCCTCTATACACACCTCCACAATAATGGACTCGTCCGTTCATTTACTAACCGATTTTCTAAATTTCATCATAATTACGTCAGCTTTTTACCTAGAATTTCAGGACAATAGAGATGTTTATTTTCCCCAACAAAATGCAACGTTTTTCAATGTTTAGATCTTGACGTACATTACAGGGAGTTCAGTACGCTTCTTACGATACAGAATATTTTAGCGAATTTTCAGCAACATTATTTTGAAACCAAAACGTGAAATATTCAATATAGATAGGGTTTCTGGTATTGTTTATTATGTTTGGGGGTCTTTTTAAACCAGTAATGATTCCACGTAAAAACTGAATCATTACACCCGTTGCTTTTGAACTTAGCCTCGTAGGTCCAGAGAATCGATCGATGGAACTCAAGACTTTTGGTTAATATCCATTGGCAAAAATCGTTACGTTTTTGATAATCCCTCAGTTCAAATACCTGTTGCAGGTTAATATGGTAGGAATGATAATGATTATCTTTCCAAATCCTGCATATTGACATTTGACTCACACCGGAATTAACCGCGATCCTCCTGGTTGAAACATGAGGGTTCATAGCAACTGGAGCCAAAATGTCAGGTGTTATTTCGTCTGTTACCGGATAATCTGCTGACTCTTATTGCGTTGGGGTTGAATTTGACCAGTTGCCCCAATTCGATGCCCCAGGCGCCTGACAACGTTGTGAGATTGAGGAGCACGGTCAGGGTACCAGAGATTCGTTCGTCTTGTCTGTAATTCGCCTTACACCATGAGCATATCGAAACCTTCCTCGTTGGAGCACATCTTTGCCTTGTCAAAAATGACACTTAAATGATTTCACGAAGCAGTGACTAGATGATTGATAATGTTTGACAGTAATGTCTATTTCTGACATTTTTATGTTTACATCTGGTATTTGTTTGGTACATGCTTGCTTTCGTTTTTTGAAAACCAGGAATGAGTGAATCAAGGTGGCAGACACTTTAAACATTTATGAACGCTTACATTTTCTGCCATCCATTCTCCCCACACCCAACAGCCACGTCCTTGCCGGTGAGTTTGGTTTGTGTTAAAAGCAGTAAAAATTTATTTTAAGGTAAATGATGACATCCAACTGGAAAGTGGTTCGGATTAAAGTTTCCTATTTTTTCTTTCATGTAACCTAAACCTGTAATAAAAAATACCATGTTCCATTTAGAAATCAAAAATTTAGGCCAAAACGAGCCATCTCCGGTTTGTTCCGGAAGTTGACTCTATCAGTAATCAATAGAGCGTACCCAGATTTGCGTATACAAACATATCTAATTTTTTTCCTTAGAGCATCCTCTAGGCTATTAAATGACGGGGATAGGTGGTCTGTTTCACGCTGTATATGAACAAATATAAGTTTGAACAAACCTGTGAATGCGTTTCTTTATGAAAATTCGTTAGAATTTTGGACACGCTATAGTAGCCAATTTTCACAAAATTTTATATTTTATAAAATGATGAACAATTAATGAAAATTAAAACAACCTGGACGCAGTAGTGAATTTTCATAAAAACTCTTTTAATAGCAAATATGTTTTTTTAAAGGAAGCAGGCCACAAAATTGCTTACCAGTATAACCTGTATATGCGAAACAATGTACCATATTTCATCAAAATAACTTTATTGTTTGAAAATGTACAAACATTTTCCGAAAATAAACTTAAAACGTTCCTGAAAAAACTGGTTTCCTGGCCAACGAACCTCATAGCTTAATAGCCAATTGAGCTATGCAAATTTGAAGAATTTATGTAAAATTCGCTTCCATAGCGCAGTTGCTGCGTCCCGAATTTCTTTTTTTACAAACATGCATTATATTTTGATGGAAAATGGAAAAAGAGAAGAGGCGAAAATAAGGCGTGTTCGATTATAAACAAAAAAGAAAATTTGTATCACCATTGACTTATGGGCCAGCCTGTCATTGTACTAATAAGTTTTTTAAAAACTAGCTTAAAGCACCCTATAAATAACGTGTACAATTTTTTTCGTATCTTGTATAATAACGGATATATTGACCTTTATTGATTTTTTACGAAAATTCGCTAAAAATTATATACCAGTAAACGACAAACTCTATAGCTAAAACTACTGCCAAAGCATCAGAGCAAGAGTCTATTTGAAATTAATTTTCTGGAAATCTTTTTGTAAAATGAAGGAGACTGACGGTTGAAGCTGAGATTTCAGAGTTTCTAAAACACTCTTCTTGCGACATTTTCTCTACATAACTCGTATATATGGTGTATAGTCTACGTTTTATGATTCAAACGTGCGTACCAAATTTGGTTGCTCCAACTTTGCTATTTCCAGAGATATAGAAATGTTCCGAAAGAAAAAGCAAAATTTTCCGGAAAACCGAGGATGATATTTCTGGCTAACGAACTTATCCAAATCACTTGCGAAAGAAGGTACTGAGTTATCGGTGTGATACATGCACAAATATATATATATATATATATATATATATATATATATATATATATATATATATATATATATATATATATATATATATATACAGGGTTTTTCACGATAGCCGTGCATTAGAAGTTTATGAAGTTCCCTGATATTATAAATTTTGAAATTTTGGCAGCGGTCACAATTCGTAATTGTCTTTTATTCTAAAATATTTTCAAGGTCACACCACTTCTGGTTAGACCGGAAGTAGTAATCAACTTTGCTAATTTAAATAGAATGCCCTATTTTTATTGCATATTCGAATTCTCCATAAAATTTTATGAAGATTTATATTAGACTTTCCTATCCCTATCTTCAACTGTTCCAGAGATATTGTGATTTTTTTACATTTTTCGGAACTTCTATCCTCATTTATAACACTTTGTATTTCACATGTTTTTAAAGATAAGAGCCTGGAATTTAGAATTCTATAACTTCTAGGACGAAGCCTTTATATTATCTACCTAAAGTTTACCTGTATCATACAGAGTGTTTTAAATTTAAAGACCAACTTACACATATTCAATGTTGCAAAAGTCATTTATTCCAAATGGTACATCCTGTATATTATTAAAAATTCGAGTTCTAAATTTAATTCTATACCGGTTTTATATAGGGTTTCCTATACCTATCTCTTACGAGGAACTTTCTACTAGAGTTTTTAGGTAACAAACTCCTTTTCTAGTGAATATACATTACCCTGCAAAATAAAGGCAGCTGTGGCTGCCAGAAAACATAATTTTGACAACACATGAATTCTAAAGCGTCATTTATATTTTAAAGATAATCTGAGTGTGTTTGTATTAGTCACGTTATAGAAATAATAAGCCAATAAAAATGCAGAATAGTGAAGAGTACTCTAATATGGATATTTTCAATTTATTTTATATTCATGGGGAATACAATCGGATTGTAAGCAGAACATGCAGGATGTTTAACGAGAGGTATCCGACTCCATCGGCAATGACTAGAGGAACATTCGCAAGGATAGAGGAACGATTTAAATTGACTGGAAGTGTCAAAACTACAGGACATGATCCAAAGCCAGTAACTGAAAATGAAGAAAATGAGATAAAGGTTTTGGCTTATTTTCAAGTTTACCCGCGTAGCTCTATTCCTGCAGCTACTCGAGCTTTGGAAACATCAAGTTCGTCTGTGCATAGAATATTGAAATCTCATAAAATGCACGCATATTCAGAAGTAGTACTACAACGACTTCGACCTGGTGACCATTTAAAAAGAGTGGAATTCTGCGAACACATGTCTCTGAATATTCAACAAGATGAGAACTTTCTCTCTAAAATTAAGTGGACCGACGAATCGAAATTTAGAAGGGAAGGAATTGTGAATAGGAGAAATAGTCATTTTTGGGCAAGTGAAAACCCTAATATATTTAGAGAACGACGTTTTCAAACAAATTTTAGTTTTAATGTGCTTTGTATCATTATGGACAATAAGGTCTCTTATGATATTTACGAAGAAAATATAAACGGTGAAAAGTATTTGGAACTATTAAGGGGATCTGTCCGTAATTTTCTGGCAAGGCTACCACTAGATATAAGGCAAAGCTGCTGGTATCACCTAGACGGCGCGCCTGCCCACTCCACTGGTAAAGTTTACTGGCATTTAACGCAACTATTTGAAGACAGTCCCCGCTCTCTTGATTTAACGCCCGCTGATCTTTATCTCTGGGGGCATATAAAAAGTCAATTGTATACACAACAGTGCAAAGTAGAGAGGATCTTTTAAATCGTGTAATTAGAGCTTTTAGAGATTTAGATCCAAATGAAATCAAAAGCGCTACTACGAATGAGATGAACCGTAGAATTTTGCAGTGCCTTGACCAAGATAGTCGTCACATAGAACATTTATAGTGATCGTAGCATTTAAATTTGAATTAACTATTTTTTTGGTCTTTGTTCAGTTTTTTGTTTATTGTTAATATTTTTTTAAATTATTATTTAAATAATTACATTAAATATTTTTATGAAATCATATCACTTTTGTTATCTGACTGACAATCACAGCTGTATTTGTTGTCTAGTCTAACGTGTACTCTTTAGAAGAGGAGGTTGTTACCTAAAAATGCTAATAACAAGCAACATATGGAAGATAAGTATAGAAAAACTTTTATCAAACCGGTGTAGAATTCAATTTAGAACTCGAATTTTTAATAATATACAGGGTGTCATATTTAAAAAAAAAAAAACTTTTGCCACGTTGAATATGTCTAAGTTAGTAACTAAATTTAGAACACTCTGTATGACACAGGTAAACTTAAGACATATAATATGAAAGCTCCCTCCCATAAGTTACGAAATTTTAAATTCGAGCATTTTATCTTTGAAAACATGTGAAATACAAACTATTAAAAATAAGGTTGCAACATCACCGAAATACAGAGAAATCACAATATCTTTGGAACAGTTGAAGATAGGGTTAGGAAAGCTTAATATAAATATTCACAAAATTTTATGGAGAATTCGAATATGCAATAAAAAACAGGGCATTCTATTTAAATTAGCAAAGTTGATGAATACTTCCGGTCTAACCGGAAGTGGTGTGACCTTGAAAATATTTTAGATTAAAAGACAATTACGAATTGTGACCGCTGCCAAAATTTAAAAATTTAGGATATCAGGAAACTTCATAAACTTCTAATGCACGGCTATCGTGAAAAACCCTGTACATATATATATATATATATATATATATATATATATATATATATATATATATATATATATATATATATATATATATATATATATATAAATTGGAACTGATGCAGCAGTTAAGAAAATTCACTAAAAGAAAATTATGGTATACAGCGATATACCCCACTTACTACTTTATTTAATAATAAAATCATAAAAACAAATTTTTAATTTTTATCAATCAAACTGCTTTTATTAGGTGGCTGTTACGAGTACGTTATGAGGTGACATTTAACGTTTTGTAGTGCTTGACGTATTGTTTATTTCTACTTTCATTTAAATATCAGCAGGATTATGTCAAGTTACAGTGCAGGCGAAAGGTATATGTTTTGTGTATACATTACTTGTGGTCGGCATGCACTAAAAAGTACAGAAAAAATCTAAATAATTATCCCGAAAGAAGGCAACCCCATGTCTCGCAATTTCAGACAATTACATAACATGTTTATGAGCACAAATTTTTTTCTAAGGCAAATAGAACAAGATATATTAATAAGGTAGTTGGAATAGATGTTCTGGATGCTTTATAATTAGATAATTATGCGTCATCGCGAGAGCTATCTGTAATTGCTGGTACAAGTGCAAAGAGAAAAAATTGCGTTTTGCACAAAAATTGATACAAACGGTGCTATCGGAGATGTAGTCACATATTAAATGGCGATCAAGATCCTATTTGACGGTCTACTTTTTGTACGTCGCTTTTAAATGAAAAAGAAAATAATGACAATTTACTATGCACAATTATTCAAACAGAGAGTGTAAATTAACGAATTGTGGTGGTTAAAGGAATTTGAAATTAAAAGATTTTTTACCAGACAATACGTTTAATAATAACCCTATTCGATTCGGCTTCTAATGAGCCATACTCAGTGGTTAAGACCTAGAAAGTAAAAAGTTGGTTGTCAGAAACTGTTGTTTGGTTGAAAAGCCATTTAATTCTAAATTCCTTTAAGTATGTCAAACCTAGACATGTAGACGTTTAGAAGTAATACGAATTGTGGTCTTTTTAATAGACATAACAAGGTATTATGGCATCAGGAAATCTTCATTTAATGCAACAATTCGACCACAAATAAAATTTATATTTAATGTATGGTGCGGGCTTCTTGGTCGCCAGTTATTTTTAACAAAAATCTACACAGTCACAGATACTGGAATATTCTTCAAAATGAAATACATGATGCATTAGAGCAGTTACCATTGTTGCAATTGCGAAAAATCAGATGGTTTCAATAAGATGGTGCTCGTGCCCACGAGAGCTGAATTGTAGAAGCATATCTGGACCAAGAATTTTCGGGGAGGTGGATAGCAACCAACGGAACTGTGCTATGGCCACGGAGATGACGATACCACAGGACATTGATTTGGTAATGCGATGTTAGGCACGTTAGAGACACCTAACCTCCTTACATAAATGCAGGAGTTCGGCAAAATTTCCAGGATAGTGAAGTGAAACTGCTCCCTGGCGTCGGGGATTGTCTGTAGTCGCTGAAAAAGACCGGAGTTGAAGAAACAAAAAAGAACAACAAACAACAAGAAAAGTTAATAAATTTAACTACAGTAAAACATCTGATTCTGTTTGCCGTCGCCATGCTACAACAATGATAAACTAAACACATTACTGTTAGCAGCTTAATATTGTTTTGATTACAAAATTATAATTTTATTATGGCATTTGTTCTATCAGAGACCGAACGTATTGATATTTTGATTTTCCGTGGATATGGAAATAAAACAAGGACACATCAAAAGGTTTGTGACTTGTTTGATGACTGCTATCCTAACTAACCCATTAAAAACTCCACAGCACACAGAACTTGTCAATGTTACGAGAAAATAGGGTACATAAAAGTTTACTTAAAATCGGACACCCAAAACCTACAACGTTTTATAAAAAATGGAGGAAAAACCAAAAATAGGCACCAACCTGTTAGCTATAAATGCTGAAATGTGTCAAAAATCTGTAAGGACTATCTTGAAGGAAAATAAATTCAAGTCGGACAAGATTCATTACACTCAAGAGCTTTTAGAGGGTGATCCTGACCGCCACAATCAATTCACCGAAATCATGATGGAAAATATCAACCAAGTTCTCTATTTTGAGCAAAAAATTGTATTTAGCGACGAAGCTCTTTTTTGCCTAAACGGCCAAATTAATAGGTACAATTGCAGGATTTGGTCTAGAGATAATCCACATTGGAAGAAAGGACCTCATCTACAAGATCTTGAGAAAGTTAATATCTGGGTGGAAATATCGCGTGACAATATTATCGGACCTTTTTTCATAGAGGGTCCATCAACAGGACAGAAGTACTTAGAGCTCCTTAGAGAACTGTCATTCAACAAAATCAAAACGTAGGTGATATCTGGTACCAACCTGATGGTGCTCCACCACATAATTCAAGGTAAGCAATGCCGACCAATTTCTAGGGAGGCTGATTGGAAGCCGTAATAGAATGACCACCTCGATCCCCTGACATGACTCCAATGGACTGCTTGTGGCGTCATTTGAAGAACTGTGCCTACAAAAATCATCCAGAAAGAATAACCCCGAAGTTGCACTTATAACACCCAATATGTTGAGCAACACACGGCGAGAGTTTTATGATCGACTTGGATACTGTTTGGCAAGCAATGGGGCCTAGTTTGAACATTTAATTGAAAGTGCGTGTTGTATCCACTACCAGCTGTTAAGTCATTGTGGTTTTAGCCCGTTGATATTTAATCTCATTTTGACCTTAGGGTTATTGTTGTTTTGTTGTTGTTGTTTTATCGTTTCTGTTTCACCTCTTGGTTTTCAAGCACGCCTTGATAAAGTGTGAGCGAAGGCCGGCAATCATTTAATAAAAATATAACCTTGAATCTCAGAAGTCAGTCATTGCAATAAAATTGAATAGAGTATTATATTTAAGCTAATAATGTAACGTGTAGAGCAAAACTGTGAAATCTGGCAACAGTGGCGATCTCATTGTTCAATTCCACATGCGCAGAAATCTACAAATCCCGAATTGTGTAAGCGTAACCAAATACTATATAATGACAATACGGGACACTCCTATGCTTTAGCATTGGTGATATTTGTGAAAAGTACACTAGCGCCACCTCGCGTGAAGTACTGACAACTGAGCGGATAATTTGAATTGTATATTTACCTACATATTCCTAATTTAGACAATTGGTTTATAATAAGTGAATATAAAAACTTGTACATGACAAAAAAGCCTGGACGCAGCAAGTGCGTTATGGTAGTGAATTTTCATAGAAATGATCTGGCACAAAATATTTTATAACTTTTTTTTCTTGTAACATAGAAATCTAAATTTTGGTGTATAGTTTACTTTTTATATCGTAAACCTACCTACCAAATTTGGTTATCATAGATTTTTTAATTTTTAAGATAAAATTTTTTTTCAAATTAAAACTCAAAATTCTCCCGGAAAAACTCGTCCGATTTTTTTGATTAACGAACTTGTCAAAGCTATTTACAAAAGGAAGGTATGTGCCAAATTTTATCAAAATCGGCCTATTATTCTTTAAGATAAAATTTTTTTTCGAATGAAAACTCAAAATTTTCCCGGAAAACCTCGTCCGATTTTCCTGACTAACAAACTTGTCAAAGCTATTTACAAAAGAAAGGTACATGCCAAATTTTATTAAAATTGGCTAATTACTTTTTGAGATAAGAATTTTTTTCGAATGAAAACTCAAAATTTTCCCGGAAAACCTCGTCCGATTTTCCTGACTAACGAACTTATCCAAGCTATTTACAAAAGAAAAGTACATGCCAAATTTTATCAAAATCGGCCCATTATTTTTTGAGTTATCGGTGTGATACATATATATATATATATATATATATATATATATATATATATATATATATATATATATATATATATATATATATATATATATATATATATATATATATATATATATATATATATAAACATATAAAAATTGAAACTGACCCCGGATATGGGTTCTAGGGGTCCTAGATCGCGCTCATTTGAAGAAATTTTTTCAAAATTCAAAAGTCGAGATCTCCTCATTAGTGAATTTTTTCTAAGAAAATTCACTAACAGTGAAAATTTTCTGATCATATAGTTATAAATAGAATTTGTATCAACAATCAGCTTGAAACCTAAATGAATCCAGCATGAATAATTCTGCAAATTGCTCTTACCCATAATCTTATTTCATCATAATTTAAAGTACTACCTTGAAACCGTCGTTAAACTACTATTTCAAGTGTATGTATATGAATATAGAGAGCTAGTTCTGACCATATTAAGTTATAATCTGTACTTACCTATAAATAATTGTTCCACGTAAAAATGGTAGCACAGTACTCAGTTTGCTATATCTCTACATGAAAACTGTCTTATTAATCTAATACTTTAAAATATTTAACTGATATACTTAGTACAAAATTAAGAAATTGTGCAGATGAAAAGCGTACTAACTCTCAATTCCGCGAATAAATCTAGGGCTGAATCTGATATTTCTACTTGTCTCTTTAAAAACTTGTCTTGAGAAGATAATTAAAAGCCTTTACCGAGTAAAATAATTTTAAATGTGAAAAAATGCGACAACTTATGCCATACTGAAATAAAAAAGAAGTCGGGACGCAGCAAGTGCGTTATCGTAGTGAATTGTCATAAAAATATTTTTAATAGTAAATATGTCTTTTCTTTTAACGAAAGCAGGCATGAAATTTGGTTGCCAGTATAACCTATATAGTAGAAACAATGTACTATATTTCATCAAAATATCTTTATTGTTTGAAAATGTAAAAGATTTTTCGAAAATAAACTCAAAATGTTCCTTAAAAAACTGGTTTCTAGCAACAAACGTTAACCAAATAGCAAATTGAGCTATTGAAATTTGAAACATATAATGAAAATTCGCTACCATAACGCACTTGCTGCATCCTGAGTTTCTTTTCTTACAAACATGCATTATATTTGGATGGAAAATGCAAAAATTTTGTAATATAAGGTGTGTAAAAAAAAGTGTTTATAGCAAGTCTGCCTTTCCTTGATGAAAGCAGCCACCAAACTTGGTTAACAAAAAGACGCAGCAAGTGCGTTATGGTAGTGAATTTTCCTAGAAATGATCTGGCACGAAATATTTTATTATAACTTTTTTTTCTTATAACATAGATATCTAAATTTTGGCGTATAGTTTACTTTTTATATCGTAAACCTACCTACCAAATTTGGTTATCATAGATTTTTTATTTTTTAAGATAAAATTTTTTTTCAAATGAAAACTCAAAATTTTTCCAGAAAACCTCGTCCGATTTTTCTGACTAACGAACTTATTAAAGCCATTTACAAAAGGAAGGTACATGCCATATTATATCAAAATCTGCCTATTATTCTTTGAGATAAAAATTTGTTTCGAATGAAAACTCAAAATTTTCCCGGAAAGCCTCGTCCGATTTTCCTTACTAACAAACTTGTCGAAGCCATTTACAAAAGGAAGGTACATGCCAAATTTTATTAAAATCGGCTTATTACTTTTTGAGATAAGAATTTTTTCGAATGAAAACTAAAAATTTTCCCGGAAAACCTCATCCGATTTTCCTGAATAATGAACTTGTCACAGTTATTTACAAAAGGAAGGTACATGCCAAATTATATCGAAATCTGCCCATTATTCTTTGAGATGAAAAAATTTTTCGAATGAAAACTCAAAATTTTCCCGGAAAACCTCGTCCTATTTTCCTGAGTAACAAACCTGTCAAAGCCATTTACAAAAGGAAGGTACATGCCAAATTTTATTAAAATCGGCTTATTACTTTTTAAGATAAGAATTTTTTTTGAATGAAAACTCAAAATTTTCCCGGAAAACCTCATTCGATTTTCCTGACTAATGAACTTGTCAAAGTCATTTACAAAAGGAAGGTACATGCCAAATTTTATTAAAATCGGCTTATTACTTTTTGAGATAAGAATTTTTTCAAATGAAAACTCAATATTTTCCCGGAAAACCTCATCCGATTTTCCTGACTAACGAACTTATCCAAGCCATTTACAAAAGAAAGGTACATGCCAAATTTTATCAGAATCGGCCTATTATTTTTTGAGTTATCGGTGTGATACATATACATATATATATATATATATATATATATATATATATATATATATATATATATATATATATATATATATATATATATATATATATATATATATATATATATATATATATATATATATATATATATATATATATATATATATATATATATATAAACATATAAAAATTGAAACTGACCCCGGATATGGGTTCTAGGGGTCTTAGATCGCGCTCATTTGCAAAAATTTTTTCAAAATTCAAAAGTCGGGATCTCCCCATTAGTGAATTTTTTCTACGAAAATTCACTAAAAGGACACAGAAGAATATAGAAAAACAGTTTTCTTATAACATTTATTATTAATGCAAAACTTTTTTTGCCTTCATATTTCTTTTTCTGTTGATGCACTGGAAGACAAGTTATGATTGAAGCCTTTCAACCACCAGTTTAGGAAGTTTATCTATAAATAGGTACATGATGGTAAATATTACACCATAAATTATCTTCTGCGAACTGTACATATTGGCATAAAAGTGATTCTGAATTTGTCTTCTGCTTCAAATCATATTCACGTTTCGCCATCCTTTGGAAACCTATGAAATGTCTTTGATAGATTTAGCACGTTCTAATTCGAACAATTATAGATTGAACACACCCAAACACTAACATTCATTGTAAAAAACACAGCTCAAATTTAATTATACACAGTAGAGATAAAAGGTATATATATATATATATATATATATATATATATATATATATATATATATATATATATATATATATATATATATATATATAGGCACATAATAATGTTTCAGTGGCAAGTATTCAAACAGCAGTACTAAACAGGTACCAACACCCCGCGTGACCATTGAAAATTTTAGTACAATGCAGACTGAAAGACGAAGACCAGCTTAATTGCTTCTGCATACACAACTTGATTAAAACTTAAAATAAGCTGATCTTAAGTACAATCAGAGCAGTCGTTCAATAAAAATTCAATTTTCCACTCTAGAGGTGCTAAATTGGTGCAACGAATGGATATAAAAAGAGTGAAAGTCAACTTTGACCTATCAATTATACTGACATAAAGTTACTTTGATAATTCAGCGAAGCATAATATGAAATTTCATAAGATTTATATTTACGATAGAATTAATTGTAGACGATGCATTCATTTATTATGTTCAACTGCCAAATCTGGGTATAAATTAATGATGTGGTTCATAGTCTTGTTCAAAGAAAACAAAGAATTTATTTACTGCCCCGCAGGCTCTTGCTTACCCGTTCTTATCATTAATCATTTTTTCATGGTCCCGTTGAAACGTAAGCTCAGATTCTGAGAATGAATTACTTTAGCAAAATCCCGTGCAACATTCTTCTGTTTAATTTTGGTTAAGAATAATGGTGTATTAATGCATGTAAATATAATTAATGAAGAAATATAGTCATAATTCATATTTAGGTATATTAATAAAAACATGTGGAAGAAGCAAGTAATGCCGCGATATTGTACCGTTTAAATGAATGGCTATATTATGACAAGAGGCTTATTGTTATTTCATTTATATCACGAAAAATAAGGCTGCCGCATTTTGAGATGTTGTATTTCAAAGTCATGAGAGCAAGGTTGTTATCGTACCGAACGTTTTATAAAAAAAAATGCTTCTTTCAAAAAGAGGCAGAGTTCTCGAGTTAATAGAATAAAAAAAATCGGGACACAGCAAGTGCCTTATAGTAGTGAATTTTTGTAAGAATTGTACACTATTATTATACGGCATATTACTGAAATTTACACTTTAAAGTTACACAGACCTTGAAGATCGATTTTACAGGTTCTAGTACGAGCACATTTGAAGAATTCTTTGGAAAGTTATAACGAAAAATTTACTAAGCCCCCGTTGTGGAGCCAGTATAAAGAAAAATTTATATATACTTTTAAAAATACCTGTAAGAGATGCCTGAACGTTGGGCGCAAGTATAACGAAAAATTTAAAATATAACATATTATATAACATAAATTATCTCAGGGCTTGGGTTTAGGCACTTGCAATTGGTAGGCTTCAAGATGTACAAATGAAAGTCAGGTGTTATGAGTAAAATCAGTTTATTTAAAAAGTTATTGAATTTATACAACGCAGCAAATTGAATCAAGCAAACTTAATAAAAGAGAAATATGAATTGATTACTTTGACATGGTATATAGCACTGTAAAAATGAGTTGAGGAGCATACACTACTTTAAAAAGAAAACCACAGATAAATAATGTACTTAACGTCCAGCTTTAGATTGCTGCCTCCGGAGTGGTGATCATAGGGCTGCTCGAGGGCTGCATTTATACAGGTGTTGTGTAAGATATCATTGAAGGGGCTCCTCTCAAGTGGTTTCATTTATGGGTGGTGATCACAGGGATGCTCCCAAGCGGTGTTGTTGCAGGCCGCTTCCTAACGGTTTTATTTCATTTAGAGATGTGTTCACAGGGCTGCTACCTAACGGGGTTGTTGAGGTATTCTTGAGGGGGCTCCTCCCTAGCGGTGTTGTTGAAGGGGGCTCCTCCCTAGCGGTGTTGTTGAAGGGGGCTCCTCCCTAGCAGTGTTGTTGAAGGGGGCTCCTCGTAGCGGTTTCATTTAGGGTTTTGTTGAGGTCTGCTCCCAAGCGATTTCATTTAGGGTTTTGTTGAGACTGCTTCCTAACGGTTTTATTTCATTTAGAGAGGTGTTGTTGAGGGCTGCTACCTAGCGGTGTTGTTGAAGGGGGCTCCTCCCTAGCGGTGTTGTTGAAGGGGGCTTCTCCTAGCGGTGTTTTTTAAGGGGGATCCTCCCCTGCGGTGTTGTGGAAGGGGCTCCTCCCTAGCGGTGTTGTTGAAGGGGGCTCCTCCTTAGCGGTGTTGTTGAAGGGGCTCCTCCCTAGCGGTATTGTTGAAGAGGGATCCTCCGTAGCGGGGTGCAATAAAATTCCATGTGTATGAGTATTGGTTCAGGGCTTAATGATTTACATGAGGCGGCTGGTAGCAGGTTACGTTTACTTACAAAATTTATCTGGGTTAATAATTGGAAATAAACTAATGACTTCTTTTAAAATGCATTTAAAACAGCATAATAGCAGTTAATTATCGAACTAACGCTACCACAAGCCACCGTTTAACAGTATAAAGTTTCATGATGAAGAAAACAATCATTGAAAGTGGATCCAGTATACATACACTAATAAGCAATCTACTATTATTATCAAGCAAAGAAATGTACGAGCAGTTGGAAATAAGTCGGTATCTAAATATAAGACTTACCCATTTAGGCATGCTGTTTTCCGACTAAAACTTAGCTGTAAGATATCATCTCTTGGTCGATTTTAAACAGAAGAGATTGTGGCACGCGTTGTAAGCGTTTATAAAGATTCTCTTATCTTAGACACGTCACGGAGCTAGCTCGGCTGCAGGCGTGTTTCACTGAGTTGGGATGCGGTAGAGTAAGCGACCGCCGAGTTTGACGTCACTGAAAGGACTTAGAATCTGACGTCACAAAAGGGGTTGATTCATAAGCTTAAATGTGAACGGCGTTATTACATACACGCGGCAAGTTACAAAGTGTTACCATCGATATCTCTCTATTATCAAAAAAAAATCGCGTTTCTAACTCCTTTTGAGAAAAATGCCCTTAACTATATTTTATATGAAGCTAGAAAATTAAATTTTGGCATATCTATAGATAGTGTACGTCTCTTTAAAAGAAACTTGTGTTAAAAATTTCATGAAAGTTACAAAAGCTTTCCAGGATTAAACTTGATTCACGTTTAGAAAAGTAAAGTATCTGCCAAATTATAAACGTAGCAGTTATTTTTCCTGATTAAGCGCCTAAATGATTTTATTTCAGTCAACTTAATCAAACTGGTTTTTCCAACAGCTAAAAAAGCTTTCTAAAAACAAATTGTTTATTAGTAAATTTTGTCAATAAAAAACCAATACCAACAATAAGAGAATCTTTGCTGAAAATTATAATGTTAAACTCAAAGGTGACAAAGTTATTCAGGCGCTTTCAACAAAAATAATATCTTGTTCAAAACGTATGAAATACGCATATTATTGTTTCTCCAAATGTCACAGTGAAGCAAAGATAAATGATACATCTATCGACCGGGAATCGATCACGAAAACTTCTGCGTAGAAGATAAGCATCCTACCCATGAACCAGTTGTGATACGTTAAATAAAGCTTTGTTTACCTGACACTTGGCGCCGGCTTCATGCCCGGAGAGCTTCGGTGGTTCAGTGGTAAGAACATGTGCCTCTGAACCGAAGGGTACTGGATTCGATCCCACGGTTCTCCTTTCACTTTTTCAATACATACTGTACAATTAACAACAACCAGGGTTATGGCGGCACTGTATTTGAGCAAGTTGAATGACTCCACGTCCCGATCTTCGGAGAAGGCGTAAAGCCGTCGGTCCCATGACCGTGGGATGTTGGGAACCTTAAATATCCCTGTCCTCCTCACAGAAAGGCAGGAGTTGGAGAAATTATCAGGATAGTGAGGTGAAACTGCTCCCTGTCGTCGGTGATTGGCCATAGCAGAAATAGACCGACGTTAAAGAAACAAAACACATACACCCGCACACACACACACACACTTTATCCCCGGGGATATTTTATATTATATTTAAAGTAAACGTAACAATTAATTACAGAATTAATAGAATTGTGACTTGAAACACATTCAACGACTGTTTCGATTTTTGTTGACGTCTTATGTTAAAGCTCGTTAAAACGTTACGTTACTCGAGTTTTATTTAAAAAATGTAAATTTGCACCAAACCACCCCAAACAATTCGAAACGTTCCTTTGTCGGGTGCTAACTGGATGCCAAATGTGAAGATGATAACTCAATTCGTTTGAAAGTTTCGCGCCTATTAACAGACATACCGACCGACCGAAAAACCGACAGACAAAAAACTGTCGTTCTTGAATAAAGTTTTCTATATGTTTTAAGACTTTTTACGCAGTTTTAGCAAAAAAAATTCTAAATTTTTGTCAACAATATTCCACCTACACACATCTAACCCCTAGTTTATTTTCAACTTGTTTGACCTCAGACAGATCTTAGGCCTAGGGTTGAACACACTGAGACCTCACAGACGATCTCTGGCGAGATTTGGGAAGTAGGCAGATTGAGGCCCCGTAATCGAGCTACAACAACCCAACCCACCTTTGTCCACCGCTCTAAAGAGTAGGCAGATTGAGGCCTTAGAGTGTCCTTACATATTTCTTTTACCCACCTTTGTCCACCATTCTGAGGAGTAGGCAGATTGAGGCCTTAGAGTGTCCTTACATATTTCCTTTACCCACCTTTGTCCACCACTCTAAGAAGTAGGGAGATTGAGGCGTTAGAGTGTCCTTACCTATTTCCTTTACCCACCTTTGTCCACCACTTTAAGGAGTAGGCATATTGAGGCCTTAAAGCGTCCTTACATATTTCCTTTACCTCTTGAAATTGGCTCCAAAATAGGAGCCGAAACGTCGAGTTTTCATTAATTCTGGACGCGAGAACCAAGTATGTCTCACATTAATGACCGCGGAAATCTTTCTGAATATATATATATATATATATATATATATATATATATATATATATATATATATGTATAGATATATATATATATATATATATATATATATATATATATATATATATATATATATATATATATATATATATATATATATATATATATCAGGGTACCCAGCAGAAATAAAAAAATCAAATTCTCTGACATTTCTAGGCCCAAGTGATTTGTTCATAATATGTACTCGTAATGAACAACACACATCTCTGAATACTTTTTTATAAAAAAAATAATAATGACAATTCTGAATTTTTTAAAATTATTATCAAAAAACATAAATATGGTTATTTCTGTTAACTAATACAGAAACGTGATAAATTACTACCTGTTAAATTACTAAATTACTACACGTTTTTGCAGTAACTACTTAAGAAAACCATGATATGAATTATTGAAACTTCGCGTCAGCTTATCGTTGATTTCTATATTTTCCACTTCTCCTAATTTCTTTACACTATCATACATAATGTGTTGCAATGATAAACTCTTCTCTTCTGGGTTACAATACAAATGCCCATATACAAATTCCAAATATTTACACTTCAACCTCAACTCTATGTTACATGATCATAAAGGTTAAAAGATAATAAACATTCACGCAGCTTTACGCCGCCAATAGCTAGAACGCATTTTGCATTTTATGCATTCAAGGAAGAGCATTCCAAGTAAGATAAACGAATGAGACATGTTTGAGATACATAAAGAAGCCACTATATTATATTGCCGTATGACATGTCCCGCGTTCATTGGCGGTTTCAATGAATGTATCAAATAGCAGCCCCAGGAGAAAATATTTATGTAAAAAAATTCATATAATATAAATATATGAAATAAAAATAAAAATAAATCTGCTAGTAACACAATTTTACAAATACATGATTTCCAGGTCTGCTGACATTTGAGCAAAATCACAAATTTCCCTGACATTTCCCTGACATCTTAGGGGTTATTTCAAATTACCTGATTTTTACAGGTTTTCAGGTCGCTGGGTATCCTATTGGATTTTACGGACAAAGATTAAGTTTTTTCGACGTAAAAAGTCAATACCTAAAAAATTACTTTGTAAAGTTTAGGGTTTTTCTTCTTAATGCGTCAAAGTAGCGATTTGAAACGTCAAAATCAGCAACTGTCAGGCAAATCACCTGCAACAAATACTGATTTTGTAGAGAAAATCTCGCAAAAATTTGTTCTACAAAACCTTAAGTTACAGCTTCAGCCGTCATTGTCTTTCATTTTACTAACATATTTTCATAAGATTCATTACAAATAGACCCTTTCTCTAATGCTTTAGTAGTAGTTATAGTGATAGAGCTTTAAAAGTATAAAGTTTTTTGTGAATTTTTGTAGAAAAAATTCGCTAATGAGGAGGACGCGACTTTGGAATTTGAATAGAACAACCCTTATGTTATTGCACTTTTGCATTTTCCATCCAGTTACAATGCATGTTTGTAGGAAAAAAATGGATAACGTATATTGGTTCTATTAACGAATTTTTCGTAAAATGATATATATATATATATATATATATATATATATATATATATATATATATATATATATATATATATATATATATATATATATAGAAAGTCTGAGGGCTCTCCGGCCCATTTCATAACAATTTTCGAAAATACAAAAATCGTTTCCTGTCTAAAGCGGAATTTACTTTATGAACATTCGCTTAAAAAAATTTAGTTAAACTAAAACGAAAAATAGAGGTAACAACATATTTTCTGGCTTCACAGCTGTAGGAATGCTTGCTTCCTTCTCTGAAACTTGGCCTTTTAAGGCATCATCGGACAAGAGAGAAAAATCTTCTTGCCTGACGATACTGCAAAATGTGAAACCAGGTGTAGAGAAACAAAAGGAGCGAGAAAAATTTCTGCGTTTGTATTTAGTATGGAACGGTGGCGCCAGATATTGGTTACAAAATTGTAAAAATAAAACGCACATTTATTTATTATTTATTATTATGTATTTATGGTTTATTGGCATACACAATCATACACTTGCTACATCTTAATTATTATTGTCAAGTATTCTTCTTTGTTAGTACACTGGGAGAATCCAAATCACCATAACACCTCTTTTAAAGGCCTGAGGATCGTTTCACTAACAAAGTTAGCCTCATCAGAGGATGAAGAACTTTTCATCCTGTAATGACGCTAATTAGTGGTGATTTGGGTTCTCCAAGTTTACCTATTAGTGCTCCGCACAGGTTTCAATCTTCACTTAGTGAATTCTTCTTTTTAGTCTCACCATATAACCGTTTCTTGGCCTAACAGAAACATCACTTTTTAATTGTTTAAAAACATCCTTATAGTTGCCATCTGCTTCAATTTTAAATTTTTGCAGAAAGTGGATCAGGAAAATTTTAATTGATACTTGTGCATATAATTTACCTGAAAAGAAGTTAAACTGTAAGCTTTTTCTCTTCAATATGTATGTAACAGAATGTGACGACGGATGCTTAAAAAACTGTCCCTTCTGTTTGTAACAAAAGTGAAGGTTTTATGACACTATATAATATTATACAGGTTATTATCATAGCTAAATTAAATAGTTTGATGTGTTTAATTAACAGGGTATGAAAAAATAAGTGAAAATAATCAGGGGCTGGTTCCTTGTTTGAAATTAAAGAGGGCCTATCATATAAAAAACTCAAACATCCCTCTGCTGTAAAGACACGACTCCTCGAAGGGGGTGCCAAAATGTAGTTTTTAATTTTTTTTTCAATATGAAATCAGTGGCAGTAATTATATTAAGTAGATGGCATGCTATCGAGAATAACTTGTTACTTTTCCTCTAACGTTGTAGGGGGTAGAAAAAGCCACCTATAGATTTTGTTTCAGACGTAACTGTTTTTCTTACAGCTGTACCGCATCTTAAAATAAATTATGGATGGCTTGATTTATTCTTAACAAAAAAGATTTTCTGTATTTTGTTCGTAAATTCTACGATTACTGGATAAAAAATCATTTAAATTCAATTAAACAGTATAGTTTGCATAGGTTGGCATTTTGTAATTATACAAAATATGATTTTAATATCAAAATAGGAAACTAATTATTGAAAACGAACTATGCATTAAAATTCTTAACTGATAAAATCAACAGAAATGTTAAAAATGGCCACGTTAAGCAATTACACGTCGGCGTATACAACTCTGTATTCGATTAAAAATTCCAGCAAAATCTGGATTATCATTATTATTATTATTGTTTATTAGCAGAAATTATGCATTATGTTAACACACTTAGTCTTAAACTTGTGCTGTATTATAACACAATTTTAAGGGTTCCATCCGAAATAGTTTGATAGTCCCACACAAAATTCAGCAAATTTCAAATTTTGACCTATCAATAATGCGGCTTCTTATGTCTTGTAAGCTGTGAATGAGTCATGAACATCAAAGTTTTCAAATGGCCTCAAGTAAAAAACATAAAGGATTGGAGTCGGGGGATCAAGCAGGCCAAAACTGACGCCCGACTAGGCCTATTCAGCGATTTTCATATTCTGAAAATGATCCCAGTAAATACTGTTCCTAAACGTCAAAATGTTTGGGGTTGACATCTTTGGGTGATGAATAAAAGGCCTTTTCTTTCCAAACAAATACTTTATTCCTTGTCCCGACGCGTTTCGACCTTACCTAACAGGTCATCCTCAGGGTAATCTATAATTTATAAAAGGCTTGTCAGAAAAACTGAGTTTTCCGGTAGGCTACTTCTGCGAGGGTACAACGCAGGAATATATAAGATAAAATGAGTTAACAACAGCTAACCGCAACACTAAGTCAAAAAATGTTAATAGTTAACATGTCAAGCTACAAAAGCTATAATAACACAAGTATACGGTCACTAAGTACTACATGCAATAAAATTGAAAAACAACTACAAGTCAAAAATTAAAATACAATAAAAGGCCAATCTGTCTCTTGATCTCCAAAAATTACAATACGTCTAATATTAAAACTCATAAAGCTTAAAAATTCTCCAAAATTTAAGTTTAAGCTGAAGACAACAACAGGAGTAAGAGCAGACAGCACAAACACCAGCAAGCCATGCAGCCGAGAAGAAACTTTCAGAGAAAACAAAACCTATCAAGTGAATGGGAATTGAAACAGAAGCGAGTTTTTACCGTTGTTTTATACATGAAAAATGAAAAAAAATGAAAAAAGCGCCAAGATGGCGAACTTACTTACTTGTCTTGCTAAACAGGACTAAAAAACTATACAGTTGAATGCCCAAGGAACATGCTTCATCTGTTGTTATAGGATTGATCCATTTGGTATCAGAAGTGCTAACAAATTGGAAAATAACAACTCTGTTGAAAATCAAGAAAGAATTTTTGTTTTAAATTTAAAAGGTGAGATATAACGTGCATAACACGTGATGGAGAACAAAAGCCGGCAGAACATCTCAGCGCAAGGTCGATATTTAAACTGAAAAGGGAAAATGACAAGTGACATTTGACATTTGGCAGAAGTGACGTATCGACCACGGAAAACAAAGACGCTAAAAACGTAGGACAGGTCCGGAGTGGGCCAAAATGACCTGACGTAAGGTCGGCTTCTTAATCGAGAATGAAAATGGCAATCAACAAATTGACAGACGTGAGAAATCTTCAAATTTCCTAAGAGAAAATGGTATATCCCTGAGCAGTTACGACCCCATGCCCTCGTTTGTTTCTAAAAGGTTTTCGATAAATTCGCTCCGCTAATCTCGGATAGTTATAAACAGTTATACCCGATGAATCATTTCATCCCTAGATTATATGGCCTGCCTAAGATCCACAAGGAAGGTTGCCCTATCCGTCCAGTGGTTTCGTTCGTGGGTTGCTTGTCTTATAGACTTTCAAGGTTCTTATCGTCCATGTTGATGTCTACCATAGAGTTTCAGTCACCATTTTCCATTAAGAACTCCTCAGAACTTGTTGATCGCCTGAGTAGAGTCCCAATAGATGAAAATAGGGTACTGGTCTCGTTCGACGTATCCAATCTCTTCACCAGTGTTCCACTCAATCAGACTCTTGTATTGTTGAAAGGGCTACTTAATAATTCACCCCTAGATAGGAACGTTCAAAATGCTCTTCATTCATTGGTAAAAGCTTGCTTGTCACAGAATTTCTTTAAATTCGATAAGAAAATCTATATACAAAAAAATGGTCTCCCCATGGGAAATCCCCTTTCACCGCTTTGTGCGGAAATCTTTATGAGTTTCTTTGAGAAGGAAATAGTCTTCAAGGACCCTAATCCATATTCCAATTTCATTACTTCTTGGACTCGTTACGTAGACGACATTCTAGTGGTTTGGTCTGGCACCGTGGAGCAGCTCCGTCGGTTCCTGGATTGGTTGAACAGCTTACATGTCAACATCAATTTCACAATGGAACTAGAAGTTGAATCGTCAATCAACTTCCTGGACCTCAAGCTAAAAAGAAAAGGTAACTCAATAGAATTTGATATCTACAGAAAACCCACTCAGACCGACCACCTTATACCGTTCAGGTCTTGTCATCATATGTCACACAAGATGGCGTCTATCAGATTCTTGATTGATAGATTGTTTAAAATCCCACTGTCTAGGGAAAATTTCGAAAAAGAGCTAAATCTGATCAAACAGTTAGCTATCAATAACGAATATCCACTAAAATTAATAAATAAACTAGTCGAAAGGAAAAACCGTCAATTGTTGAGGTCAATGAGTTCGAGTCTGCCCCCAGAACAGTCAGAGAGACTTTCATATTGTTCATTTACTTTTTGTGGTTCCCTTACCAACACAGTTACAAGATCACCCAAGAGAGAAAATGTCAGGTTCTCGTTCAAGTCCACAAACACTGTCAAAAGTTTGTTTATCCATAATAAAGACAGTATTCCAGCTCTCAAGAAGTCAGGTGTATATTGTTTGAAGTGTGGTGAACCCGATTGCAACACGGTCTATGTTGGCAGGACAGGGAGAGCATTGGGTCTTAGAATTACTGAACACCTAAGAAGCAGAAACCAACCCAACAACAACACTTCGATCTTTGGTTGCCATTTGAAGGAGTCAGGTCACCCTTTCAGCAAAGAAAATGACGCAACAATTCTGCATCCTTCCAATTTTGGTATTGAACAGTGTGTCATTGAAGAGATGGAAATTTATAAACATATCAATTGTTCTAACAAAAACGTACTTAATGTTTCCAATACAGACGTCACAAGTTTTTCATCTCTATATAGTCAACTAGCAGATCACCAGCCCACACACCATCCAAGTGGACCGTGAGACAACTTAGTCAGGGGATCTGCTCCTTGGCTTCCAGACCTGCCATTTTGTTTTTAGTGTCTGTATATTTTCGAGTCGATTTCTCACGTCTGTCAGTTTGTTGATTGCCATTTTCATTCTCGATTAAGAAGCCGACCTTACGTCAGGTCATTTTGGCCCACTCCGGACCTGTCCTTCGTTTTAAGCGTCTTTGTTTTCCGTGGTCGATACGTCACTTCTGCCAAATGTCACTTGTCATTTTCCCTTTTCAGTTTAAATATCGACCTTGCGCTGAGATGTTCTGCCGGCTTTTGTTCTCCATCACGTGTTATGCACGTTATATCTCACCTTTTAAATTTAAAACAAAAATTCTTTCTTGATTTTCAACAGAGTTGTTATTTTCCAAGTTGTTAGCACTTCTGATACCAAATAGATCAATCCTATAACAACAGATGAAGCATGTTCCTTGGGCATTCAACTGTATAGTTTTTTAGTCCTGTTTAGCAAGACAAGTAAGTAAGTTCGCCATCTTGGCGCTTTTTTCATTTTTTTTCATTTTTCATGTTTAAAACAACGGTAAAAACTCGCTTCTGTTTCAATTCCCATTCACTTGATAGGTTTTGTTTTCTCTGAAAGTTTCTTCTCGGCTGCATGGCTTGCTGGTGTTTGTGCTGCCTGCTCTTACTCCTGTTGTTGTCTTCAGCTTAAACTTAAATTTTGGAGAATTTTTAAGCTTTATGAGTTTTAATATTAGACGTATTGTAATTTTTGAAGATCTAGAGACAGATTAGCCTTTTATTGTATTTTAATTTTTGACTTGTAGTTGTTTTTCAATTTTATTGCATGTAGTACTTAGTGACCGTATACTTGTGTTCTTATAGCTTTTGTAGCTTGACATGTTAACTATTAACCTTTTTTGACTTAGTGTTGGGGTTAGCTGTTGTTAACTCATTTTATCTTATATATTCCTGCGTTGTACCCTCGCAGAAGTAGCCTACCGGAAAACTCAGTTTTTCTGACAAGCCTTTTATAAATTATAGATTCCCCTGAGGATGACCTGTTAGGTAAGGTCGAAACGCGTCGGGACAAGGAATAAAGTATTTGTTTGGAAAGAAAAGGCCTTTTATTCATCACCCAAAGTTATTAGTAAATGACAATAACCTACACCTAATTATCAGCAATTAGATTATCATTACAAAAGTCGAACCATACGCCTACTACATATATTACAGGTCAATGAAAGTTCCACACTATGCAAATTATGCTATATAATTGAATATAATTTTTGTTCTCGAGAAACAACTTCGACATAATGGATAAAAAATTAAAATTTTTCTTTTTTTGGAAATAATTTTAAAACGATTTAATTAAAGTATAGTAATATATAATACGCCTTTGTAGTCACCTTTATTACCAATTCGATTATGTAACAAATTAAATCATAACTTCCACGTAGCTGTGATAATCTACTCTTCTCAAAAAGACATTCTCATGTAATAAGTTTAGGGTCTGTACGATTCAGAAAAAGGTTAGCAAATGTGGTTGGTCTAATTACCCGTTATTCTACGCCAGAAAAACCAGATAAACTGTTCTTTGTAAGTACAGATTTATAATAGATGCACGTGTTAAAACAATAACGATTTATTCTATTAGTTATCAATTTAAGTACAAAGTGAATACGGGTGTTGTGACCCAATACCGATACCACAAACGGTGAGTTAAAAATATACTGAGACGGGTAGGCTGACGTGATCGGTACGTGGTAGTATCGCTGATACCTGGGGCTGTATCCAAAGAGGGTGACCACGGTGATGCAATTGTCTAGGTGACAATGCACTCACAAGCACGTGGTGTACTTCAGTCACGGGTCCGCCGCTCGCTGCGAAAGGGGTTCCTGCACACGAGGCGCACGTACTGCTACAATGACCAGGAAGCTGTATGGACTGGTGACTGGCTATCGCTGCTTCACTTGATTAATGTGTGTCATCTATGTTTTTTATGACAGTTCTGATTTTTTCATGACATTATTTTTGTTGTCACAACAACTCTGATAATAAGTGACGCTGGCCGCCAACTCTCACGAGGATAGTCTCGCTGAGGGTGGGGATTAAACGATACCAGGGGTCCATGACTTGATCACGAAGAAAATATTCGAATTTCTGTACCCATAATCTTCTGAAACGTCATATTATTTAACGAAAAAATGTAAATTTTATTAAATTATCCCTCATTTATCCCCTACCACGTGAAGCAAACTTACCCAAAAAGAATTCTAAGCGTTCGTTTGTCGGCTGCTAACTGGATGCCCAATTTGAATATCATATCTCAAATCGTTTGAAAGTTATAGCACCTACTAAGAAACAGACGTACAGGCCGACAGACCGACCGACCGGCAGACGGACAGACAAACAAATTTTCGTTTCAGAATCAAGTTTTCTGTATGTTTGAAGACTTCTTACGCTGTTTTAGCAAAAAAAATGTCGAAATTTTTGTCACCGATATTCCACACCTATACATTCAACCCCTAATTTAATTTCAGCACAGAATACCAGTATTTTGATGATACTGAAAGTTTTCGAAAAAACAAACCCTACAGCGTTATATCACTCGAGTTTTAACGAAAAGACAGATCGACAGACCGACAGACACAAAAAAATGTCGTTTCCAAATCATGTTTTCTATATGTTTTGACACATTTTACGACGTTTAAGGGAAAAAAATAAATTTTGTCGCCATATTTCCACACGTATTGACGATGTGGAATTTTATTAATTTATTAATTCTCTTATATTACACGTGTGGAAGTATCGCATCGGCGACAAAAATTCCAAAATTTTGTTTTTGTTGTAAAAAAGGCCAAAACATAAAGAAAACATGATGACATTTTTTTGTCTGTCGGTCTGTATGTCTGTCTCTTTGTAGCCACGATTACTTTAGAATGAATTGAGGTATCGTCTTCAAATTTGATATACAGTTAACACCCAAAAAAAGTAAGGGTCCGGATTATTTTCGGGTAAAATCTCTCCAGAGGGTAAGAGATAAATAAGGGGTGATTTGGCGAAAATTTATATTTTCTCTTTAAAACTCGAGTAGCGTAACGTTTTAGAGTATCAGTTTCATAAAATTGCTGCTATTCTTAGCTGACATTAAATTAGGGGTTGAATGTGCGCGGGTGGAGTATTTCTGACAAAAATTTAGAATTTCTTGTTTGTTGAAACGGCGCAAAGTCTCAAAACATATAGAAAATTTGATTCTGTAACGAATTTTTTTGTCTGTCGGTCTATCGGTCGATCGGTCTGTCGGTATCTCGGCATGTACGTCTGTCTGCTAATAGGCGAAATAACTTTCGAAGGAATTGAGATATCATCTTCAAATTTGGTGTCCAGTTAGCACCCGACAACTAATTGTTTTTGGGTAAGAGCGCTTCAGGGGGTAGGGGATAAATAAGGCGTGATTTGGTGAAAATTGAAATTTTTCCATTAATTTAATCCCATGAGAATGTCTTTCTGAAGAGCATAAATTATCACAGCTATGTGGAAGTTTTGATTCAATTTGCAGCACTATTTATAACTCTTGCTGAAAAGTATAAATTCAGGAATTATTCTCAGGAAAAAAAATATTTTAAAGAATACCCCCGGTAAAGTGACCTTTAAACTAAAATCTTAAGTAGATTTCAACTTTCTATCTAATTCTAAATGGGAATTACACCACATTTTGTAAACGCCAACCATTTGTCAGATTTATGGATTTTTTTTTTCTCAAAAACCGTAATAGAGGGACGTGGTATAGTTTGAATAAAAATAATCAAAATTATGGTTTCCATCCAAAAATGTAAAAATATATTCTGTAATAAATTTAGGATATCAAAGTTGATGTCGACTTCCAGGATAACCCGAAGTGCTATCATCAAATTATTTTATTTTTAATGTAAATCACAGATTAGATATGTAATTCGAATTTTATGTATTCTTTTAGCAAAATTTTGTGTACAAAAATATCTATCCAGGTTTCGCACAAATTTTGTTGCGCTTCCGTAAAAATAATTTATGTAAGAGTTTTTTCTTAAATTTTGGTAATTTATAATAAATGTATAATAAGTTATTATAAGAAAAATGTTTTCAGATTTTCTTCAAAAAATTGTTTGCAAATTTTCATACATTTATTAGTGAATTTTTATTAAAAAAATTCACTAATAGAGAGGTATCGATGGTGAGACTTTGCAAAAATTCTTTTAAATGAGCGCGAATTAGGACCCCTAGAACCCATATCCGGGGTCAGTTTGAATTTTTATATGTTTATATATATATATATATATATATATATATATATATATATATATTTATATATATATGTATATATATATATATATATATATATATATATATATATATATATATATATATTATATATATATGTATATATATATATATATATATATATATATATATATATATATATATATATATATATATATATGTATCCGTCTGATAACTCAAAAATAATTAACCGATTTAGATGAAACTCGGAAAGTGCCTTTCTTTTATTAATGGCTTGGATGAGTTCGTTGGCCAGGAAAATCGGACAGGGTTTTCCGGGAAAATTTTGTGTTTTCTTTAAAAAAAATATTTTTTTACCGAAAATTTCGATAAAATTTAGTCTACATATTGCTTTGGGAAATACCTAACTATGTGTCAAAATTCAGCTTTCTAGGGTCACAGAAAATTGAGCTATTCAAATTTGAAACATTTATGTTTAAATCATAAGTATGTGGTTGCTGTTGGTTAGTCAATGCTTCTCTTATTGACTCATGAAATTCATTTTTAAGTTTCCGGGAAATGTCAATAATACTGAATTCACTGATTGTTAATCATTGGAAGCATTTACGATTATATATAACCCTATTGTAATTTATTATCATTTATCACCTCTGTAGTTAAATCATAAGTATGTGGTTGCTGTTGGTTAGTCAATGCTTATCTTATTGACTCATGAAATTCATTTTTAAGTTTCCGAGAAATGTCAATAATACTGAATTCACTGATTGTTAATCATTGGAAGCATTTACGATTATATATAACCCTATTGTAATTTATTATCATTTATCACCTCTGTAGTATAATTATTTTTTTCCTTACAACTCGCAGCGTTTTTAGTCAATTGTTGTTATTAATAGTCAATAGTTTCTTTCCGAATACATACAGCTTCCATTGTCTTCTGCTTCTGCCGCTGTTACAGTCCTTTTATTTAGAGGTAGAGTTGTAACCACTCATACAGCCAGTGTTTTTTTACCACGTGGCTGGGGGACTGACCGAATTCATTCCCAGTTGCTGTTGATTTACTTATATTCTCTTAATATGTTTGAAGATGTGGTGTCTACTTTATTCCAAGTCACTATTAACCGACTATTTATGAAATCAAATAAGTAAATTAAATCGATTGTCATAAAATATGTAGTGTATTAAGACAAGGGAAAAAGAAATAAAACATATATAACTGTGCACATTTTGATTATATTTTAGGGTGCTTGAGAGAGGTATTGTCACAGCATAATATCTGATTAAAATTCATTTGTAAATAGGTTTAATTTTTATATGTTTATATATATATATATATATATATATATATATATATATATATATATATATATATATATATATATATATATATATATATATATATATATATATATATATATATATTAACTCAAAAAATAATTAACCGATTTCGATGAAACTTGCTGTCTTTTATTAATGACTGGGATGAGTTCGTTATCCAGAAAAATCAGACGGGGTTTTCCGGAAAAATTTTGAGTTTTCTTTCGAAAAAAATTTTTTTCTCCGAAAGTAACAAAGCTGTTTTAATGAAATTTACTATATATGTTGCCTCAACCTTACTACGTACCAAAATTCAACTTTGTAAGTTTAGAGAAAATTAAGTTATTCAAATTTTAAATTTTCTTTCGAAAAAAATGTTTTTCTCCGAAAATTACAAAGTTATTTTAATGAAATTTTGTGGATATCTTGCCTTAGGAAAAACCTTACTACGTATTAAAATTAAACTCTCTAAGTTTATAGAAAATTGAGTTATTTAAATTTGAAGCATTTAATAAAAATTCACTACCATAACGCACTTGCTGCGTCCCGAGTTTTTTTTAAGTTCCGTCAGGTTTTTGTGAATGATTATACTTTGGTACGTGGGTAAATAACTGAAAAGGTTCGTTGGCCAGGAAAATGGGACCAGTTTTTTCGGAAACATTTAAGTTCATATTCGGACAAATTTTGTACCTTTTTAAACTATAAAGTTATTTTGATGAAATATGGTAATGTTTCTACTATACGTGTTACCAAATTTGATGGCTGCTTTCATTAAAAAAATACATATTTTTATGAAAATTCACTAGCACAACGCACTTGCAGCGTCTAGACTTTTTATTATTATGTACGGTAACAGTGAGTGCTTTATCAACACCTTCATATGAAATGTAATTAAATGTGACATTTATGTTTTTCTAAGAATAAAATAATACTGTTTTTACCTATACATCCTCGAGGACCTGCACTAAAAGGAATATAGGAATACACATGTCTCTTTTTAACTGCCTCTTGTGTAAAGTGCTCTGGATAGAACTCCATTGGCTTTTCCCATTCGTTAGGATCAAGATGTACTGAGAAAATTGATATCAATGCTGCACATCCTTTCGGTACGACCCATTTATCTGAAAATAATAGAACCTCGTAAGAAAAGGATGTGTTCAGTGTTCATCCTGCAACATATCTAGACATTAGTCTTATCCGATTAGATTAATATTCTATCTCTCGGAACTGTATGTCACATAAAATACATGTTCGCTCGAAAAGTGTAAAATAAATTTCTAGCCTAAATGACAGCATCTAGCTAATTCTCGTAGAAAAAATTGCTTATAAACAAGAAGAGTTTTAAATGTTAACGTTATTTCGATGAACGTTCCTACACAAGTTGCTTTAATAAAGGCTAAGGTACACATCGAATTTTAGGTTTATTATTCTATAGAAAATTACATTATATATATATATATAGAGAGAGAGAGAGCTTAAGATTCTTATAAGGCGTAATACAATAGTGCATAATGATAATCCAGGGCAACAGTACATGTCATATTCAACTGACAAATTATTTTGATAAATGTCAGATCTACTTTCAAAGTGACATGTAAATAAGTATTTTGTTTTCTGACATTTGTAATACAAATGTAGACATGCTCTTCTTCTTACAATCATATTTATTTTTGGTCATCACAATTTTACTCATAGAGTTGGATACAATTTTAGTGACTTCTGAATTTTGAAAAGATTTCTTTAAATGAGCGCGAAGTAGGCCCCATAGAACCCATATCCGGGTTAGTTTCAGTTTTGATCTGTTTCCATATAACACAGGGTGACGCATTTCTAGGGTAAAGCTCAAAATATCCATTATTATACAAGATATGATAAAAAATTTTATATGCTACTTATACGATGTCTGGAGCTGCATCTTATAAAATTATTTTTTCAATCACAGGTGGCCCATAAGTCGCTGCTGATGCAATTTTTTTCATAATCGAACACGCCTTATAGTATTACAATTTTTGTATTTTCCATCGAAAGATAATGCATGTTTGTAAGAAAATAAATTCGGGACTCAGTAACTACGTTATAGTAGCGACTTTTGATGAAATGTTTCTTTCGATAGCTGAATTTACTATTAATTTACTATTAACTATAAAGTCGTTGGCCAGGAAACCAGTTTTTCGGCACATTTTAGGTTTATTTTCGGAAGATTTTTGTATATTGTCAAACAATAAACTTATTTTGATGAAATATGGTAGATTGTTTCTCCTATATAGGTTATACTGGTAACCAAATTTGATGCAAGCTTTCTTAAAAAAGATATATTTCCTATTAAAAACATTTTTATGAAAATTCACTACCATAACGCCCTTGCTGCGTCCAGAGATTTTTTATAATCAACACCTGAGTTGTTGCGAATTCAAACATCACTTACCGATTTCAAAATCAGTCGTAGTTTTCCTCATAATAAATGGTGCAATGGGGAATAGTCGGAGACACTCTTTCACACACATGTCTAGATAAGTCAGCTTGTTTACTTCTTCATAAGTAATCTGTCTTGGTGTCGGGCCAATTACAGACAAGATCTCGTTTAACGCTTTTTCCTAAAACAAAGAACGGGCGTCGTGTACAATAGTTTAACAAGTTATTATGAGTAGCTAGGCGTGTCAATTTCGTCTGGAACAAAACATACAATTTTAACTTAATATTTGGATAAAATAGAAAATTTAAGTTTTGGAAAGTGTAACGGTGTAATAGAGATTGGTGAAAATGAATTGGTTTTAGTTGAAGACAGAAAGAAGGAATGTATTAAAATAAATTATTGTCTATTGATCAAAATTTGAAGTCTGCCAAATTAGAAAAGTGTCATTGTCAAGAAATTTGGAATATCAACGTTTGGATGAAAACTGACTAAATTGCGCTGTTTGCAATTACAAGTAGAATACTTATTTGTAAGGAGCTTTGTACTATTATTGTCACAATAAACTATTACTATTACTATTACTATTACTATTACTATTACTATTACTATTACTATTACTATTACTATTACTATTACTATTACTATTACTATTACTATTACTATTACTATTACTATTACTATTACTATTACTATTACTATTACTATTACTATTACTATTACTATTACTATTACTATTACTATTACTATTACTATTACTATTACTATTACTATTACTATTACTATTACTATTACTATTACTATTACTATTACTATATATCATTGATTCGGATGCCAAACTTTTTGAGCAAATCCTAAACGGGAGATTGCTGAATGAAATAGAGCAGAGAGGGGGATTTGCACCCACACAGTATGGCTTCAGAAAGGGACATTCTACACTAGATGCTATACAGAAGGTAAGTGGGATCGTAAAGGACTCGAAGAATACAAGTAGCTATATGGCTCTTGTTACGTTGGATGTGAGGAATGCCTTCAACACCGTCCCATGGGAAGGGGTAGTCGGTGAACTGGAAAGACGGAAGATCCCACTGTACCTGATAAAATTACTGTGCAGCTACCTGGAAAACAGGATAATACTGATTGGAACACACACGATGAGTATCACAAGTGGTGTACCCCAAGGTTCTGTACTGGGGCCTACCCTGTGGAACCTCTATTATGACGACGTCCTGAAGCTCCCGGTGCCAGACGGCACAACTATCGTTGGGTATGCCGACGATTTGGCGCTGGCTGTTTGTGGGAAAGATAAGGTAGAGATAGAGGAAAAGATAACATGGACTGTTGGCCTGGTAGAGATTTGGATGCACAAAAAAGGCCTCGAGCTAGCCCCGCAGAAAACAGAGATCATAATCCTGAATGGAAGGAGAACCGTAAAGACGATTGAAGTCGACATAGGAGGAAAGAACATCAACTCCAGTAGATCTCTGAGGTACCTTGGGATTCAGCTGGGGCATAATATGAGCATGAGTAAGCACATTCGAGAAGTAGCACAGAAAGCTGAGAAAGTTGCAGCAGCCCTGAGTCGACTAATGCCTAATATTGGCGGCCCAAAGGCGAGTAGTAGAAGAATCCTCTGCAGTGTGGTGAATTCTATTATTCTCTATGGAGCACCTGTTTGGAAGGACTGGGCGGAGATGGCAAGATACAGACGCATTTTGGAAAGTGTGCAGCGAAAAGCGGCAATTAGAATATCCTCCTCATATAGGACAGTATCTACAAAAGCAGTGCAAGTGGTGGCAGGGGTGATACCTATTCACCTACTGATCAGGGAACGGTCATATGAAAAGAACGAAAATAGACAAGGGCAGAGAACAAGGGCACGACTGACGACACTGGCAGAGTGGCAGGCAGAATGGAGCGAGGAAACCAGGACCGCTCAGTGGACCAAGGAACTCATTCCAGAAATAGTACCCTGGTTAACACGGAAACATGGCGAGGTGAACTATCACTTAACGCAATTTTTAACTGGCCACGGTAGATTCGGAAAATACCTGAATAAAATGAAGATCGTAGAAAGCGACAGATGCTACTACTGTGGAGAAGAAGACTCTGCCGGGCATACAATTTTGGAGTGTAGCAGATGGACCGAGGTGAGAGAGAGGACTGCAATAGAAATTGGAGGTAGTTTGACAACCAGAAACATTATAGATCACATGCTTGAAGCACCAGCGAAGTGGGAAGCTATCGCCAAACTCATTAGGGAAATCTTAATACTTAAGGAAGCCGAACAAAGGGAATAAGGGAAATCAGAGAAAAAAAGAAGGGAAGAGAAAAGGAAAAAACAACATGGAGTAGGGTGTGATGAAGCAATACCTAAGGGTGATTCCGTCACATCTCTATGAATATGGGGGTGTTTAGTGGGTAGTCCTGACCTGGAGGGAAGGGGAGTCCCACAGTACCAGCTGGCGACTGATTGTGGAAGAACCAGGGACTGGTCTGCGTAAATGCATTCACCTCCACCATAGGAAAAAAAAAAAAAAAAAAAAAAAAAAAAACTATTACTATTACTATTACTATTACTATTACTATTACTATTACTATTACTATTACTATTACTATTACTATTACTATTACTATTACTATTACTATTACTATTACTATTACTATTACTATTACTATTACTATTACTATTACTATTACTATTACTATTACTATTACTATTACTATTACTATTACTATTACTATTACTATTACTATTACTATTACTATTACTATTACTATTACTATTACTATTACTATTACTATTACTATTACTATTACTATTACTATTACTATTACTATTACTATTACTATTACTATTACTATTACTATTACTATTACTATTACTATTACTATTACTATTACTATTACTATTACTATTACTATTACTATTACTATATAGTTAGGTTAAAATAAACAAATTTTATTTTCTACTTTCCATCTCTAAAAAACCTTTATCCATAATTGTGAGTTAAAAAGGTAAAGGTGCTTACTGGCAATTAGGCCATTGCTTCATCTAAACTAACCTACCCTCCATCTTGAGCTCGATCTCAACGACGACAGTGATTTGAAAAATCATCCGCCGCCGGTGAGTCTCCAACCGTCGTCCCCCGAGTCCGTATTGGAAAGTCTGAATCGATTTTCCCGCACGGCCACGGAGGCGCTATAATTGTGGGTTAATAATTAAAGCGGCGCCGGCAGATAATTTAAAAGTCTTGAAGCAGCGAGTCTGTTATGAAGCGAATTTTAATGGAAATGTTTCCAATGTTAAATATGTTTTTTTTATTGAAATGCATCGAATTTAGTATAAAGCATTACCTTTATGGTAGAAACGTAACATCATATTTCATGAAAATAACTTAGTTGTTTGAGAAATTACGAAAATTTCCTGAACATAAACTTAAAATTTTCGCAAAAACCGGTCGGACTTTACTGGCCAACCAACCTATCCAAGCAAATATAAAAATAAAAATTCGGGACGCAGCAAGTGCGTTATAGTAGCGAATTTTTAAGAATTGTACACTATTATTATACGGCATATTAGTAAAGTTAATACTTTAAACTTACACAAACCTTGAAGATCGATTTTAGAGGTCCTAGTACGCGCACATTTGAAGAATTCTTTCGAAAGTGTTGCCATCGTTATCTCTCTATTATATAAAAAAAAACCGTATTCTAACTCCTTTTAAGAAAAATTTCCAAAATTTAATCTTCTATGTAGCTCAAAAACTAAATTTTGCTATATCTGTAGATAGTGTAAGTCTCTTTAACAGAAACTTGTATTACAAATTTCATTAAAGTTATACAAAAGATTTCCAGAAGGAAACTTAACTCATATTTAGAAAAGTAAAATAGCTGCCAAATTATGAACGTATCAGTTATTTTTTCTTATTAAGCGTCAGTATGATTTCATTTTAGTCAACCCAATAAAACCGGTTTTTTCAATATCAACAATAACAAAGTATCTGCAGAAAATTATAATTTCAGACTCAAAGGTGAAAAACTTGTTCAGGCATTTTAAACAAAAATGATATCTTGTTCAAAACGTATGACATTTGTGCGATATTGTTTCTCCAAATGTCAAAATAAAACGTAAAAAAAATACATTCATCCGAGCTGGATTCGATTATGCAACCTTCTGCGTAGCAGTCTAGTACGCTTCCAATGCGCTATCTGCTAATACGTCAACTAACGTTGTCTACATAATAGTTGGAACAGGCTTCATGCCCGAGGTAGTACATGCAAAGTATACGTAACAATTAATTACAGAATTAGTAGAATTACCATTGAAACACATTCAAGGATTGTTTCGGTGTTATATGGTGTCATATCTTCAAGTTTAAAGATAAAAGAAACTATTTTAGAATCATTTTTATAGACTTGACTTTAATTTGTTTACATTACTACTATATTATGCGACAGCATAATATATCTATGCTGCGTTAAAACTGTATCTAGGGGGGCTTATAAAGCTACAAATATAGTGTATTTTAATAATTGATTAAATAACAATCACTTAGCAAATTTTAAATTTAATCTGGTCTGCTATTGTCCATAATTGCGGCCGAGATTTCACGATTGTTGGTTTGGGTAGTATGTTTTATGCCTGGTATTGATTTTGTTTGGTTACCGTTGATGGTTTATACCTGTTGTAGAAATCAATCTACGCGTGGCAGTTAACTACTCTGTCTGTCAAGCATTGGACTTTAACCACTAAGCCGTTTCAACCCATGACTTTGGGATTTTATTTTTAATTTGAAAAAACTCCAAATATTGGGTACCAAATTACTTTACTTAAAATTCACAACATTGGTTTATTTGCACTATTTCTAGCCACGTGTAAAGTCTGATTCCAGCTACTCTGATACTTATGAAAATATAACGTTTTCCAAAAGTGTTCCCCGATTTTCCACCCGAAAAACTTGAGGTTTAAAGCTGATTAACGAACTCGATCTCGGTTTTCGCCCAAGCATGATTTTTAAGATTTTTGCCAAGTTTGATTGAAATCAGTTTAGTATTTTTTGAGTTATCGCTCGCATAACTACATATATATATATATATATATATATATATATATATATATATATATATATATATATATATATATATATATATAATTTAATGGACCTTGGTTTTGGGCGCTGGGACCCAAATTCGTGCTCATGTGAAGAATTTTTTTCAAAAGCTTTTCATCTCGACCTCTCTATTAGCGAATTTTTCTTAATGAAAATTGGCTAAAAACGAACAAACAATGAGGAATGGGTTATATCAATAATCAAATTATGATTTTAAAAACAGAAACTTAATTTATTAAAATAAAATCTTCTCCTGATATACGTAACAGCTAAATTTAAATAAGAATGATCAAACGTTCCTCGAATTTTTAAATTTTACCATTGATACGGGTTCTTTGGTTCAACAAAACTATTTTATCACTTGTTATAACTGTTCAGCGTACCTTATTTGTTCTTGTACTACCGCTTAACAAAAGGAGTTTATTGTGGACTCTTACGTTCTCTATCAGGATGGACTCTCCGTTCCCTAACAAGACGTCATTTCTCAATGCTTTTCTTAAAATCTCCCTTGACTTTGATATTCCAAGCTCAATCAAAAAAATCTTCTCTGAGCTTCTTCTCTTCTTCTTCTTCCCTGGTTTTCTCTTTTCTTTTTGTTGATTTTCCTCGTTCTCGTTGTTTTTTCTTTGTAACGCTAACTCATGAAATTTTGACTTTTGATAACCCAATGCCCTGTGGTCGCAAAATCTCGTGCATGGTGTTGTTTGTCACTTTAACATTTCATGTCGTATTTATTGTTGTGACGTCACAAGTGAAAAATGACCTCATAATGTTTCTTAGTGAATTTTGATAATCAAATCAGAAGATACGAACATGTTAATTCACATTTACAAAACAGTCTCTATTGAGCTATTAATGTGTACGGTTGTATTGATAGTGATTTATAACAGTTATCGTGATAACGTTAGTAATACAAAACGTAAATTAGTTATTTAAATCTTATAAATTCACTTAAAATATATCTAAGTGAACAAAATCAGCAAGATTTTTAATACAGTGAGAATGTCGCGGAAAAAACAATTCAACGAAGGGAAGAAATATGGCTGCTTCCTCAGAGCCGTTAGCAGACCAAAACAGCTCACTTATAGCTGCAATACCTACGTGATATAAGTCAACATTATCGTCAAGTAATAATTCATCACTTGATACGAGGGGTAATCAAATAAATATGGACATATGTGATAAACACACAACAAAAAATAAAAACGAATGGCAACAAGTTATAAATAAAAATTTTAACAAAATGGAAAACCGACTTCACAAAAAAATATTCTAAAACAAAAAATGCACTAAAAAGTAAAAAATAATTGCGTATTCTTCTGTCTACAACTTACAATCAACTTATTTTTTCCACCCAATGTACGATCTATGCATTTACCACGCAAGAATGTAGGTACCCACTTAAACTTAACCTCTAACTCAACACATAACTATGACTAACAAACAATTATCAAAACATTTATTTAGAGTTCACCTAAGCAGAAAGTTTTAAATATATGTGTAGACTGTTAAAAGACAATCAAATTATTAGGATCATATAATGTAAAATTATTGTTATTTTTGGAGTCGGTGTCAGCCAAGATGGGTTTGTAACTACTTAAACGTGAAATGTCTTACTATATAACAATTGGCATACACACTGTACACACATAGACGCAGCACGCGGCGCCGGCGACTCGATTGCGCGCGCGCGCTGGGAAGAATGGTTGGAGGGATATAACCGAGTGAGCGAGGCAAACGCGTACGCCGGCCATACGCCAGTCAGTCAAGAGATGATGAGAAGCGATAGGAGTTAGTTGATTATAAACCGATTGCGATTCTTTTTCATTCTACACCGTCTTTCTTAAGATAATTCTTTATGTTTATTATTATAGCTACATTTTCGTATCAATGTTGCTTGATATTGTCGTATTAAATTTCATTTGTAAATAGGCTGAATTAGGTAATGGTACTTTGTCTTGAGAGAGGTATTGTCACAGCATAATATCTTATTTAAGTTCATTTGTAAATAGGTTTAATTAGGTATTGGTATATTGTCGTTCCAAGGTCTCAGGATGTTGTCACAGTATATTGTATAAAATTTCATTTGTAAAATAGATTTCATAAGGTATTCTCGTATTATTAATGTAAGGTATATTGTCGTATTTCCTTGGCTGACACCGACTCCAAAAATAACAATAATTTTACATTATATGATCCTAATAATTTGATTGTCTTTTAACAGTCTACACATATATTTAAAACTTTCTGCTTAGGTGAACTCTAAATAAATGTTTTGATAATTGTTTGCTAGTCATAGTTATGTGTTGAGTTAGAGGTTAAGTTTAAGTGGGTACCTACATTCTTGCGTGGTAAATGCATAGATCGTACATTGGGTGGAAAAAATAAGTTGATTGTAAGTTGTAGACAGAAGAATACGCAATTATTTTTTACTTTTTAGTGCATTTTTTGTTTTAGAATATTTTTTTGTGAAGTCGGTTTTCCATTTTGTTAAAATGTTTATTTATTTCTTTATTTTTAGTGAATATAAAGCTTTATATTTGTTTTAAATAGTCCCAATATGAGTAGACCAACTAAACGCGCTGCTCATATGAGAGCGCCGTCTAAATGAGACCAACGGAGAAGAGGAGAAACGCCTATCTCAAAATAGGAAATCCACCTCCAGGGCCATTTAAAAAGAGACTTGTGAAGAGCGCAAAAATAGACTTTCGAAAATACAGGCTTACATGAAAAAAGTTTTGAACAAGGAAAATTTCCAAAAACGTACTCAACGTCTCGGCTTGACCCACGACCGTCAATCCAATGAGACGAAAGCGCAACGTGCCCACCGCCTCGGCGTGATCCACAATCGTCTATCCAATGAGACGGAAGCGCAACGTGCCCACCGCCTCGGTGTGATCAACAATCATCAGCAATGTAGTCGAAGTCAATTAAATACGCATTATTAAGGATAACTGAAACACTATTGGTCAGATCTTGATCACATTTATATGAGACCACACGAGAAGCACCAGCTCTCAAATAAAAGAAGAATCATCAAAATCGGTTCAACTAGAAAAAAGGTCTGAGATAACACACAAGAACATCATCAATGTAGTCGAAGTCAATTAAATACGCATTATTAAGGATAACTCAAAAACTAGATCAGATCCTGATCACATTTATATGGGACCACACGACAAGCACGAGCTTTCAAATAAAATAAAAAAACTCTGGACGCAGAAAGTGCGTTATGGTAGTGAATTTTCATAAAAATGTTTTTAATAGGATATTTTTTTTAAGAAAGCTTGCATGAAATTTGGTTACCACTATAACCTATATAGTAGGAACAATGTACCATATTTTATCAAAATAATTATTTGAAAATGTACAAACATTTTCCGAAAATAAACTTTAAATATTTCCGAAAAAAAACTGGTCTCCTAGCCAATGACCCTTAGGTTAATAGCCAATTGAGTTATTGAAATTTGAAACATTTAATGAAAATTCGCAAACAAAACGCCCTTGCTGCGTTCATACAAAAATGTTCCGAAAATAAAGTTAAATGTTGGTTTCCTAACCAACAAAACTTACGTTAATAGCCAAATGAGTTATTGAAATTTGAAGGATTTAATGAAAATTCGCTACCAAAACGCACTTACTGCGTCCAGATTTGTTTCATACATCATATTTCGATAAAAAATGCAAAAATGAATTAACGAATTTGTTGTATGAAAATTAGCTAAAAATTATAGACCGTTTAACCATAAACTTCACTAAACCTACAGCGAAAGCATCAACTTAACTAAACCGACAGCCAAAGCATCGGAGAAAGGGTCTACTTGAAATGTATTTTCTGTAAATATGTTAGTAAAATGAAGGCCAATGACGGTTGTATCTGAAACTTAAGGGTTCGCAGAACACTCTTCTGGCATCATTTTCTTTTCACAATCCGTATTCGTTTAACGTTCTTTGCGCAAACATTGCCAATTTTGACGTTTTAAATTGGAAGTTTGACGTTTTGAGGAAAACTCCAAAATTTGTTTCTTCAGCTGCCCGTAACTTTTTTGTCCTTAAACTTAGAGACTTGTACATGGTTTACTCTTTATAATACAAATACGCGTACCAAATTTGGTTGCCCTGACTTTGTTATTTCCGGAGATATGAATTTTTTTAGAAAGAAAACACAAAATTTTCCGGGAAAACCTTATCCGATTTTCCTGGCTAACGAACATATCCAACCCACCTACAAAAAGAAGGTACTCAACAAATTTGAACAAAATCGGTCTATTATTTTTTGAGTTGTCGGTACGATATATATATATATAATATATATATATATATATATATATATATATATATATATATATATATATATATATATATATATATATATATATATATATATATATATATATACGGATCTCCCCATTAGTGAATTTTTTAAAGAAAATTTGAATCACCAACGACTTATGGGCCATCCTGTAATTGTAGAAATATTTTTTTTAAGATGTAGCTGAAGACACCTTATAATTAATGTTTACAATTTTTTTCCGTATCTTGCATAATAACAGATATATTGGTCTTTAAAGATTTTTTACGAAAATTCGACAAAAATGATATACCTTTAACCGATAAACTCAATAGCCAACACTACTGCGAAAGTATCAGAGAAAGGGTCTACTTGAAATGAATTTTCTGGGAATATTTTATTAAAATGAAGGACAATGACGATTGAAACTAAGACTTCAGGCTTTGTAAAACATAGTCCTTGAGACATTTTCCTTCCATAGTTCATATTATTTTCAGGTTCATTGCCTAAATATTACCAATTTTGACGTTTAAAATAGCGACTTTGACGTTTTGAGGAAAATCCAAATTTATTTTTCTTGAAATACCTGTAAGTTTTTTGTCCTTTAACTTACAGACCTAAATTTTGGTAGGTAACTTACCTATAATGATGTAAATGCGCGTATGATATTTGGTTGCCCTTACTTTGTTAATTCCGGAGATATCACTTTTTTTCGAAAGAAAACACTAAATTTTCCGGGAAAACCTCTGTGGATTTTCCTGACTAACGAACTTATCCAAGCCACTCGTAAAAGGAAGGTACTCACCTAATTTTATCAAAATCGGTCCATTATTTTTTTAGTTATAGGTGTGACACATAAATATATAAACATATATATATATATATATATATATATATATATATATATATATATATATATATATATATATATATATATATAAGTCTGAAACCAACCTCGGATTTGGGTTCCAGGGGTCCTAAATAGCGCTCATTTGAAGAAATTTTTTCAAAATTCAAAAGTCGAGATCTCTTCATTAGTGCATTCTTTTTAAAGAAAATTCACTAAAAGAATCATCAAATGGGTTTACCTAGAAAAAAGTTCTGAGGTAACACACATAAAAAACTCGGGACGCAGCAAGTGCGTTATGGTAGTGAATTTTTATTAAATGCTTCAAATTTAAATAACTCAATTTTCTATAAACTTAGAGAGTTTAATTTTTATGTAGTAAGGTATTTCCTAACGCAAGATATCCACAAAATTTCATTAAAATAACTTTGTAATTTTCGGAGAAAAAATTTTTTTTCGAAAGAAAATTTAAAATTTGACTAACTCAATTTTCTTTAAACTTAGACAGTTGAATTTTGGTACGCAGTACAATCTCTCCTGAGTCAACATACATACTAAATTTCATTAAAACAGCTTTGTTACTTTTGGAGAAAAAATTTTTTTCGAAAGAAAACTCAAAATTTTCCCGGAAAACCCCGTCCGATTTTTCTGACTAACGAACTCATCCAAGCCATTAATAAAAGAAAGGCACTTGCCAAGTTTCATCGAAATCGGTTAATTATTTTTTGAGTTAGCGGTTAGATACATATATATATATATATATATATATATATATATATATATATATATATATATATATATATATATATATATATATATATATATATATATAATATCATATAAAACTTGAAACTGACCCCGGATATGGGTTCTAGGGGTCCTAGTTCGCACTCATTTGAAAGAATTTTTGCAAAGTCTCACCATCGATACCTCTCTATTAGTGAATTTTTTAAAATAAAAATTCACTAAAAACATACAGGCGAATTGAGAATCTCCTCCTTGTTTGAAGTCGGTTAAAAAAAGCAAATAAAAGGTATTTGGACTCGTCCGGGATTTGAACCTGTGAGCTCCCGCACTCTAAGCGGACATCATACCTCTAGACCATTGAGGCAGTTGCTGGAACTTTGTTTTAATGTCGTATTCCAGCGGGCGTTGTAGTCATTTTAGTCATAATGTTTAATGATTTATATAAAGATTATAATGTTTAATGATTTATATAAAGATTATAAATTAGTATCTAGTTATTAAATTAAATACTGAAATCTCGGATAAGTTTTGTTTCCGCGGAAACACTGTTTCTTTCTCAACAGAAGGACTGAATCGTTGGTTGTGATGCACAATCATCATCAATGTAGGTAGTCGAAGCCAATTAAATACGCATTATTAAGGATAACTCAAAAACTACTGGTCAGATCCTGATTACATTTATATGGGACCACACGAGAAGCACCAGCTTTCAAATAAAAAAAGAATCATCAAAATCGGTTCACCTAGAAAAAAGTTCTGAGGTAACACACATAAAAAAAAAACATACAGGCGAATTGAGAACCTCCTCCTTTTTTGAAGTCGGTTAAAAAATAATAAACGTAAGCCAATACACATACAGTTTAGTGATAACTCATCAACAGAATTAGAAAAATCAATTAGAGTTTCACCTTTGACTGTACCAGACAATGAAAACAATATAAATACACAACCGTCAAACCTTACACAAAGATTGCGAAACCACCTCCAATATTTGTGCATGGGGTAGTTGATTACCAGGAGATTATTAGAGCTTTGACAGACGTGGCAGAGGAAGAACAATATGTGTTACTTAAACTTTAAGAAAAAATGTTGTAAAAATTAACAGCCATACTCCTGAAACGTATAGAAGAGTGGTAAGCTATATGAGAGACCACAATGTCATATACCATACCTATCAGATGAAAGAAGAACGGGCCCACCGGGTAGTTATCAAAAATCTACACCATGCGGTACCAGGTGAAGACATCAAAACAGAACTTCTAAATAAAGGGTACTGTGTTATAAATATTGCTAACATTAAACACAGAATTACAAAAGAACCACTTCATATGTTTTCTGTGGATCTAGTGCCTGCCGACAACAAGAAGTTTATGAACTTAGATACTTAAACAATCGATCGAGAATCGTCGAAGAGCCTAGGAAAAGCACAAAAATTGCCCAGTGTACCAGATGTCAAATATATGGCCATACCAAGAGGTATTGTAATCGACCATACGCTTGTGTCAAATGTGGAGGGCCTCAGGACACTAAGATATGTACTAAACCTAGAAACACTCAAGCTAGAACCTTTCTATGCAAAGGTGAACATCCAGCTAACTATTATTAAGAATGTAGTCTACGAAGAGTTGCAAGAAAAATATAAGAATAGCACACAATTCCAACTTCGATAGGATCCACGGCCAGTTCGTAAAATTATCTCACGATATGTAGACAGTAGTAATACCTATGCTGTTGCAGCTAAGACAAACACGCAACAAGAACCTCAGAATAATCGTAGCATAGAACAATTTCTTGAAGAATATAAAACTATGTTTTAACAACTTATGGAACAAAACAATATGAGCATAAGTATGCTGTCTACACTCATTAAAAAGTTATTGCACTAAAGTTCGAATTTATAGGAATTGCTTTGTGGAATGCCAATGGCATTCAGTTCAAAAAACAAAAAGTTGAACTATTCCTTAAGGTACACAAGATTGACATTTTACTGATTTCTGAAACACACTTCACGGCAAAGTAATTTATGAAAGTTCCACACTGCACAGTCTACTGGGCTAATCATCCAGATGGAATAGCACATGGAGGAACAGCTATAGCCATTAAGTCAACAATAGTGCACCAAGAACTCCCAAAATATGAAATGGACTACCTGCAAGCGATAACAATACAGGTGAATATGTGTTTCAATTCACTAATTATTGCAGCCGTGTATTGTCCTTCTAGACACAAAATAACTGAAAATATGCTTGAGATATTTTTTGGGACACTTGGTCCAAGGTTTATTGCTGGTGGTGAATAGAATCCAAAACACACCAATTTCAGGTGCAGACTAATTACTCCCAAAGGCAGATAGTTCAATAATCTAATTTTAAACAACCGCTATAGCTGACTCTCCATTTCAGAACCAACATACTGGCCAGCAGATTCAAACAAAATACCAGATTTGCTGGATTATTTTATAGTAAACAGTGTGGCAGCTAACTACCTCGACACAGAGTCATGTTATGACTTATCGTCAGATCCTACACCTGTCTTATTAATTGTGAGTAAAATCATTATCAAGAAAACTCCAAAGCCTTCATTAGTTGACAATCACACCAACTGGGACCTATTTAAAGACCTCATAAATAAAACACTGAACTTGCAAACTAGTATAAAAACAAGTGAATAGCTTGACAATCTTACAAACAACTTCATAACTACAATACAAGCAGCCTCATGGCAAGCAACACCAAACATAAAGCAGAAATTTCGCTCCACTCAAAACATTCCAAAAGAAATCATGGAACTTGTGACAGAAAAAATAAGACTTAGAAGAATATGGCAGCGTATCAGACCACCTTCTGATAAGACTGCTTTTAATAGGATCGCCAGCAAATTAAAGAAAATGTTAAACGAGAACAAAAATGAATCGTTTAAGTTTTATTTGGAAAATTTGTCCTTAATAGACGACACCTTATGAAAATATGCAAAGTGTGTCAAACAAACATACAATTTATCCGTTTCACCATTTAAAAAACGCGATGGAGCCTGGGCAAGGTCAGATAGAGAAAGGGCAGAGTTATTTGCTCAACGTCTTTACTCCACATCCCGCAAATACTCTAAATCTTGTAGTGCAAGACTATCTAGAATTGCCATGCCAAATGTCACCACCAATTTAATTAATTAATTTATTTATTTTATTTAGTGTATGAAGTTACAGTACGATACACGTGATAGAAGTATACAAAATATACAAAATACAAAACACATATAAACAGAGAAATTTAAAACATATAAGGACAAACATAACTATTATGACAAACTATATATCCACATCCAAATTGCTAAGCCATTCGATTGCCTCTGGTGTGACTTTCATAAAATCTTAGAGGTCACAAGCGTAGGAACTGTTAGGATATTCTGATACGATGTGGTGGATAGTTTGCCGCGGAGATCCGCAATCACATTGTGGAGATTCTGCCCTGCCCCATTTGTGTAAGGAGTCAGCACATTTCCCGCAACCTGTTCTAACTCGGTTGAGCTTTGACCATAGTCGGCGTGGCAGGTCGGATCCGTTGTAACAGTGTGTTGGATCATCTAGTTAAATGTAGTGGTTTCCTGCAGTTTCTGTCCATATAGTAGTCTATTTATTAGTCGCATGAAAGTTTTCGTTCGATTCTAATGCTGATCGGATGGCTGGATGTCTTGATTTGAGCCGAAGATATTGTGCCGCCAGGTATGGGATATCGGTATGGATTGGTAGGGTTGCGTTAGCCATGATTTTTCTATATTCCCTGATGAGAGCTGCAGTTCATCGGATATCTGGTGGTGTGACATTACTGAGCACTGGGAGCCAGCGCGTTGGTGTTGGCCGTATGGTCCCAGCAATCAGTCTCATTGTTTGGATCAGTTGCACATCTACTTTTGTGGTGTGTGCACTGTTGATCCAAACAGGACAGCAATACTATGCGACAGAGTATACCAAGGCAGAGCCGCTATCCGAAGTACTGTCGCTGTAGCCCCCCATGTTGTTCGTGCAAGTTTAGCTATGACGTTATTGCGCGTTGTCAGCTTATCAGCCACGTTTCCAAGATGTGGATTGAATGTCAGTGATCGATCCAGTGTCACGCCCAAATACTTTGGGTTTTTATTGTGGTTAAGGATCTTGCCATTAAATTCCACCCGCAGGGAATCATTCGCTTGCCGGCTCGATAGATGGAAGCAGCAGACTTCTGTTTTAGACGGACATGGGTACAGTCTCCACTTTTTGAAGTAATCATTAAGCTTGGTGAGGTCTTTATTCAGAGCATGTTCAGTCGGTAATTTGAGTTTGTGCTGGTAGGAAATCGCTAAGTCGTCTGCATATGCAAATTTTCTACACCTCGTTTTAGGTAGGTCAGCTGTATAAAGATTGAATAGGAGTGGGGCGAGCACAGAGCCCTGCGGGAGGCCATTGTTTAGTTTCCTATTACTGCTCTTAGTATCGTTAACAAAGACCTGGAATAGTCTGTTTGATAATAGGTTGTTAATTAAATGGCACGTTTTCAGGAATGGCATGACTGAGCAATTTGTATATTAGGCCCTTCCTCCATACGGTGTCATACGCCGCAATAAGATCAATGAACGCTACGAATGTTCTGAGTCCCCTCTCAAACACCGCTTCGGTGTGAGTCGTCAGGGACAGGACCTAATAAATAATTTAGAGTGGCTGAAGTAACACCAGAAATACTTGGCCTTAACATCAGGAAATCTCCTGGATATGAAATTATAGCGGGAAAAATACTCAAGCAGCTTCCTCAGAAAGGTATAAAATATCTGGCGCAATATAAATGTTGATACATTGGCCAGACCAACCAACGTTTTCCTAAATACTTATGATTTTAAAGCAAGGAAAAGTAGTCAACGATGTCAAGTCATATACGCCAATAAGTTTGCTTTTGGCCATCTCTAAAATACTAGAAAGATTATTTTTAAAAAGGATGCTTGCTGACAAGTTACTTGACACATGGTTACCCGATCACCAATATGGGTTCAGATCTAATCACTCAACAATCCAGCAGTGTCACAGACTGGTTAACAAAATTCAAGAGGCAATGGAAATTGGGCAATACTGTTTAGCGATGTTTCTTGATATAGGTCAAGCTTTCGATAAGGTATGGCATGAAATCCTGCTATACAAAATTAAGAAACTCCTGTCCCACCACAACTACCTGCTCTTAAAATCCTACCTAAAAAATCGTAGCTTCCAAGTTTGGCATGGTGAAGAACTGTCGATAATTCATTTCATTAAATCTGGAGTGCCCCAAGGAAGTGTACTGGGTCCCATCTTATTTTTACTGTACTGGTACTGTTAGCTGTTAGCTGGCTGTACTTCAGATCTACCAACAACAATCGTGTCAACGACGGGAACTTTTGCTGACGACACTGTATTAATTTCAGCCCACGGAAACCCACAAATGGCATCAGAAATATAGCAAAGGCATCCTAACCTGGTAGAAGATTGGCTTAAAAACCAATATTCAAAGTAAATTCAATTGTCAGCCCGCTGTAATTAGTATACCATACTGACGAGCTCTAATTAGAGCTAAACCGGTGTGTGGTTATAATTATGGTGAGAATACAAAAAACGGGCCAGGGCTGCAAATTTACAAAATTGTTAGCTGGTTGTACACAGTCTCTATTTTATAACAATTTGTGTTATTTGAAGCTGCCGTGTCAACATACTTCCTGGTTCCGCACCGAGATGGCGACGCTGGCATACATTTTACAATGTTTAAGGAGGCTGGCCACCATCGCCGTATTACTTTATAGGTGTGTTCTCGATGTAATTAGTATATTGTCCTGACGAGCTCTAATTAGAGCTAAATCAGTCTACGATTGTAATTATGGTGAGAATACCTCAAGCCTTACCTACATTGTCCCTATATTAGGGAAGAAATGGGCCAGGGCTGACGACTTACAATGTTGTTAGTTGGTTGTACACAGTCTCTATTTTATAATATTTTGTGTTATTTGGAGCTGTTGTGACAACATACTACCTGGTTCCGCACCTAGATGACGACCCTGTCGTACATCTCACAATGTTTAAGGAGGCTGGCTACCATAGCCGTATTATTTTATAGGTGTGCTCTTGCTGTAATTAGTATACCGTCCTGACGAGCTATAATTAGAACGAAACCGGTCTGCAGTTCTAATTATGGTGAGAATACATCTAGCCTTACATATATTGTCCATATATTAGGGAAGAAACGGGCTGTCTGGCAATGCTGTAAAACCGAAAAACTGTTTACAGACAAGAAAATAGGACATTGTGAAGCCAGAGAAAAATTCTGTACGTCTATATTTAATATAATGGATGGCCACTGCAAAAGTAATTTTTATTAAATAAAGCACTCATCGATACATGTTTTTTTTCCCTACGGGGTGAATACAATTTATACTCGTAGTATAGTTTCTATATTAGGACTTATATTAACCAAATATAAATAAATATTTTAATACACTGAACTTATTTAGACAAAGTAGCGTTTAATATTTGTATAAGTTTTATTTTAAAACCATTCTATACAACTTTTGAGAAAGCAAAACTCACCTGGGATTCAGGGTACATTCCTAAACAAACGCAAGCTGAAGCAGCTATAGCTGTCACGGTGTCTTCGCTCTGAAGTTAATAAAGACTTATTATTTTTTATACAACAGAGGGCCACTTAAACCACTTACCGCAGCAAATAAAGTAAATAAGTTGTCTCTAAAGTCTTTGTCACTCAGGCAGCCTGGATCGTTTATGTAGGCTTTCATAAATTTTACAGCCGACGGCGTAAACGTCATATTTTCATCCGAAATGTAGATTTCAGAACCACCTGTCTCCAAATTATCCATACACTAAAAGTTCAAATAAATAAATAATAATAATAATAATAATAATAATAATAATAATAATAATAATAATAATAATAATAATAATAATAATAATAATAATATATAATAATAATAATAATAAGAGGTCTTTATTAGGGCGAAGTTAATTTTACAAATTTCTTCCACTTAACCTTTAAAAGATAACTTAAAATGTAGGAATTACAAAATAAACAAATTATAAATTCCTTAGTACCCAAAACAAGAAAACAATGTAACAACAAAACATTTATAATTGTGCGCCTTAAATTTAGCTGAAAGAAAGGAATTCTTAAATATGAATATGATTTACTATAACTACACTACGCAAACTGACTATTTTTATAAAAATCTGTAACATATCTCCGAAACCCTGGCAGAGAACATAAAGTATGTTCAAAAGGTATTTTATTATACAGATGCAGTGCAACATAGGAAAAAGAGCTCCGATATTGGCTCGTATAATATTTAGGGATGGCAAACAAGTGATCGAGTCTTGTATTGAGCGAATATATTTGTCATCGAAAACAGAGCTTCTGATGTAGGTAATCAGGCCCCGCCCCGAGGAAAATCTTGTGAGTCAAGCAAAGAAGATGTACTTTCCAGCGATTCTTCATATTCAGCTTATCTAATTCTTTTAACTTATAAGAATCTGTTCTTTTTAGATTAAAGATGAATCGTAAACATGACTTCTGAACCTTTTCTATTCTTTGCCGATCCCAACTGTCAAGGGCAGGTCCATACACAACATCAGCATGGTTAAAGCGCGAGAGAATCATCGAGTTTACCAAGAGAGCTTTTACTTTTACTGGAAGGCAATTTCGGTGGCTATAAAAAGATTTCAATAGGCCAAAGCTAGCTCTACGAAGATTAGTGACGTGATCAGAAAATTATAAATTGTTATCTATTATGAGACCAAGATTATTTGCAGATTGTTTTGCTTCCAAACGACGCCCATCTATCAAAATATCAATATTTTGAGAACAAACCCCATTCCTACTGACCTTCCTGCCAAAATAAAGTACGCAAGGTCTTCATTTAAACTTGCTATGGGTCTGAGGCATTTTCGACAGGAACGGATTTGTAAAGCTGGGTATCATCGGCATAGAAGTGTACTTTGCTCGAGGTTATTTGTTCTTGAAAATCAAACGTATAAATATTGTATAAAAGGGGGCCCAAGATAGAGCCCTGTGGAACTCCTTTTAATAAACTCAAAGAATGCGATACATCCCACCCGCAGACAACCCTCTCTGGCATATCTGAAAAGTAAATCTCTATAAACTGAACGGCGTCATGATTGAAACCAATATATTGTATAAAAGGGGGCCCAAGATAGAGACCTGTGGAACTGCTTTTAATAAACTCAAAGAATCCGATACATCCCACCCGCAGACAACCTTTTCTGCCATATCTAAAAAGTAAATCTCTATAAACTGAGCGGCGTCATGATTGAAACCAATATATTGTAGCTTCGAGCGCAATAGTTCATGACTGATCGTATCAAAAGCTTTACTGTAGTCTAGCAATACCAAAGATGTAACTTGATTTTTATCGTTAGCTGTGAGGATGTCATCACTAATATTTGCTAATGCTGTTGTGGTGGACCTGCCCCTAACAAATCCGGACTGTACATTTGGCAAGATGTTGTTGTCCCCAAGGTAAGCAGTTATCTGCTCGGACATCACTTTCACCAATAACTTTGAAAGAACTGGGAAAATGCTTATAGGTCTTAAATGATTAAACTCAGTTGGATCATTTCCTTTTGGAAGCATGAAAACCTTTGCAACTTTCCAAACTTTGGGAAAGCACTTTTTCTCAATATAAAAGTTTACAAGATAAAGCAGCTGAGGGAGAATTTCTGGGAGACATAGGGTAATCATGTCGATACTCACACCATCAAAACCTTTAGCTTTTGTTTTTATTGAGGCTATATGGCTCATAATATCTGTCTCATTGACAAGCTTAAAATGGAAGTTATTTGCATTTTTGAAAATTTTACTATTGTAATATGTTTTTAATCCTTTAATATCAGCCTTACTACTGTTAATAGACGTAAGGTATTGATTTATTTTGTTTGCGTCACTTAAATGTGATGGTAACATATTGTATTTTTTCGTAAAAATGCCAAATTTATTAGCCAAAGACCAGGCCGTCCTATTATTTTCACTTGCAGACAGCATACGCTCCGCAAATGTAAGTTTTTCTTTTTTTATGGCACTTGTAGTTCGGTTTCTAATTAGTTTATTAATTTTGCCAATCAATGGGATCGCGACTATCTTTGAACCTATTATAAGCTTTATCACGCTGTTTCATAATATTTTTGATATTATCTTTAGCCATGGAGCCGACTTTTTCGTTATTCGTACCGTAACGATAGGGGCATGCGTATTGAAAAGTTTATTCAAAACTTTAGTAAGTGATGCTGCTTTATCTTCAGCGCAGTTTAATCTGTAATAATGCATTCAGTCAACTGCAGACAAATCACTTTTGAATTGATTAATATTAAAATTTGTGTAACTTCTAAAGGTACGATACTGTATTTTTAATAAATCTGCTTTAGCCAAAGATAATATGCAATATACAAGACAATGATCAGAGATATCAATCAATACACATTTTAAAAATATGATACTACTAATATGGGTGATTTACAACTAGGTGACTAAACTGCTAGGGGTTTGAACCTATGTCTGAAAGTGTTTTCCTAAGGCCCTATGACGCTTAGTTTTTTTAACATAATATCACTACAGCAATGGTTCAAAATGCCGCCGTTTCAACTTCAGTACCTGCTTAAAGACGTAGATGTTTTCTGCGAACTCTACTAAAAATTTGATTATCGGTTTGAATGAACTCAAATGCAGCAGGTATTCGTTAAATTAAATCTTGCTCTATGTCCACCGGTGTATAGTAAACCAAAGGCTTTATTTAGCTGCCCCCACAGGAAAACCATAGAGGCGTTAAATCGGGTGACCTAGAAGCCAAGGAACTGGACCAGCTCTGCCAATTTAATCATATCCGAATCACTAATCCAAATACTGACTCTTAATTTGTGCAGGCGCACCATCGTGTTGTAACCACATTTGCTTTCAAACGTTATATAAAATAGTTTTAAGAACTTCTGGCAATACTTCGTTGATAAAATACCTGTAGAAAGGTATAGTTAAACGATTTGGCAGCAGGTATGTGCCAATAAAATGATAATCATCAATACCGAGCCACAGGTTGACAAGCTAACGACGTTGATGACCTCATAGAAAATTTGCATGTGGATTCTCTTCTGCCCAAACATGTCTATTCCTGCTGTCAAATATGCCATCTCTTGTAAAACAGGCCTCATCCGTCGATAAAACGAAACGTAAAATATAAGAAAATACAGACGTATATGGCTCCGCTAAATTCAAAAATAAATAAATGCAGGACAAAATATGGCATTTACGATAACGTACCTAATGAGCATGGTATTACAAATCAAAACTAAAAAGGTACGAAAGATGCTCTCTTCTCTTAATACCAGGAAAGCCTCTGGCCTTGACGAGATCCCAGCAATTGTTCTCAAAAAATGCGCACCAGAACTTGCTCCTGTCCTGACTCGTCTGTTTCAGATATCTTACAATAAAGGCATATTCCCTAGTAACTGGAAAACTGCTCGAGTACAACCCATCCCCAAGAAAGGATCCAAAGCGCTTCCTAGCAACTACAGGCCTATTTCTCTCCTTTCAGTCATCTCTAAAGTGATGGAAAAGTATATAAACACCGAACTACTAAAATTCCTTGAAAAACACAGTCTAATCCACGACAGGCAGTATGGATTCCGTCAGCGCAGATCGACTGCCGACCTCCTTTCCTTTGTCACCAATTCTTGGAACAAGTCTATGGAACAACACGGTGAATCCCAGATTGTTGCTCTAGACATATCCAAAGCATTCGACCAGGTCTGGCACGCAGCGCTGCTTAATAAACTTCCGGCCTATGGCCTACCACCAAAACTTTGTACCTGGACAGCAAATTTCCTCTCCAACAGGAGCATATCTGTTGTTGTGGATGGCCATTCCTCTAAACTGTATCCAATTAATGCAGGAGTTCCTCAAGGTTCAGCTTTAGCCCCTACTTTGTTTCTTCTCCACATCAATGACCTCCTCTCTAGCACATCCAACCCAGTTCACAGTTACGCGGACGACAGCACCCTCCACTCAAACATACAATATTCTAAGCCTGTCTCTTTAGCCCAATTAGATGAGGATCGCAGACTCATGGAGGGTTCTGTCTCCGTAGACCTCCAAAAAATATTAGACTGGGGAAGTAGAAATCTTGTACAATTCAACCCCACCAAAACTAAGTCTTGCTTTCTTTCTCACAAGAGATACAGCAGCCCTAGACCCATCACAATGAACAACCAAGTTATTCAAAGTAATGAGTCCTTTTCTCTTGTTGGCATTTCTGTGGATCGAAATCTTAATTGGCACCAACATGTTACATCAATTGCAGAAGCGGCTGCTAAGAAATTGGGTTTCCTCTTCCGGGCTCGCAAATACTTTTCACCAACTAATCTCTATACCTTATACACTTCACAAATAAGGCCAAACCTCGAATACTGCTCCCACATCTGGGGTGCAGCAGCCGCTTCTACACTCGCTATCCTGGACTCCATTCAAAAGAGAGCTATACGTCTCATCGGTGACCCTACCCTCACCCAAAGGCTTCCATCCCTTGCCCACCGACGTGCCGTTGGTGACCTCTCTCCCTTTTATAGATATCTGCACGGGCACTGCTCAGAGGAGCTTTCCTCCATAATTCCCCCACCTGCTGCCCCCAGCAGATCTACCAGGGGAACAGAGCGAATGCACCCTTTTACTGTCCAGGTCACCAGACATAGAACATCTTGTTATGCCCGCTCTTTTGTCCCGAGGACTTCCAAGTTGTGGAATTCCTTGCCGGCACATGTTTTTCCTTCTCCTCCGAACCTCCAAACCTTCAAGTCCAGAATTAACAAGTTGCCTCTTTCCTCCTTGTCTACACCCACGGTACGATAGTATTTAGGCTGTAAGCCCTCGTGGTGTGTTGTTGACATAAAAAAAAAAAAAAATGCTTACCACAACGTTAGATAATTTACCATTAAGCAAGTTAAGTTTGCAACATTTATAAATGTTTGCAGCCAAAAAAGCAATGCAAACTTACAAATGAAACTTTAACATAACTTTTAAATATAATATCTCCTTTGTCAGCTTGTGGTTTTAGTGAATTTTCTTTAAAAAAATCACTAATGAGGAGATCCCGACTTTTGAATTTTGAAAAAATTTCTTCAAATGAGCGCTAATTAGGCGCCCTAGAACATATATCCGGGGACAGTTTCAATTTTTATATGTTTATATATATATATATATATATATATATATATATATATATATATATATATATATATATATATATATATATATATATATATATATATATATATCTATCACACCGATAACTCAAAAAATAATGGGCCGATTTTGATTACACTTGGTGATAAATTCCTTTTGCAAATGGCTTGGACAAGTTCATCAGACAGGAAAATCTGTCCAGGTTTTCCCGGAAAATTTTGTGTTTTTTTTTTTGAAAAAAATTTATATCTCCGGAATTAACAAAGTAAGGGCAACCAAATTTGGTACGCGGGTTAACATCCTTATAGGTAAGTTACCTACCGATATGTAGGTCAAAAGACAAAAAAGTTATAGGCATGTAAAGAAAAATAAACTGGGGTTTTCCTCAAAACGTCAAAGTTGCGATTTAAAACGTCAAAATCGGCAACATTTAGGCCAATAACTTGAATCTAATACGGGCTATGGAAATCAAATGTCTCAAGAAGGATGTTTTACAAACCCTGAGGCCTTAGTTTCAACCGTCATTGTCCTTCATTTTACTAAAATGTTTCCAGAAAATTCATTTCAAATAGACCCTTTCTCTGATGCTTGGCAGTAGTCTTAGCTATAGAGTTTATCGTTTAATGGTATATAATTTTTGTCGAATTTTCGTAAAAAATTAATAAAACTCAATATATGCGTTATTATACAAGATATGAAAAAAAATTGTATATATTAATTATCGGGTGTCTTGAGCTACATCTTAAAAAAATATTTCTACAATCACAGGGTGGCCCATAAGTCGTTGGTGATGCAAATTTTCTTTTTTTTAAAAATTAAACACGCTTTATGTTATTGCATTTGTGCATTTTCCATCGAAATATAATGCATGTTTATAAGAAAAGAAATTCTGGATGCAGCAAGTGCGTTATGGTAGCGAATTTTGATCAAATGCTTCATATTTGAATAGCCCAATTTGCTATTAACCTATAAGGTTGACCAAGAGACGAGTTTTTCCGGGAACACTTTAAGTTTACTTTTGGAAATTTTTGTACATGTTCACACAATAAAGTTATTTTTATGAAACATGGCACATTGTTTTTACTATATATGTTATACTGGTACCCAAAATTGATGCTTGCTTTCTTAAAAAGAAAACACACATATTTGCAATAAAAACATTTTTATGAAAATTCACTACCATAACGCACTTGCTGCGTCCAGAGTTTTTTTCTATATAAGCTCGCGTAAAGTTACAATTGTAATGGTTCTGAAAGTGTGAATTCATTTGTAAACATTTATTTGAATTTCCTCCGTTTTCGTGATCGTGTATGTTCTATGCTATGTCATCGTCGTCCAATAGCAACATAGCAACGCCAACCGCGAAGCGAACTGTCAACTAATGGCGGAATGTTGTTTTTATTTTTTATTTGTGGTTTCATAATCATAAAATGGTATTAGATTTGCGTCTATTTATTTTTCTTGAAGTTTTAAAGATTGAACAACCTCATTGTAGCGTGAATGGTTTGCATTTTGGGTAATAAAGTAACTCAGTAACTCGTCATCTGGATAAGGAAACATGAAGTATAACGCCAGGTGCCAAGATGTCATGTAAGGTACCTAAGTTAGTAAATAATTATAAAGTTAGATATTTTTTAAGTTGTGTAATTGTAAATGAACGTTTACTTTTAAAAAACCAGGCCAGTTTTAATAAAATTTTGAATACCCGTGTTTTTCTGGTCGTAGATTATAAAAATGAGATATTTTTACATAATATATTTGAAAAAGGGTAAATTAGTACTCATTTTTTGATATATAGTTATTAAGATATTACACCATCAATGCGTGACAAATTGCTATGAATTCCTAAAATAGCTATATACTAAATACATCTGTAAATTCAATAATATTAGTAACTTTTCAGTAGCATAATGAAGTTTTGGTATGTCAGTAATCTATTGGTGAATTATACTAATATGGCTGCTCCTATTTATGTTTTTGTTTTTTATGAAATATACTTAAAGAAAAGAAAACCTAATTGCTAAATACCAATTTTTATGTTATTATTTCTGAACCTCATAACGTCTCGGTTTGACATGGTTAAAGGAAAATTTAAGGCTTTATATACCAGACAGGCTGATTAATTCTCAAAACCCCACGCGTTTCAACACATTAAATGTCATCTTCAGGGGTTTTAGACAAAATTACTGTTTCAACTAAACCCCTGAAGATGGCACGTTAATGTGTTGAAACGCGTGGGGTTTTGAGAATGAATCAGTCTGTCTGGTAGTATAAAGCCTTTAATTTTCCTTTAACCAATTTTGTTATGTCCTTAGAAGCAGCATGGAGGTGCTGTCAGTCAGTCAGACCAATTTCAAAACGATAAATGGCATGATTAACCTATGGAAGCACGAGACGTATTCAGATTAATTGACATCATAAGAATAGTGCAACAGTACAGTACCCATCAAGCTGCCAAATTGCGTATTTTGCATATTGCTACAGTATCCTATCGAATGGAACACTCATATGGGGTAACTCGTCAGCAGCAGAAGATTTGTATCATGCAAAAAGGAGCAATAAGGACATTTCGTGACGTAGGCCCAAGAAAAAGCTGCCTTGATGTGTTGCAGGCCAATGGGGTACTTACACTTCCACCCTTATTCTTCTTGAGTATATGTATTCAAAATATCCAGTAAATGGTGAAGCTCACAACATTAATACCAGGTGCATGCATGAATTAAAAATACCGTTGCACAAGTATAAAACAAAGGAGATATTTGATTACTTGAGAATCACATTCCTCAATTCCCCTACCTAGTGCTATTGAGGTGCTGCCACTAACAAAATTAAACTAGGCACTAGGGGGTGCTATAAAACAAAAAACCAAAGTGGCGGAATTTATTGGTGGTCTAAACGAATGTGTATAGTGTTACATACTATTTGTATTTAATTCTTGTAGTATGTGTGGGTGTGTGCGTCAGGCAAAAGCTTTGGAAGACACGTTCCACTAGCCACAAACTGCTTATATATATATATATATATATATATATATATATATATATATATATATATATACGTAATTCTTCGTAGTCATTATTTCGCATTATTTTAACTCAACATTTCTAAATGTACACAGACATTGTCGGTACTTTTCGGTTACCCAATAGAGATAGTTAAGTGAAAGCTTCCCGAGCCTGTCGCCATAATTAGGCCATTTTGGCATTGAAGTTGTATTTGTTCCCATGTGCTTGATTTATCCATTGCATATTCTTACGTTTGCTTAGTTAAACTTGCTCTAAAATCGAAATGAATGCACCATTTCTTTTTTCACAATATTATTTGGTATGTTGACTTTATTTTGTGACCCATATGTTACCACAAATTTTAAAAGGTAAGAAAATTCTCGCTGCTCAAAGAAAAAAATGCAGCAGAAGACTTCGTTTTCGTTATTTGTGTTTCACAAGTTTTCTCAAGACCTATTTAGTAAAACAATATAAAAAAAGCAATTAATTGGTACTCATTGAGAAATAAGAATTTTTGAAATCGGTCAATTAAAAACAAATCACGTGTTCAAGTTATTTATATTGTTGCAGAGTTTGGCCTAGAACTGCATTTTAGCCTAAACATGCAAGCTCTCGCTATATGTTCTAACTATCTCTATCTAGTAACTATAGTCGGTACTTATAAAGGCTGTAACTTACTTACAGATTTGCTATTTGAAGCAAACCTGCAGGATGCGTTCTGTAAGTAATCTATGAAAGTTACACTTTCTTTGGAAAAGATTCTGCAAGGTTGGTGCAATATTATCTTGGTTAGTGGGTAGTTTAGAATCTGCAATCACTGATGTGGCAAATGGGTGACATTCAATTAGAAATGCAGCAAAAAATAAATATTGTACCCAAATTTACACTCTCGTATAAATATATAGGGTCAGTGAAAGGTCCCGGAACGGTCAAATATATCTGTTATTAATTACGCAATTTTTTTTAATTTTTGTAATGACGAATCGTCACAAATAAGCCTTTTTTATAACACATTCACTTTTTTCTCACTTTCCGTTTAACAGGAAATGATTCCAGCTTAATTTTTTCAAATAAGACACCTTGTATTACTTACAATCAACATGTTTTTTTTGTAATTGATAAGATAACACCACAAAAAAATCAATAGAATATTTATAATGCATAATCCAGATATCTGTTATAAAAGTTTGTAATATGATCCAAATTAAAGTAATTGTTAAAATTGTGCTCCGTCTAGAACTTGACAAACATCTTACAAACATCCAAAAAAATTGCGTCATTAATAACACAGATATTCGACCGTTCCGGGACTTTTCACCAACTGTTATGTCGGAAGCTGATGAAAATCATTTGGTGCATGACATTTTAACTGCAGCAAACTGGGGTTACCGATGACCGGGCGAAATGGAAAAAATGTTGTGAAATCCTTTTTAGATCGAAAATGTGTAGTAGACAAAAGACTCAAGAATAATTATCCAGGCCCAAAATGGCTTAATAATGTATGATTCGTCATAAAAATGTTTTGTCTGTTCTTTTAAGTCGTCAGAAATTATTGAAGCCTATTTTAATAACTTGACAGAAAGCTTGGATGGTGTACCAATGTCTAACGTAGCAAACTACGATAAGATAAATATATCTGGCGACTCGGGTCAGAAGAAAATAATTGTACGCCGAAAATCGAAGCACGCCGATAGGATATTGGACTCTTCAAAAAGTTGTACTTCGATCATGTTTTAGCATCGGGTGAAAGATTGCTAATATACGTCGTTTATAAAGGCCAGTATTTACACGATACTCGGACGAAACAAGGCCCAGATGTAACTCTTTACAACCGAAGTGCCAGTGGATGGTTTGGTCCATTTATATTTGAAGATTGCTTCGAAACAGTTATTTTGTCTTACTTTAGAAGAAAAGATAGAAACGAGTTTTGATCGGAGACAATGTAGTTACCCATGTCTTTTTAAATGATATAAGTAAATGAAAAAAATGACATTAAAGCTATATTACTTCCTGCAAATTCCACACACATCTCACAACCGTTGGACGTTTCCTATTTTCGCCTTTTGAAACATGCTTGTAAAAGAACATTATTGATTGGAAGAAACCTCATAGTGGGGTTACACTAAAATAATATTTATTTCAACTTTTGAATAAGACTTTGCAAGCGAACGAAACAAAATATAATTTCTGGATTTCGAGCATTTGGCATTGTCCCACTTGATAAAAAATATATCCTAAAAAGGTTACCCAGCAATGTCCATCAGGCAGGTGATAGTGGCCCCGACTGGTGTAAGACTTTCGAAGAACACCTCAAGAATTCACACAACTTAAACGCCAGCGAAGAAAGCGACTAACTGTTGAAACCAGAAAATCAGTTACCGCAGGTAACGTACCTGGAGAAATAACTGCTGCAAAAGCAGGATAAATAATATTACAACAAAATGAACAAAGAAAGGTCAAAAAGAAGAGGACCTCGAAAAATAAAGAACACAACTTGATAACAGAAACAATATTCTCCGAAGTGGCACCAGACTTTGAAAATGACATTTTGCTATCAGAGCTAAGGCGGACGAATAAAATATCGGACAAAGTTACGAAAGAAAATTAATAAAAGCATAACAATAAAATTAAAAATGGTAATACAGGGGAATAATATGATAGAAGTAGAAATGGTAGAAAATGAGGTTGATATTGCTTTAAGTCAAACAAATTTAGCGGGAAATAAGAAGAGAGAAGTAACAGCGGTAGATAACAAGCAAAACAAAAATGAAGAAAAAAGATGTCGACAAAAAAGCTGAATCTGAGGCTATCCACAATATGGTTGTAAAGTTTGTTATATGTAAATTATTACATAACAAAGGAACTAAATAAGAAGCTAAAAAGTAATTTGTTTGTAAAATTTGACGCATTCAAGATGATCTGTCATATTACGTTGATTGTCTAAGAAGAAAGGAGAATGACTTTGTTTACCCTGATGTCAAGGATATGAGCTCCTTACTTCCTTTAGATTGCTTGGAGGCGTGTGCGCGTACGTCCGTAGCAATCTACCCTTCAATAGACTCCCCAATTTAGAAAAGATATACTATGGATAAAACTCTCTCTCAGGGCTGCAACTAAATTCATCTGTTGCATTTACCGGTAACCTTTTGACAAAAACTTTGTCCAGCTCTTTGACTACCTTTCTAAAAAACGACCATCTGATTTCTGAATATCCTTCCTCCGAGGTCACTATTCTTGGTGACTTCAATGCCCATAATAAGATATGGCTAGGATCTTCAAAAACCGATCCACAAGGAAGAGCAGCGGACGCCTTTGCAGTCAGCAATTCTTTAGCCAATATGGTTCAGCAACCTACCTACTTTCCTCGCATCCCAACACACAGCTCAAATCCCTTGGATCTCCTTCTTACTACAAATCCTGACTGATATAAGATATCAGTGACCGCCCCCCTGGGTCGCTCAGACCACGGCATGGTCACTGCTTCCTGTGCAATGCAACCCGAGGTTACACAGTCATCACACCCACGTATCGTTTGGCACTACAGCTCCGTAAACTAGGACCAAATGCGAGATTACTTTTCCTCATTTCCATGGGCATCCGTCTGCTTCTCTCATCCTGACCCCTCTGATATCTCACAAAACTTCACCAAAATTATCCAATCTGGCATGGAATTATTTATTCCACGTACACCGAAAACCTCTGCAGCCACTCAAAAGCCCTGGTTCTCTAAATCCTGTGACAAGGCTATACTTGAAAAGGTCAAAGCTCACAAAAAGCTTCTACACAATCCCAGTCAAGAAAACCGTCAAGCATTTAACGAGGCAAGAAACCGCTATGTCCGCATTCTTTCTGAGGCTAAAAACTCGTTTGATAACCATATCAAAAACAAAGTCCTCCAGAGTTCCAGCGGCAGCAAACCCTTCTGAACTCTTGCTAAATCTATTGGGAATAATTTCTGCAAGAGCACGTTCCCACCTCTTGTCTCAGGGGATGAAATTGTTTCTACCGCCCTGGGCAAGGCTGAACTTTTTGCCTCGTTGTTCGCCGGCAATTCTACTCTTAACCCACCTCCAAATGTTCAACCACCAACAGTCCCCAATGTCGCGCATAAAATGACGGTGCTGCTGCCGCTTGAACACTCGCTATCCTAGACTCCATTCAGAAGAGAGCTATACGTCTCATCGGTGACCCTACCCGCACCCAAATGCTGCCATCTCTTGCCCACCGACGTGCTGTTGGTGACCTCTCTCTCTCTTTTATAGATATCTGCACGGGCGCTGCTCAGAGGAGCTTTCTTCCATATTTTCTCCACCTGCTGCCCCCAACAGATCTACCAAGGGAAGAGAGCGAATGCACCCTTTTACTGTCTAGGTCACCAGACATAGAACATCTTGTTGTGCTCGCTCTTTTGTCTCGAGGACTTCCAAGTTGTGGAATTCCTTGCCGGCACATGTTTTTCCTTCTCCCCCGAACCTCCACACCTACAAGTCCAGAAGTAACAAGTTGCCTCTTTCCTCCTTGTCGACACCCACGATACGATAGTATTTCATCTGTAAGCCCTCGTGGTGTGTTATTGAAAAAAACAACTTAAACAGTATGTAGGGCATTATCATTGACTGTAGTACTTGTGCACGTCACCAAATGACTTGTTGCACCCGTCTCTCGGGTAAACAGGTTTTCTTTCACTAAGTCGTTAACAAAGTTGGATTCACAGTATTTTATTTACATCAGGAACTACGGACGTAGCAAATTCAAACACACTGTATGCACTTGTACCAGTAGCTAGATTAGAGTGCTGTACAAAATTGCATGTGGTGGACTGTGCATCCAGTATTCTATTACAGTTGAATTTGCTGATAAGCGAGATTGCATCTATAATATGGTATTCACCACAGCATGGAAAACTGATTGTGTCTGAATATTTGTGTTTGTATGTTTCACTAACTGCAATCAGTAATTAAATATGCCTAGATCAAAAGGTGATGCAACGAAGGTTACAATTACAGATAAATTCCACACCAAATATAATCAATCGTAAGGTATGAAGAGCGCTATACTAGCATATTTTCATTGATATATTTTTCGATTAGAAAAATTAGGTTAAGATTTTCTAAATAAAATTAATAGATACACATTTGTATGTACGTCCATGATTAACCTGAGAAGCACTTTGTTGCATTAGCTATGCCCAAACTTGCAAAAAAGGCGTACCGTCAAATGGGGTTAAGTGAATGAAAAAAGCCTGTTTTTTATTGCTATATCCGAAACCACCAAAGAAAGAAATATCAAAAAAATAATGTATTTTAATTTTTACTGTCTTTAGCTTCTCTCTACCTCTACCTTCTTCTACTACAGACTATCATCGGTTGGTTGGTTATCTTGGTTGGCTGGATCATTGGTTATCTGTCGCTGGTTGCCTAAACCGAGCAATGCCGATGTTTCACAACAATATGCGATAAGTAGAGACGCATCATATATATTGGAATAGTCTGGGTGTACACAGTTGTATGGTGTGAACTTTCTTCATTCTGTTCACATAGTTCTTACTACTTAAATAACACGTTAAAAGCTGATTTACTTAATGTTAATGGCATCAAAGCGATTTCACCACAAGAAATGACTAAAGATTACAAAGTGTGTGCTAGATAGTGGTTCTATCTTCTCTTAAATGAACAAGCTTTTAATTTGTTGTTTTGTGTATCAAATATTAAGTGGTATTCGATTTGTCTAAGAGCAGATGATGGAAGTATGGCGAATGAACAATGCATGATTCGATACATTTTACAAATGGGGCTCCGGTCACGGGTTAAAAAAGGAGCTTCAACGTTTGCAAACTAAAACCACTTTCAAGAAGGTAATGTGTCTAGGTGATGCTGTAGGTGTACTGCTTGTACAGATGGGCAGAAGATTTTTCAATGAGAGGGTGATGGTCTCCGTGGAACGCCACACTCGCATTATTCTAGACGAGTGCACTGTGATTGTTGGCTGCATGGCCGAGGACGAACACGTGCTTCCGTAAGAGACGAACTATCATGTTAGCATCGAAAGGAGTTTAAGACATATTCACTCACACATCAGTGAAATAACTGCAAAAGTAAGAGACTTGGCAGTCTGACAGGGAGCTTCGTGTATTCGTAGAAGACAAGAAGCTAATAATAAGAGAAGACTGTTCTACCAAATAAAAAAAACGAATTGCAATTAGACAAGAGTAAACAGAAAAACAAGTTCAAAAGAAACAGCTGATCAAACAGTCAATAGAACTGGGCTGAAATAAAACGCGGAATTGCAAAGAGAGACAATTTTAAAATCAGTAAATTTGTTGTAGTGTACACATGGTTTATTATTAATAATACCTGGTTTAGAACTGATTCCCAAGAAATAATTCAATTTATTTACATTTAAACACTGTTATAATTATGTTTAGGGTTGAATTAAATGCCCAGAGACCAACTTGGTTGAATATAAATTTTACATGTATTTAAATGGAGCGTCCATATTCCTATGCCAAAGTGAGGTAATCTTTATATTCTGATGATAATATATGTATTGTTAGAAACGCAGAGCTCACCGCAACTCTCAAAGTCAGCTTGCTTATTTAAGAGACTGTCACTTCTACCTTCATATGTCACGCTTGACTCAAAATTAACGCATATTTTTCGACATGCAGGTAGGTGATGGCCGCCGGCTTTAGTGTGAAACATGTAACCTTACCGACCCGGGTAATAGCAGCTCGTGGCCACCGACTATAAACTCGCACTCTACACGTGCCAGGATATCTTCCATGTCAACAAACACAACAAATTTGATAGCGACGAGCCTCCAGAGACCACCGATTTGCTTTTTTAATTAAAATAATTAGCGGTCTAATAATTTAGATACAAATATGCCCCGATGACAACATAATTCCCTAGAAAACTCATTAGCAAACTCACTAGAAAATTGACTAGAAATGACACTAGATTCAAAAAAGTCATTAGAAGTATCAAAAAAGTTCCTAGAGAACTGACTGCCATGCGAATACCAGCTTCTGATTGTCAGAGAAAAAAGTGGAGGAGGTGGCCCAAGCAATGCATTACATACTGAACTAGATACGTAAGTAATAAATTATAATTTTTTGTGCTAACGATTTTCAAATGTTGCAACATTATTTATTTATGTTGTTAAATTGAGACGCATAGTTATCGCGAAATCTACACAGACGTAAACATTTTACAACACCTCACAGTATGATCAGATGAGTGCCTTAATGACATAGAGATAAATCTCTCCAACACAGATGAGGCTTCCACCTTCCCCCATAGCTCTATCAGAGTTCTCGGCAGCAATCAACACTAAAAACTATGAACCTACTGAGAGTAGTGGTCTGCCGGAGTCAGCACCGACATACTAAGGCTGCTTGTGGGCACCAAAGTTAGGAGTAAACACCTACAACGCCCCATAATGATTTAGAACCAGGAGTAGTTGTCGACCGAAACCGGCACAGGTGTTCTGAGAACGTCGTAGTCAAAACATTAGACGTCCCGTAATATTTCACCACTTTGTACGTGTCGTAAATGGTCCTAACAACGCAGATTGACTTTAGCAGTGACGTATGACACCTTCAAGTGGCTTTGACAGGCCGCCATAAACATCTAAACAAGCCACTTTATGTGTCACTGGACCTGCTGCAGTAACAGGCATGTAAAAGTTCTTCTAATATCAATGGGATGTACCACGTTTCCGACCCGTTCTTTTCTGGATCGATTTTCATTATCCTTGTAAGCTGCTTAAATGGAAGACTTTCGGAATATACGGCAGGCTGGTAATACTGGGAATGAAATAATCGTCTGTGGATGAACTGGACAACAGGCTCGTAATCATATTGAAGAATTCCACGAGAGAACTATGAGGCAATTTGTATATATTCTAAATAATAGAGACTAAAATAGACAATGAACGGTTCTTATGCACGAACAGTTCTAACATTTACTAGGGTGAATAACCAATCATCTAGTGTTACAGTCTGATTGGAATTAAGATGGTGATCCACATACAGGACCACTGTTATTTATTGAGTGTTAGTGATAAGCACAATTTAGCGAACCCAATTAATCTCAATGCAGTTTTTAGACCTGACGATCGTTTCGCTAACAAAGTTAACGTCGCGTCTAAAAACTAAATTGCGAAGAATTTCGTTCTCCAAATTGTATTTACGAGTGCTCATTACAGGTTCTAATCTTCACTCATTGAATGTTAGTGAACTATTATAAGTTTGGCGTCTGTGTCCAATTATTGAATTATTCTTAAAATACTTGGGCCAAATGTAGAAAAATACCTTACAATGTTTTTTCCTCAACAGAATATCCTTAGCAAAGGGACAGGAAAAAAAGCAACAATTGAAAATCACTTTAAAATGGTAAGAAAAAATAAACCTAACTAAGTTATACTAAACACTGGTTATATATACCCACCTTCTGAAAGAAGTCGCGTAATGTTTTGAGCGCTCCCAGTTCTTTTCGGTACGCTGCGGTCATTTTATAAATGGCAGTGATGTGCGTCCATGGTCTCGTCATCTTATACATCACATGTTCATATACACTGAAAATAATTATTAAAAAAATATGGAAATGACCTTCATTCTATAGGGTAATTCAGGAAGAAAGGGAAAAATTTAATAATGTTATGGATTATTACAAGTACAATGTTTATAAACGTGTATCCAAATCGCAACGCCGATGAAATATTTAGGCTTTTAAGTAAGTTATTTTCAGAACCTCGGTGGTTCAGGGGTAAGAACGTGTGCCTCTGAATCGAACGGTACTGGGTTCGATCCCAGGGTACTCCTCTCACTTTTTCAGTACAAACTGTAAAAATAACATCACCCGAGGTCCTGGCATTGTATTTGAGCAAGTTGAATATCTGCACGTTCCGCCCTTCGGAGGGGGCGTAAAGCCGTCGGTCCCATGTCCATGCGATGTTGGGCACGTTGAAGATCCCCACCCTCCTTACAGAAAGACAGGGATTCGGCAAAATTTTCAGGATAGTGAGGTGAAACTGCTCCCTGGCGTCGGTGATTGGCCATAGTCGCTGAAATAGGCCGACGTTAAAGAAACAAAACACACACACACACAAGTAAGTTATTTTTAGAGATCCATAAATGCTTTTGTTTTGTGAGATGTACGACAGGGTTGCCATCTCGGTGCGGAATCAGATAGTATATTGTCACGGCAGCACCAAATAACACAACATGTTATAAAATAGAGACTGTGAACTTCCAACTAACATGTTGTGAATTGTCAGCCCTGGCCCATTTCTTTTCTAATACAGGGACAATGTATGTAAGGAGAGATGTATTCATACTTAGAACGGCAGACCGGTTTCGCTCTAATTAGAGCTCATCAGAACGGTATACTAATTACAGCGAGAACACGCATATAAAGTCGGTGCGTACCCAGGTAGTATGTTGTCACGATAGCTCTAGTTAATACAAAATGTTATAGATAGAGACTGTGTACAACCAACTAACAATTCTGTAAATTGCTAGCCGTGGCCCATTTCTTCCCCAATACAGAGACGATGTATGTAAGTCTAGATGTATTCTTACCGTAATTATAAACGGAGACCGTTGTCGCTCTAATTACAGCTCGTCAGTGCGCTCTACTAATCACAGCGAGAACACATCTATAGAGTTATACGGCTATGGTAGCCAGCCACCTGGGACATTGTGAGACGTACGACAGGGTCGCCATATCGGTGCGAAACCAGGTAGTATGTTGTTACGATAGCTCTAGTTAACGCAACATCTTATAGATAAAGATGGTGTACAACCAACTACCAATTTTGTAAATTGTCTCTGTATTGGGGAAGAAATGGGCCAGTGCTGACAATTTAGAAAATTGTCAGTTGGTTACACACAGTCCCTATACAACAATATGTGTTAACTAGAGCTGTTGTGACAACATACTGCCTGGTTCCACACCAAGACGGCGACCCTGTCGTACATCTCACCATGTTCTAGGAGGCTGGGTACCATAGCCGTATTACTTTATAGGTGTGTTCCCGCTGTGATCAGTATAGCGCACTGACGAGCTCTAATTAGACCTAAACCGGTCTGCGTTTCTAATTACGGTGAGAATACATCTAGCCTTACATACATTGTCTCTATACTGGGCAAGAAATGGGTCAGTGCTGACAATTTACAAAATTGTTAGTTGGTTGTACACAGCCTCTATCTATAACTTTTGTGTTAACTAGAGCTATCGTGCCAACATACTACCTGGTTCCGCACCAAGATGGCAACCTGTCGTACATTTCACAATGGTTCGGTTGGTTTCTATGTAAAACCTCTACAAGGGGTAGGGGATGAATGAGGGGTGATGTGGTGAAAATTGAAATTGAAAATTTTTCGTCAACACGTTTTAGGGTTTGTTTATTAGAAAACTTTTAATTTCATCAAACATCTGGTATTCTGTGCTGAAATTAAATTAGGAGTTGAATGTGAGTAGATGGAATATTGTTGACAAAAATTGCGAATTTCTTTGTGCTAAAACTGCGTAAAAATTCTTAAAACATATAGAAAACTTGATTCTGGAAGGACCGTTTTTTGTATGTCGGTTTGTCGGTCGGTCGGTCAATTTAGCAAATCTGTGGTAATCTGTGCTTAAATTAAATTATGGGTTGAATGTGTGGGGGTGGAATATCGGTGACAGAAATTTCGATTTTTTTAACTAAAGCAGCGTAAAAAGTCTTAAAACATACATGGTCGGTCGGTCTGTCTCTTAGAAGGGGCATTAATTCTCGAACGAATTGAGATATCATCTTCAAATTTGACATACAGTTAACACCCGACAAAGGAACGCTTAGATTTGTTTTTGGGTAAGATCGCTTCATTGAGTAGGGGTAAATGAGGGGGGGATTTGGTGACAATTTACATTTTTTCGTTCAAACTTGAGCAATATAACGTTTCAGAAGTTTATGGATACAACTATACGAATATTTTCTTTGTGATCAAATCATGGACGCTCAATTCATTTCATGAGAATGTCTTTTCGAGGAAAGAAGATTATGACAGCTATGTGAAAGTCATAAACCAATTTGCAGGATTCTTTTGCAAATAGGAACATTAATAAGAGGTTTCGTATAACCAAAATTTTTAGCTGGTATCGTAAATTTCAAGCAGCTCTTGACTGAAACTATCGAAAACTAAATAGGTACATGTTCATATGATCCTTTCTACTTTTAGTGACCCATACTGTCACACCCTAAAATATTTGTGTCTCTTCCTAATCACCCTGCACACTAACATGAATGACAACGGGGTTAATGTCTAAACACCTAACCCTTATCGCATTTAATGCAGAGCTAGAGATAATTTCTGAAACTTGAGAGGTTACAAAATAAATAGTAGCCGGTATTAAAGAAAATAAACCAAGTTTCACTATTTTTTTGAAAACCAACGATTTAATAATAAAAAATAAAAGAAAAAAAAACATAAATTACCTAATAGACGGTGTGTGTTTAAATTATTTAAAAATTCAAATTGTTTCTTACCTTTTAAGTGCGTCCATAAATTTTTTGTTTTGGCCTAATTGTGTGTCTAGCTTTACCCCAAGTATCGATTCTAAAATATAAAGAATATTCATGTTGCAACATATTTGAAATCACATATCACATACATCTTGGTGTATTATACAGTGGTGGACAGCCAAATAGAATAAATTCAGTGTCTCAATTGTTGTGCATATTAATAAAAAATCTGCCTGGGCGTAGAAAGTGCGTTATGGAAGTGAATTTTCATTAGTACCTGTCTTTTATTTAGTGAAAGCAGGCATCAAATTTGGTTACCAGTATAACCTATATAGTAGCAACAATGTACCATATTCCATCAAAATAATTTAATAGTTTGTAAATGTAGAAAAAATTTTCGAAAATAAACTTAAAATATAGTCCAAAAACTAGTTTCCTAGCGAACGAATCTTCGGCAAATTGAGTTATTGAAATTTGAAGAATTTAATGAATCATTTGCTACCATAACACACTTGCTGCGTACCGAATTTTTTTCTTAAAAACATGCCTTGTATGTTGATGGAAAATGCAATAACATAGGGGGTGTTCTATTAAAAAAAAAAGAAATTTGTATAACCAACGACTTTTGGGCCACCTGTGATTATAAAAATAAGATAAGAATATTCCGCGGAAGACACCCTATAAGTAACGTATACAATTGTTTCTCCTATATTGTATAATAACGAATATATTGAGCTTCACCGTATAAATGCGTCACTCTGTATATATGTAAAGATTTAAAATTGAAACTAATCCCGGATATGGGTTCTAGGGGGTCTAGTTCGCGCCAATCTGAAGAAATATTTCAAAATTAAATTTCTCAAAAATTATAGGCTATTAAACGATAAATTCCATAACAAAAACTACTGCCAAGCATGAGAGAAATGGTCTATTTAAAACGAATTTTCTGCACACATTTTAGCAAGGTGTAGCACAATGATGGCTGAAGCTGAAACTTAACGTTTTGCAAAATACACTTCTTGCCACATTTTTTCTGCATAGCCTGTATTGACTTCAGATTCTTTACCTAAAATTGCCAATTTTGAGGTTTTAAATCGCGACTTTGACGTTTTGACAAGAAAGACTATAAAACTTTCAAAGTAATTTTTTGGTACTTCCTGGTCTTGTTGCGCCAAAAACTTAAATTTTCTCTGTAATATAAAATATATTTTGTTATTGAAACAAAATATTTTAATTTTGACACAAAATATTTTCATTTTGTGCGTTTGTCTGGTCATCGGTGGCTCCAAATTTGTTTTTCTTTAAATGCCTATAACTTTTTTTCTTTTATTTTAGAGATCTAAATGTTTGTACGAAGTGTAGTGTTTATAATATAAACCCGCGTACCAAATGGTGTTGCCATAGCTTTGTTATTTCCGTAGATACACACATTTTCTGAAAGAAAACTCAACATTTTCGCGGGAAAGCTGGTCCAATTCCTGGTTTATAACTTATCCAAGCCACTAGCAAAAGGATCGCAGTCATCAAACTTGATCAAAATCGGCTCATCATTTTTTGAGTTATCACTGTGACACACACATACACACACACAAACAGATATCTATATATATATATATATATATATATATATATATATATATATATATATATATATATATATATATATATATATATATATATATATATGTATGTATAGGGTGGCGCATTGAAAATGAAACAGACCGATTTGCGTCCAGATAATTTTTTTAAGAAACGCTGAAACACGTCAATTTTAATATTGAGGAGGACATGTTTTGACATAAAACTCAACTTTGTCACATCAACCCCATAAGGGTGGTGATAACAACCCTTATATTTTAAATAGGGAACATGGGTCGAGTGTTACATCATTTGAAAGCTCTTTCTTTTCAGCACACTAATTTTTTTGGAAGTTTTATCCACTCGTTTAAAAATTATTAACAGTTGAAAATGCAAAAACGCATTTCATTCATTCAGATAAGAAATGTGCTGATAGTCAATGTTTTGTTGGTTTGTAAACAAAAAATTATATAAGAAATGTGCTGATAGTCAATGTTTTGTTGGTTTGTAAACAAAAAATTGCCTATCAGAACATTTCTTATCGGAATGAGAGAAATGCGGTCTATTATTTCAGTTTATCGGTCGGTTTGATACTTGATAGTACTGCCGAAAATTAATTTCACAATGGTGTATTTTGTAGAAGAAAGAGTTGAAATAATTACTCTTTTTTCAAAAACGATGACTGCCGACCGTACCGCCAATTTGTTTAATGAACGATATCCGAACAGACATGTTAACAGAAAATACATTTTGGAGTTAGTTGCAAAGTTTCGACAAAGTGGTTCAGTAGCCAACAAAAAAACGGGATCCTGAACGTGAATTTCCGGTTAGAAATGAGACTACTGAGATTGAAGTTTTAGAACAAATTGCTGCAGACCCAACTTTGAGCACGAAAAAATTGGCCACTGTTTCAAACATCAAAAGACGAACTATTCAACGAATATTGAAGCATAATAAATTTCACCCGTATAAACTTCATCTTGTACAACAACTGAAACAAGATGATTTTGATCGGCGGCTGGAGTTTTGTGAAGTTATGACTGCACGAATAGCTGATAACGGGAACTTTCTGTTCAATATCTGTTTTTCAGACGAGTGTACGTTTTTATTAAACTCTACAGTCAATCGTCATAATTGTCGTTATTGGGCAGATAATAATCCAAGAAATTTTCACGATGTCCACACTCAAACTCCACAGAAATTGAATGTCTGGACTGGCATTTTTGGAGCCCGTTTAATCGGACCAATTTTTCTTGATAGCAATTTGAGTGGCGAAACGTATTTGGAGTTACTAGAAGATATCGTTTACCCTCTACTAATTGACATTGTTAAAAATGATGATCGCTATCAAGAAAATCAATTAGTGTTTCAACAAGATGGAGCCTCTCCGCATTTATCACAACGTGTTAGGAAGTCTTTGAACAGAGAGTTTCCAGGACAATAGATTGGGTGTAGATGTGTTATTGAGTAGCCCCCTAGATCAATGGATTTAACTCCTTTAGACTTCTTTCTATGTGGCCATTTAAAGAGTAGAATTTTCGCAAGAGAACCGGAGTCTCTGGAAGAATTATGGCGACGCATTGTTGAAGAGTGTCGTCAAATAACTAACATTTACTTTAAATAATGGCAATACAATCGTGCACATTACAATAACAGGGTCAACAACAAATACCAACATATCACATTGTTCGCAGCATAGACTCATGTAGATCAACTTCTACGCGCCCCGTCCGAGCAAGCCTGCAGAAGTTAAGCTTGTGCGGAGGCTAAACTCGGAATGAGCACGAAAATGTACATTCGCATATTTTACATATCATACAGACATACTGTGTTCGGTGTCTCAACATATAGGCATACATCCTGTATAAAAGCAAAAAAAATCTGTGGGATTGTTTCATAGTATATAATACCCTATAATATTACACAATATAATATCGGCTTCCAACTATCAGACATCGCTGCAGTTCTCCACATTTAACACAATTATTTCTCCCAACCTATCCAATTCCCCCTCCTCGCTCCAGTAACTCTTTCCCGCGGATACATTTACATATTGTTTCCCATTTTTTTCATCCATTTCATTGTCATCTAATTCACTTTTTCTTACTCCTCTGCACACAAGGATACAAAATAATCAAGACTAGCGCATGTATCATTATGTTGCACATGAATCGAGAGTGGTATATATTTTTTCTTCCTAGCGTAATGCATCTTTCAGTTCGAGTAATAATTTAATTTCTAATCTTGTTTTTGACAGCATCCATTTGACGATTTGTTTCTTGTAAAACCGAAAGGAGTTTAGGACTCTTATATATGGTGGCATCATGCTAAATACCTTAAGACCAAGGTACAGGAACGACCTTTGGAATATTGTTTTCACACTTTTTGGTATAATGGTTTCTGTATAGTCTCTATAACGTAGCGGTGATTCATTTTTTCCAGACTGGACCTATGACTGTATTGATACACTAGTAACCTTATCGTGTATAGTTGCTTCATATCAAAGTATTCCGTCTCCATATACAGGCTGTTTCAAAAAACATGCACCATCGCTCGTGGGGCAATTCCTTACTAAAAAATAAGAAAAAAAGTTCCTGTGCACATGGGCCCGGAAATGCATAGTTTCCAATATACAGGGAGTTGAATTTTAATTTTTTTTAAATTTTTTATAAATAAATTCAAAACCACTGGATTGATTTTAATGAAACTTGGAACTTGAAAGTGTATTATGAAAGTGCATATTTTCAAGTGAAAATTTACTTACAACTGCGTCAGTGGCGTGCGTACAGGGTAACTGTAAAAATTCATTTGGGGAAAAAATATGTGCGCCACTGTCTTTTTCCAATTTTTATACATCAGTTATGAAGCTTATTACATAAGCCACAAAAGCTGCCTCTTGGTATTTTTTCGTTCAGGGTATCCCCTAGGAGATATGATTAATTTTATAAAAAGGGGCAAAGTACCGATTAGTCGGCGTAATAATAATAATAATAATAATAATAATAATAATAATAATAATAATAATAATAATAATAATAATAATAATAATAATAATAATAATAATAATAATAATAATAATAATAATAATAATAATAATAATAATAATAATAATAATAATAATATATGTTTACTGCAACCATAAGAATATGAAAAACAAAACATACAGTAAACATTACAGCAATAAACGTGCAAATAACTAACCTACGTAAAACTTATTGGTGATAAACATTGAAATGAATATTACAAACATTGATAAAAAATGATAAATAAAAAATAAAAATAAAAAATGAAAAAAGTAATCGTAAAGACACCACGATTTTTCCAAACTCTTGTTTTTTATACATTACTCAATTGACTTTAATAACAAAGCTACAGAAAATGTTGAAAGTGACCACCATTAGCGTCGTTACAATTATTTAACCTTCTGCGCAAAGATCTTCTTACTCTTCTGCAAATATTTTTATCTTCTCAAATGCATATTCTATTCTTCCCAACAATCCTTCTCGTGTATTTACTGGTGTTTTATACACTATTTCTTTTAAATGACCCCACAAATAAAAATCGAGAGGATTCAGGTCCGGAGATCGAGGTGGGCATGACACCGGACCTCCACGACCAATCCATCGGTGACCGTATGTGTTGGCTAAATATGTTCTTACAACTGCTGCAAAATGTGCGGGCGCACCATCATGCTGGAACCACATTGTACCATTTCTCATAAAAAGCGGTAGTAACAACGGCAAATCATTTTGTAAAAAGTTTAAATATGATTCATGGTCAAGACGATTCGGTAGAACAACAGGACCAATTATGTGATTTTCAATAATAGCAGCCCAAATATTGATGGAAAATTGATACTGCGAATTTGCAACTCTTAGAGAGTGTGGGTTTTCATCGGCCCATGTATGTAAATTGTGAAAATTTACGATACCTTTTCGCGTAAATGACGCCTCATCAGTAAATAGTACACGTTTAGAAAAATGTTGGTCGTGCCTAAGTTTGTTTAAGAACCACTGAAAAAACATTACCCTTGGTTGAAAGTCTCTAGGTAGAAGTTCCTGGACACGTGTCAAATGATAGGGATATAAACTTTGATCCTTCAGAGTTCTGTGAACTGATGATGCCGAAATATTACCCAGTTCGGTGGCAATAATTCTCGTACTTGTACTATAAATAAAATATGCACTTTCATAATACACTTTCAAGTTCCAAGTTTCATTAAAATCAATCCAGTGGTTTTGAAATTGTTTATAAAAAATTAAAAAAAAATTAAAATTCAACTCCCTGTATATTGGAAACTATGCGTTTCCGGGCCCATGTGCACAGGAACTTTTTTTCTTATTTTTTAGTAAGGAATTGCCCCACGAGCGATGGTGCATGTTTTTTGAAACAGCCTGTATAATTGATCTGGTGAGTATGTAATATCTTTATGAAATATCAGTCTTACGAGCCACATTTGGGTTACTGCGTGACTTTTTATATGCGCCGGCGTCGCACTCCCCCAAGCAACAATACCTTAATTAATGTGACTTTCGGCCAGAACATGAAAAATCAGGCTTACATTACACTGCTTTTAAATTTTAACAGTGTTTTTTTTTACACCAAAATGATGATGTAACCACGTCGACTAGAGGCAATTGTTTGTATGAGTACTGGTGTGGCTCCCCTATGTGTAACGTATCCAAGCTTGGTTGCAGAGCAACTGTTTACAATATAATTTCTTCACCCGGTGCCTTCAAGTTGTTGGGTTTAGTTCAGTTTGTCGAAGTGCCAATTTGACACGAAATATATAAAGCCTGTTAAAAACCAAGAACTTACTTTACTTACTCACATTGCCCATATTACGATAACGCCGATTGCCCTTACATTTATATAAAATATATATATATATATATATATATATATATATATATATATATATATATATATATATATATATATATACTACTCGGGGTATCTATTACCAAAAATATTAAACCGCTAGTGATAAGCAACTAAACTCATGCAAATTTTCGTTGATCAAAATGAGAATGCAACACTTACCTCCAATTATATCAGCAATACAAGAATGTATGATAGGTTCAATGTTTAAATCAGGACCATCTACTTTTTTCTCAAACTTTTCGATACAAATATCTATATGACGTTTCATTATATTTAAACACTCTGCTACAAAATTAGCATGGTAAATGGGTTGGTTTAGCTTTCTTGCATGTCGCCAAATGGGCCCTATAAAATAAAAAGTGTATATAATTTCCTGTTAACTCAATTGTGATTTTGTGGTTTGCTTACCATTCAAAATACACCATTAAGATATTTATAGCTACTAACAATAATTATGGTCACATACACTATACAGTGTGATAATGAAATTTAGAACATAACTCGTAAATGCGTTATTTAATTTTTTGAAGAAAAATGTTTGGAGAAGTCAATTTTATCTTTTTAATCGCCAACTTATGACACAAAAATTACATTAACGACGTCACCGATGTTTGAGTGGTGACGTTTTCAGAAGTTTTTTTTGAAACGACAACCATATTTTTTTTGCTGCTTTTCCATATACCTGCTTACAACTTAGGTGATGATGAAAATGTTGTTTCCTTATATTACAATTCTTTTTGAAGAAATGTCATTATTTACTTAAAAAAACGGAAAGGTGAAATTAAAATTATAGTTGCAGGAATTTAAACTATTAGTACTAATTAATGAAAGGTTTTTAGCAGTAAATAATGTTAAGTGAGATGTAAGACACGCTTTTTACACGTGCCGCCATCTCGTTGCAAAACCAAGTAGTATGTTGTCACGGCAGCTTCAAATAACACAGAATGTTAAAGAAAAGAGACTGTGTACAACCAACCAACAACTTGTCAGCCCTGGCCCATTTCTTCCCCAATATAGGGACAAAGTATGTAAATCTAGATGTATTCTCACAACAATTAGAACCGTAGACTGGCTTCGCTCTAATTAGAGCTCGTCAGTACCAACTAACAACATTGTAAGTTGTGAGCCCTGGCCCATTTCTTCCCTAATATGGGGACAATGTATGTAAGACTCGATGTATTCTCACCATAATTAGAACCGCAGACCGGTTTTGCTTTAATTAGAGCTCGTCAGTAGGGCATACTAATTGCAGCGAAAATACACCTATAAAGTAATACGGCTATGGTAGCCAGAATCCCAAAACTAAGTGAGATGTAAGATACGTTTTTACACGTGCCGCCATCTCGTTGCGGAACCAAGTAATATGTTGTCACGGCAGTTCCAAATAACACAGAATGTAAGTTCTGGGAGGCTGGCTACTATAGCCCTATTATTTTATAGGTGTATTTTCGCTCCAATTAGTATGCTCGTATTGACGCGCTTTAATTAGAGCAAAACTGGTCTACGGTTCTAGTTAAGGTGAGAAGACATCTAACCTTACATACTTTGTCCCTATATTGGGGAGGAAATGTACCAGGGCTGACAATTTACTAAGTTGTTAGTTGGTTGTATACAGTTCCTATTTTTTAACATTCTGTGTTATTTGGAGCTGCCGTGACAATGTTCTACTTGGTTCCGCAACGAAATGGCAGCACGTGTAAAAAGCGTGTCTTACATCTCACTTAGTGTTGGAAGGCTGGCTACCATAGCCGTATTACTTTATAGGTGTATTTTCGCTGCAATTAGTATGCCTTACTGAAGAGCTCTAATTAGAGCGAAACCCGTATTCGGTTCTAATTGTGGTGATTTAGCCTTAAATAAGGGTTAATTGTATTTTGAAGCTGGGTTTCAAAAGAAGAGAGATTGGAGACATGTTATTGATGGAAAACTTGTAATTAGAAGATCTGATCAAAATTTTTTAAATGACAACCAATATAAATAATTTTTGACAGTCTTATTTAGAATCTATGCTTAATATAAATTGTGTCTCGTACAAGCCCAAGCCAAGCTTATTTGCACGACACGTTTTAAAAGTATAAATACTATATATATATATATATATATATATATATATATATATATATATATATATCTATATATATATATATATATATATATATATATACATATATAATAAATGGAAATAATTACTAAATCAAGATAAAGAAACACAATTTAGCGCAAATGTTCAAATTATTCTCTACCTACCATTTGGCATTGATCGATACAAGTGTGAACATTTTATACAATGCGCTCAAAATGTAAGGAATAATTTGCTCCACCTCAACGCGAATTCTTTGCTGTAGTTCTTCTGAATTATTTGGTATTTAAATAAACCCTCTATTTTAAATAACCCTCACAGAAAAATCCGAGGGAATCAAGCCTGGGGAACGCGATGGCCTAATTGCTCGTCGACGCCCTATCTATCTTTCTGGAAAGGTGGCATCTAGATATTGACGGACCGCTACACCAAGGTGAGAAGGCGCCTCCCGGCTTGCTGAAACCAAATATCTTGATGAGGCGCATTGGCTGCCTCTTGAGTATTTAGAAAGATTACTGTCAGAGTAGGCACTAAATCCAATCGCAAGAAATTTAGGTAACGTGCTGCGGTGAGATTTTCTTGGAAAAAGTAAGGCTTTATGAGACGCCGTGTGATTATTCCCATCCAAACATTCACTCTGCAAGGACGTTGACTGTGGGAGCCTTGCGTCCAGTAAGGATTTTCCGGTGACCAATATCTTGAGTGGTGACGATTTACTGTCCCATTCAGGCAAAAACTGATTACATCAGAAATGAGAATGTTGTTAAGAAAATTGGGTTCTTCATCGCAGCGTAATATTTATGGTGCACAAAACTGTAAACGGTGGTCTGAATTGCCATTGTTTAACTTGTTTATCAATTGCATTTTGTAAGGATGATACTTATCTTCTTTGAATAATTTTACCGTTAAAGATTGGTCCACGTTGTTATTTAGGGCTAGTTGCCTTGTAGAGCGGTGAGGATTTTCTTCATATTCAAGCAATATATCCAACCTGGCTTCTTCACTTACTCGAGGTCGACATAGTCGAGGCAAATATTTTATGGTTCGCGGTTTTGTGAACTCGCCAATCAATTTCCTTACCTTAGATCATGCAATTGATCGTCTATCAGGATGTTGTTGGTTAAATAACTAGCATGCTTCCTGATGACTTCTAAGCTTGTCGTCACATCCAATCGTCATTAATGCCTCTATTATTTCCCTTTCAGTGAAACGTGCCAATTTTTGTTAAATTAGAATTGATGACTTTTGCTATTTTTGCACTTTCACCACTAAGACTATTAATGAATTTAAACGGCAGGTAATATTTGAAATTAATTCCTGATTTAACATTATTGTCTCTATTCACTGAATTCCAAATCCATATTGCGATAAAGGTCCGTTAACTAGATATTGATAACAGCAACTAATCAATCAACTATCATAACAAGTGTTGTTAAGAATTGATTTGGACTATACTTTGTGTTCCACCTGTCAAATAGTTACATGACAACGTATCAGAAATCACAAAATCAAGTGTTTATTACTTTAGAGAAGTAAAGGAAAACTCGTTTTTAATGAAAATAAATATATATAAATATTTATTACCTCTTATTATATTTACGTTTCCATGTTTTAAAGTAAGCAATGCAATTTTAAAAAAAATGTGTTATGTCAGGTACCAACTTTTCATCATCATCATTTAAATAGCAAGCAGGTCCATGGAAAAACAGAAAAAAATATGCTTGTCATTTAAAGAAAACTTATGTTGACGTCATCATTCCGAAATAGGTGACGTCATAAATGTAGTTTTTACGTTATAAGTTGACAATTGAAAATATAAAATTAACCTATACGTGCTTTTCTCACGGAAAAATTGAATAACGCCCTTATGCATTATGCTCCAAATTTTATCATCACACTGTACATGTATATCAGGTTAATGCATAAGTTCGAAGTATTTTTGTTTTCAGCGCAAGAGTGACTAGAGAGTCAATTTGTTAAATGTATGCCAAAGTTGTGTAGTAGATATAATCGAGAAGAACATCAAACCGGCAATTACCATTTACTTTGATATAAAGACAGCACTTGAGGCATTAGATTCCATAGATAAATTCAAAAAGACTATGAGATTGCGTGATAACCTCTATAGAGCAAGGAAGTTAGCAAAAGTGACACTAGCCTGTGCTCCAGCACATGAGGACCATAGACGGAACTATGACGCAGACAAACTGACCAAGGAAGGCAAATTGGGTTCTAGTCTGAACGAGGCTAAGAACATTAATTGATAAGTTGATCTAAAGCAAAACACTAGAGTGAGTGCTAACATTGCCAAAAAACCTAACTGGCAGAAACTGAAATGCTATTGAAATAATGGTAGGTTTATTAAAAAAACACATGGCTCAAATAGGTCGGGAAAATGAAATACTGTGCAGATTTAGCCATTAAAAGACGTGTTGATACTCGTCATAATTGCTGGAACTCTTTGGTTCATATTTTTTCTAACTGAACCAAAGCTTGCGTGATACCGGTTCATTTAGAAAACACTTCCATCATTCTGGTAGTCCGATTTCCACTCTTAGGCTAAATATGCCATTTTAGGACGGGTAGACCCGAATCAAGTGATGAGTTTGGGAGAATATCAGCCGATGGAGGTATTAGTACTACTATTGGTTGGATAACTTTCCAAGAGCCATAGTTTTCCCCGTATCACATATAACGTGTCTAGGCCCTAAATCTACCTGTGCATTAGGCATGTTGGTTTTTGTGCCGCTACTACTGTTTGAAGAACCTTCCAAGGGCAGTGGTTTCGCCCGTACCGTATCCAACGTGTGCAGACCCTACATCGACCTGATTATTAGGCACGTTAATTTTTTTACCGCTACTACTGTCTGGAGAACCTCCCAAGAGCAGTAGTTTCACCCGTACCACATACAACGTGTCAAGGCTCTAAAAATCTACCTGTTCATTAGGCACGTTTTTTTTTTGCCGTTGGTTTCTACACAGTGATGATGACCACCACAATATTCTTTTTATTGGTGAGACGGGATTGACATCAAGTGGAGTTTTTAATTTATACAACACGCATGTGTGGGCCGACAAAAACTGGCATGCTATTATGGAATCCAGATATCAGGTACGTTTTTCGTTGAACATGTGGATAAGTATTGTGTGCGACAGGCTACTTGATTTGCTTGTTTCTATTACCAAAGCGATTAAGAGGCGCCGCTTACCTTCACTTTATGCAGAACACACTGGATGATCTTTTGGGCGACACTCCTTTGCTTAAAAGGCAAGAAATGTGTTTCCAGCAAGATGGTGGCCTGGCACGTATTTTGGTTGCCGTTAGAGATAATTTATACGGAATTTGTGGAAGACGATGGGCAGTAAGGGGCGGGATTGTATAGTGCTAGCATAAGCAATACACATATGCACACACACATCCATTTTATATGTAGATTATTTTATGCGACTTCTTCATTAAAAATTCAGAATTTTGAATTTAATACAAATTCCACGAACTTATCAATAAACCAAGTGTAAGAAATTAAAATAATAAACTTACCTGAACCTGTTATCATTCCTTCTCCTCCAAATGGCTTTAGCATATCCAAAATTTCAGGCTTGTCTAAAATCTTTGTTGATGACAAAATTTTCTAAAAAGTTTAGATACAAACATCTTTCAATTAGATAGTAGCAAATAAAAGAAAATAAGATACTAATAAATACTTCATCTTCTGAATCCACAAATGTACAGAGATAAGTGATGCTTCACTTTTGCTGCCATTAAGCAATTTTGTTAAGTTATTGTCATTGTAACAATCCTATTGGTGCATTTATAAATCGAGATGTTTAACCTGTTTATTTTGAATGAAGTGGTTTTACTAAGCCAGAGTAATCATAATCAGCAAATAAAATAGTGCTGCAAATTCAATCTTAACTTCCACACAATCGTGATGATTTATATTCTCAGAAAGACATTCTCATGAAATAAATTTAGGGCCCATGACTTGACCATAAAGAAAATATTCGTATTCCTGTACTTCTGAAACGATATATTACTCAACCCTCATTTATTCCCCATGCGCAATTTTACCCAAAAACAATCCGAACCGTTTGTTGGACAGGTTCCAACTATGTACTAATTGTGAAGACGATATCTCAATTTGATAGAGTACTAGTAGACTGGCGTACAGACCGACAGCCACAAAGTTCGTTCTGAAATAATGTTTTCTATACTATGTTTTGAGACATTTTATGCCGTTTTAACAAAAAGATTTGTTTCGAAATTTCTGTCACCGATACTCCACCCCCTCACATTCAACCCTTACTCCAATTTCGTCACAAAATACCAGATTGGTGATAAAATTAAAAGTTTATACACACCCTGAAACATTATATTACCGAGTTTTAACGAAGAAAATAACAATGTTCACAAAAATACCTCCCCCTCCCATTCAGCCCCGACCCCTGGAGTGATGATTTTACCCTAAAATAATCCGAACTGGTCGTTTTTCGGGTACTAACTCTAAACCAAGTTTGAAGACGATTACTCAATTTGTTCCAGAGTTATTGCGCCTAGTAACAGACATAATTACAGGCCGACAGACCGACCGCCGGACAAAAAAAAATTCGTTCGAGAATTACGTTTTCTATATGGTTTGAGATTTTTAGTTTCTGTTACCGATATTCCACCCCCACACATTCTATCCCTAATTTAATTTCAGCACAGAATACTAGATGTTTGATTAAATTGAAAGTTGTCTAATAAACAAACCCCCCGAACGAATAAATGTCAATTTACACCAAATACCCCCCCCCCCATTCCTGTATACCAAATTTCAAGACGATAACTCAATTATTTCTAACATTATCGTGGATAGTAACAGATAGACATACACACCGACAGACCACCAGACCAACAGATCGACAGAAAAAGCCGATTTGGTTCCCAAAATATTTGTTCTATATGTTTTGATATTTTTTTACGACGTTTAAGCGAAATATATATTTTTTAATTCTGTCACCGATACCATAGATTTTCACACGTATTGACGATATATAAGTAAAAATAGTTTGTGATATATTTTGGATATATTTTGGATATTTTTTGCTGTTTCTGTGTTGTGCTTACCAACATAGATATCAATATAGCATGCCCCAAATACAAATTTTCCTAACACAGCAAGTGCGTTGTGCTACAACATTTTTTATAAAAATCGACCTGATATAAAAATTTTGTGGCGTTGTAAGTTCATTAGGAGGTTTAATAGAATCGTTTTTTTTTCCAAAAAGACTTAGGTTCGTTTGTATAACTCCGAAAATCACAAAACTCTTCTGATTTTCCTACAAAGCGTATAGCACATTCCACAATGTAAGTTCCAGCTTTGAAGAATATTCGTGATGGACATTACGTTGCCCTTTTTAAGGCCACAGATAATTCTGGATAAGTCGTGTACCCGGTATACCGAATAGTTGTCTGTGCTTATAGTTTTATAGTTATTTAGTGAAACTTTTATTTAAAACGTTTTTAAAACTCTTCAGGTAGAAAAATAATAAAGGGTTACGTTATTTTTTATACACCGTGTGTAATAACTATTTATATCATGAATTTGTCGGAAGCTAAATCCATTAGACACAGATTTTTCTAATTCAGTTTCGAATACTATCCCATCGTTATTCCTTATGATCTGATATAATGAAACATAGAACATCAGAGAGAAGTGTGACTTTACAGTGAAAGCTGATGTTCGATATACATGTTTCCCTATATATTTATGTTTTCTTATACTTTTCTTCTTAAATTATTATTTTTACTATTACTTTTTTAAATTATTATTATCATTATTATTACTTTTTGTTTATTTATGATTTAAGGAAATAGACTGCGATACTTGCGCCTAGGGACCCGTCGAGGCTTAAATCACAGACTGAAATGGGCCACGGATAAAAAGGTTTGAACATTAGGACATACAGAAGGATATCTAAGACTAGTTACACGAAACTAATGCATACAAAAGTCAAAAGAAAGAAAAGGTCAAAGCTCACAAAACGCTTCTACACAATCCCAGTCAAGAAAATCGTCAAGCATTTAACGACGCAAGAAACCGCTATGTCCGCATTCTTTCTGAGGCAAAAAACTCGTTTAATAACCACATCAAGAACAAAGTCCTCTTAAGCTCCAACGGCGGCAAACCCTTCTAGACTCTTGCTAAATCTATTGGGAATAATTTCTGCAAAAGCACGTTCCCACCTCTTGTCTCAGGGGATGAACTTGTTTCTACCGCCCTGGGCAAGGCTGAACTTTTTGCTTCGTTGTTCGCCGGCAATTCTACTCTCAACCCACCTCCAAATGTTCAACCACCAACAGTCCCCAATGTCGCGCATAAAATGACGGATATCATTTTCAAAACTAAAAAGGTACGAAAGATGCTCTCTTCTCTTAATACCAGGAAAGCCTCTGGCCTTAACGAGATCCCAGCAATTGTTCTCAAAAAATGCGCATCAGAGCTTGCTCCTGTCCTGACTCGTCTGTTTCAGATATCTTATAATAAAGGCATATTCCCTAGTAACTGGAAAACTGCTCGAGTACAATCCCCAAGAAAGGATCCAAAGCGCTTCCCAGCAACTACAGGCCCATTTATCTCCTCTCAGTCGTCTCTAAAGTGATAGAAAAGTATATAAACACCGAATTACTAAAATTTCTTGAAAAACACAGTCTAATCCACGACAGGCAGTATGGATTCCGTCAGCGCAGATCGACTGCCGACCTCCTTTCCTTTGTCACCCATTCTTAGAACAAGTCTATGGAACAACACGGTGAATCCCAGATTGTTGCTCTAGACATATCCAAAGCATTCGACCAGGTCTGGCACGCAGCGCTGCTTAATAAACTTCCAGCCTATGGCCTACTACCAAAACTCTGTATGTGGACAGCAAATTTACTCTCCAACAGGAGCATATCTGTTGTTGTGGATGGTGATTCCTCTAAACTGTATCCAATTAATGCAGGAGTTCCTCAAGGTTCAGCTTTAGCCCCTACTTTGTTTCTTCTCCACATCAATGACCTCCTCTCGAGCACATCCAACCCAGTTCACAGCTACGCGGACGACAGCATCCTCCATTCAAATATACAATATTCTAAGCCTGTCTCTTTAGCCCAATTGGATGAGGATCACAGACTCATGGAGGGTTCTGTCTCCGTGGATCTCCAAAAAATATTAGACGGGGGAAGTAGCAATCTTGTACAATTCAACCCCACCAAAATTAAGTCTTGCTTTCTTTCTCACAAGAGATACACCAGCACTAGACCCATCACAACGAACAACCAAGTTATTCAAAGTAATGAGTCCTTTTCTCTTGTTGGCATTTCTGTGGATCGAAATCTTAATTGGCACCAACATGTCACATCAATTGCAGAATCGGCTGCTAAAAAATTAGGTATCCTCTTCCGGGCTCGCAAATACTTTTCACCAGCTAATCTCTATACCTTATATACTTCACAAATAAGGCCAAACCTCAAATACTGCTCCCACATCTGGGGTGCCGCTGCCGCTTCTACACTCGCTATCCTGGACTCCATTCAAAAGAGAGCTATACGTCTCATCGGTGACCCTACCCTCACCCAAAGGCTGCCATCCCTTGCCCACCGACGTGCCGTTGGTGACGTCTCTCTCTTTTATAGATATCTGCACGGGCACTGCTCAGAGGAGCTTTCCTCCATAGTTCCCCCACCTGCTGCCCCCAACAGATCCACCAGGGAAACAGAGCGAATGCACCCTTTTACTGTCCAGGTCACCAGACATAGAACATCTTGTTATGCCCCCTCTTTTGTCCCGAGGACTTCCAAGTTGTGGAATTCCTCGCCGGCACATGTTTTTCCTTCTCCTCCGAACCTCCAAACCTTCAAGTCCAGAATTAACAAGCTGCCTCTTTCCTCCTTGTCAACACCCACGGTACGATAGTATTTAGGCTGTAAGCCCTCGTGGTGTGTTGTTGAAATTAAAAAAAAAAACAAGAAAAAAAACTCTGTACTTATCTAATGCGACCACAATCTAATAAAATTATCTAAGTTATTCTTATTACTATTTCACCTACTTAGAGTAGGCATGGATGTCAGATATATTGGTACTTATATTGTCTTACATTTATATGTTTAAATTTATATCTTTAAAACATTTGCAAATTAAGATATTTATAAGGTATTTATTCATGCTCAGTAAATTTGTAGCATTTGTTGGAAATTCCACATATCGGTTGACAATTGTGACAAGGTTAGATCGTTGTAGAGTATCTTGAACATGAGAAAATTATGCTATTTAGGTCTCCTATCGAGTTTCCATCGCAGTCACAATAAGTTGTTTCTCTTAAGTCAATTTTGTTAAGATGGGTCGGGTATTTTCCATGGTTAATTTTCAACCTAGTCAACGTAATATAGTAAAATCTGTTCCCGCTATGTGATTGGTTTATTTTCAGTGGAAGCAAAGTATGAATTAAGGTGTAAGGATTTGATGAGTTACTGACAAAATGTTTCAATTCTCTTTGCCATAGTAAAGCAATGTGCTGATAAACTTGTTTATTTTAACCAGTGTAATGTATTTTGCAAGCGAATGAAGATTCTTCTCCAGTCGCTGCTTGCTTAGCCAACCTATCTGATTCTTCGTTGCCATGTACTCCAATGTGCCCTCTTACCCACAGGAACATCACTTCAGAGTTTCTTGATATTTGATAAAGTAACTCCAAAATATTAGACAGTGTAGAGTTCGTATTCTATTTAATTTTTCTATGTTTAATCGCCATTATTGCCGATTGGGAGCCACTTACTATCAAAGTTCTTAAGATTTTATTTTATAGTACCCATTCGAGTCCTATTCTTATTGCATATAATTCTGCACTATATATTGAACAATTTTTGTTCAAATTCCAACGTAATTTATATTCTACTGTTGGAACGTAAAATGCTGTTCCAACCTGAAATTCATTTTTGCTACCATCTGTAAAAATTTGGGTGAATTCTTCATAACGATTTACTATATTGAAAAAGTGATGTATGCAGTTTCTATGTGGTCAGTGTATGTGGGAATAATCATCGTAGGATTACTTATTAGTGCTTTATAGCTAATTTGAAATGGGTAACAAAGCTTTGTTTTCTTTCCATTGCTTTCATACTGCAGTATGAAATCATATGATAACGTTAATGGTGGCTTGTTATTCAGTCTCCAGAACCTGTTTGTTAATGTTTCGACAAAGATCTGATGGATTTTATCGAATTTGTCAGATTGTTGACTACTTAATTTTAAAATATGGTTTCCGGCAATTTGCCGCATTCTCAGATAAAATGGGGCCTCGTAGGTTTATGCGAATACTATATTACTTGGAGTCGATTGCATTGCGCCTATACATAGTCTTAATGTTTTTAGCTGAATTCTTTAGATTTTAATAGGATTTGTTTTAGACGTTGACCCATAAACTGTACAGCCATAGTCTTGTAATGATTTAGCATTGTTGTATCATAAACAAAATTTGTTAAAGTTGGCAAACGGAAGCTAAATTATTTTGGACCAAGAGACACCAAATCATTAGAAATTAATATTGTATAGAAAATGAGGTAAAATATATTAAATAGGCTAAATCTAGAATGCCGTTGCTTGTAATTAAGGACTAGAAATTTCTCTGGCCAATGCCAGAAATAATTTAGACTCATTTATAAAATGATCTCTAAATGAAAATACATCAGACAGCCAGTCAAATTCAGTTAGGAGTTGATACGACTGCTCGCTACTAAGTACCAGAGATGTGGAACACCACAATTCCCTCAATAAGCAGCGGAGGCCTAAGCAGAGCTCACGCATTGAGACATCTCAGAGGGTTTCGGGTGTTATATAAACACTCTGAGTTTATCAAAGTCTGAGAGACTTAATTTACTAGGCGCCAGCCACTTTGTGCAACCCGTGGCCAGGTTCAGGGTATTATTAGTACCTACGCGGGGAAATATGATGACTTAGAATCGAGAACAATAATACCTCTATAATCCGCGACACACGAGCTCGAACGTCACAAACACAAGCAATGTTATATTCAGCAAATAATACCACCAGAAATAATATTAACCCATATATTCACAATATAAATACAGCGGTGGCATAGAATTATGCTACGATAACAGTAGGCTGTATAGTAATAGGGACCGACATAAATACCATAAGGTCCGCCTATTATATAGGTAACTACTGGCAGATAATATTCATAGCTATTAATTAACATCAGTGTTTAATCTCTGGCGAATGAGCTCACGCACCCTTCACAAAGGTAATATAACCTAAACAGGTTAAAATGATCTGCCTGAGGGGCCTGAACAGTAAATTATTGTTCTAAAGTTAGAGTTACTTATGTAACAAGTCCGTTATCCCTTCAGAATAAAACTGCAAGAAGAGTGAAGCACTTCTCACAAGGTAAACAGTAATGCACTTCAATGGTGGGGTGAAACTGACTTAATTAACCACTTAGGGGTGACACCCATTCGCGGAGTTTATGTCGTGATGAATAACTATCTCAATAAACGACCCTATAGATCAGGGATCATAAATAGTAATAACAAATAATCAATGACTGGCCCTATAGGTCAGTAATCATAAGCAATATTAACAAGCATAAGTAAACGACTCTGCAGGTCAATAAGCAGGACTAATAATAACAAATAGTGCTGTGAACGACCCTATAAGTCAATGATCATAAATAACAATAACAGTTAATGAAGTTAAATGACTGGCCACAATGGCACTCAGTATAATCACTGAAGCAGTCATGGTACGGTGACGACCACCAGGTCCACGACTGTACCGGCAGGGAATGACGTTAACAGTCGTTATATATCACACAAGTTCAAATGACATTGAAGATAAGGCACACGCAAAAAAGGATATCTGCACGTAGGCAACAGCACATTACTTAAAACACACAATTATACTGAAATGCCACGATGTAGTGGTTGTTGTTTTAATACTCATATGTGGCGACTGGACAGCTACACCATCGCAACTAAGGCCGGCAGTGGACCCAGACCCAATCAACCTGGAATTAACAGGACCCATCTACGCCCACAATTCTCTTGCTGCACTAGAATGGCAGTGACCCTAAAACATAATCACACTAGTCGGGATGTAAACACCAGCTTGCCCCGAAAACGACGTTTTAATCAGTTTAACGTGGTGGCATTAATCTACACACATGGACATGGCTACAATAGCACTCTCGTCCTTACGACAGATGAAACCAGAAAAGGAACACTCTTCACTACGACAGACGAAACCAGAAGAACGAGCTCGACGGAGAAGGCTTCCGGCGTGACTCAATGCACATGCTCTCAGTCATGCGAACTTCTAGACATCGGATCGACTTTGCGCTATGTAACCAGCCGTTCACCAGACGTATAACGACAGCAGATTACCCCCAGTTCCGCTGTATTTTAATCGTAGACTTAATAGAATTAAACGAGCAGGGATACTGAAGGTATCATCCGCTCGATGATCATTATAGATGAATACAGATGCGGTCTGTGTCATCCTAAATAACTCACTCGTGTGAGAACACATTAAATAGAAATAAAACTTTAAAAAATAATGACGGATTAACAATAAAAACAAGTTAAGACATCTGAGTCGTAACAGTGTATACAGGCTGTTCAAAGATAAGTCGGCACTGTTGATAGCTTTGTTATTATTGGAGCCACGTGATCGGTTAGCAAATTTGTGATTCTAATTGCGCTGATTACGATGACCTAAACTAGAGACAATCCAGCATCGCGTTTTTGAAATATTGGCAGAAAGATGATTTTTTAAATAGAATATCCTGTATATCTTATGAGCATTCCATGAAGAATTTAAATTATGAACAAATAACTTGTTAGGCTTAACAACAAAAGTCTGGACGCAGCAAGTGCGTTATCGTAATCAATTTACATAGAAATGATCTGGCGCCAAATGTGCTTTTATAACTTTTTTTTCTTGTAAGATAGAAATCTAGATTTTAGCACATATTTTTCTTTTAATATCATAAACCTACGTATCTAATTTGAGTACCATAGATTTTTTACTTTTGGAGATATACATTTTTTCCGAAAGAAAACCCAAAAATTTCCCGGAAAACCTGGTTAGATTTTCCTGGCTAACAAACTGATCCAAGCCACTTACATTTGCCAAGAACTGGATACCTAAAAGGTTTATTGTGAGAGAACAGACTAAAATTGCCGTACTGGCATATTTTGAAGTCCATAGAGAAAATTCGGTAAGAGACTTATTCAATCAAAGTGGTTTGTCTTTACGTCTTATACATAACATTTTTAAGAAACACAAATTTGTGCCCTACAAAATACCAATGAACACAAACAATTTATTCCGGCGTAATGACAGGCATGGTATATTTTGCCAGTGGTTTCTCAATAAAGTTAGGAACATCCAAAATTTTATAGGTTTGATTATATGGAGTAATTAAGCAAATTTCTTAAATTTGGGCATGCTTAATAGAAAAAAATCACCAATACTGAAGACGATACATTTTCATGTTGGGCGAGATTCACCATCTACGCAAAACATTCAATTTTTGGTGCGGTCTTCTGGGCTTCAGAATAATTGGCTCAATTTTCTATCAGTGCAATCTGACAGCCAACCGATATCTGAAATTAATTATGCCCCTGCTAGAAACTTTTCTAGATGACCTGGATATGGGTAACAGAGTGTTTACATGCAGCAAGATCATAACTCATGACATGTAACTGATATGTTCGAAGATATATTTCTTAATAGATGGACTGTAACCAGCGGTCCCACCCAATGGCCACTGTGCTGACCAGACTTCACACCACTTTACTTTTTCTTCAAGGGTTATACCAATGGTATTTTTACAAAAACTGATAAGAATATCTTCAATTACTTCAGAATGCCATTACTACCGTTGTAACCAGAGTTGATGCAAGAACCATTTTAAAACTATTATGGGCGTTTATTGACGTACTCAAAAATGCATTGAGGTGCAAGCAGAAGTCAGAACACTTGCCCTAATTCTTGTGATTTTATTTTAAAGTAATTTTTACCTTCATTTCAACGTTGTCTTCATTCTAATACTTATTCAGATAGCTAAGCTTTGTTTTACTTACCTGTTTCTAAAATATAAATAGACTTGTTTCTCTCTGCCAACCGGTGTAAAATTTTGTTTCAAATTCATGGCTCCCTAATTTAAATTCTTAAATTTGTCGAAATCCCCTTTATGTTACACTTTAGGCCCCTTAAGTGTAACAAGTTATTTGTTCAGTATTATATTTTATATCGAACGCTAATAAGATATACAGGGTGTACTTTGAAAAAAATCATATTTCTGCCAATCCCTCAAAAGCGCAATGCTCGATTGTTGTTTACTTTAGATCAGCGTAATCAACGTAAAATAATACACAAGTATTCTAGTTCAACTGATCACGTAGCTGCAATAATAATCAAGTTAGCTATTGTTCCGACTTAACTTTGAACAGCCTGTATGCTTCTCTTCTAGTGAATTTTCACAGAAAAAATTCACAAAGAGGGAGATACCGATTTTGCGATTTTTTTTTAATGAGCGCAAGCTAGGACCCCTAAGACCCACAACCGGGGTCAGTTTCGATTTTTATATGTTTTTTCAAATGTCACTTACCATTTATAACGCCAGAAATCAATGTATAATTAAATTTAAGGCCCACTTTTATTAACATTATGCATGCCTATCTTGTGTTGTTTTTGATTTATTGGCATCTCTTCTCTTAATACCAGGAAAGTCTCTGGCCTTGACGAGATCCCAGCAATTGTTCTCAAAAAATGCGCACCAGAACTTGCTCCTGTCCTGACTCGTCTGTTTCAGACATCTTACAATAGAGGCATATTCCCTAGTAACTGGAAAACTGCTCGAGTACAACCCATCCCCAAGCAAGGATCGAACGCGCTTCCTAGCAACTAAAGGCCTATTTCTCTCCTTTCAGTCATCTCTAAAGTGATGGAAAAGTATATAAACACCGAATTACTAAAATTTCTTGAAATACATAGTCTAATCCGCGACAGGCAGTATGGATTCCGTCAGCGCAGATCAACTGCCGACCTCCTTTCCTTTGTGACCCATTCTTGGAACAAGTCTATGGAACTACACGGCGAATCCCAGATTGTCGCTCTAGACATATTCAAAGCATTCGACCACGCAGCGCTGCTTAATAAACTACCGGCCTATGGCCTACCACCAAAACTCTGTACCTGGACAGCAAATTTCCTCTCCAACCGGAGCTTTTCTGTTGTCGTGGATGGCTATTCCTCTAACCTGTATCCAATTAATGCAGGAGTTCCTCAAGGTTCAGCTTTGGCCCCTACTTTGTTTCTCCTCTACATCAATGACCTCCTCTCTAGCACATCCAACCAAGTTCACAGTTATGCAGACCACAGCACCCTCCACTCAAATATACAATATTCTAAGCCTGTCTCTTTAGCCCAACTAGATGAGGATCGCAGACTCATGGAGGGTTCTATCTCCGTGTATCTCCAAAAAATATTAGACTGGGGAAGTAGAAATCTTGTACAATTCAACCCCACCAAATCACAGTCTTGCTTTCTTTCTCATAAGAGATACACTAGCCCTAGACCCTTTACAATAAAAAACCAAGTTATTCAAAGTAATGAGTCCTTTTCACTTGTTGGCATCTCTGTGGATCGAAATCTCAATTGGCACCAACATGTCACATCAATTGCAGAAGCGGCTGCTAAGAAATAAGGTTTCCTCTTCCGGGCTCGTAAATACTTTTCACCAGCTAATCTTTATACTTTATACACTTCACAAATAACACCAAACCTTGAATACTGCTCCCGCATCTGGGGTGCTGCTGCCGCTGCTACACTCGCTATCCTGGACTCCATTCAGAAGAGAGCTATACTTCTCCTCGGTGACACTATCCTCACCAAAAGGCTGCCATCCCTTGCCCACCGACTTGCCGTTGGTGACCTCTCTCTCTCTCTCTCTTTTATAGATATTTGCACGGGCACTGCTCAGAGGAGCTTTCTTCCATAGTTCCTCCACCTGCTGCCCCAACAGATCTACTAGGGGAACAGAGCGAATGCACCCTTTTACTGTCCAGGTCACCAGACATAGAACATCTTGTTATGCTCGCTCTTTTGTCCCGAGGACTTGCAAGTTGTGGAATTCCTTCCCGGCACATGTTTTTCCTTCTCCTTCGAACCTCCAAACCTTCAAGTCCAGAATTAACAAGATACCTCTTTCTTCCTTGTCGACACCCACGGTGCGATAGTATTTAGGCTGTAAGCCCTCGTGGTGTGTTGTTGAAATAAAATAAAAAAATCTAAGACATATTATTATTGTTTCCTTAAGAGTAGTAGGCTTTGAACCAAAAGTCATATGTCAAATATGGTCACTGCTCTGTCACTATTATCCTAATGTTTCAGTCAATTCGTGCAATTTTCATCGTGGAACATTATCCGAACGGTGTTGTTTTTGATTTGTTTGTAATTTATGGCGAAAAAAACAGAACACCTGACCTAACATGCTCCACGTTCAATTTCAATTATCCACATCTACCGCAAATGACGATAACTTAAAAATCAGTTTTCTTTATCATGGAAAGGTAGCTAAAACTGTTGTGGGAACTAAACCCATAAAAAGAAATAAAGAGGTTGCAACTAACGCCTTGTAATATTTTCAAGCATATCCACGTGATTCAATCAGCACAGCATCTGCTGATTTAGAAATTTATTATTCCTCGTTTCAAAGAATCGTTTGTCGTTATAAGTTACATCGCCATAAATTTATAGCGCTACAGAAACTACACCCCGGAGACTAAGTACGCAGGATTAAGTTTTGCTAAGAATTTTCGGTAAGAAATCGTTAAGTACGTAATTTTTACAAAAACTTATGTGGACAGACGAAGCTAAATTTTCTTAACGAGGGATAATTAATCGAAAAAATCAAAATTTTTTTGGCCGAGGAAAATTTTTGTATTGTAATATAGGTGGAATGTTTTCTGCCTGCGGTTGGAGTCAAATGAACGGAGCCCCGGCACATTCAACTAGAGACGTAGATGCCAAATTAGCGGTGCTATTTAAAGATCTTTGGTGGAGAAATAGGGGCCGGTCAATTTGGCCCACCTAATCTTCGAAACTTACCCCTTTAGATTGTTATTTATGGGATTTGCGTCGAAAAATCGGTGTACACAAATATGATTTTAAATTATGAAGACTTGGGAGAAAAATGGGCCAATTTTGAAGAATTTGGCACGTATCTTTCTTTTGTAAGTGGCTTAGATAAAAATATTTGGTACATAGACCATTTCTATGAAAATTCACTACAATAACGCACTTGCTACCTCGAGACTTTTTTACATTTATTTACTTTTTTAATAGGGTAAGTGTACTTCTAGGTCAACACATAAATTGTTATTGTCTTAAGTCAACGATACACATATTTATGGAATCGGTACCATTAATGCACGTCAGACTTTTCTTTAAATAAAATTCATTTTGGAAATATACATGGTAACAAATAGCTTGCACAGCACGAAAACCAAACCAACACAAATATTTCCCTCAAAACAAAAATTCAGCGAGTAGTGAATTTTTATAGAAACAATTTTTTATTAAATGCTTACAACTTTTTTTCTCATATTATAAAGATCTAAGTTTTGGTATGTAGTTTACTTTTTATAACGTTAACCTGCGTCCCAAATTTGATTACCATAGATTTGTTATTTTCGGAGGTACAATTATTTTTCGAAAGAAAACACAAAATGTTCCTATTTTCTTGGTTAACAACTGAGCCACTCACAAAAGGAAGATCCCTGCCAAAATTTCATTAAAATCGAGTCATTATTTTTTAAGTTATCGGTGTAATACCTATATATATATATATATATATATATATATATATATATATATATATATATATATATATATATATATATATATATATATATATACATATAAACATATAAAATATATATTACTCCGGATGTGGGTTCTAAGGGTCCTAGTTGCGCTCATTTGAAGAAATTTTTTCAACATTCAAAAGTCCGGATCTCCCTATTAATGACTTTTTTCTACTAAACTTTACTAAAAGTACGCTTCAATGCCAAATAAAAGTAATGATGTCACTTACCTCCACGTCAATCGGGTTTCTAAGTACAACAAAAAAGTACTGACCAATCCACATCCTCATTGGTGTTCCATGGGTATCAATTAGTTTTAAGATTTTATGCATTGTTTCTAAAACAAAGATTATTATATATATATATATATATATATATATATATATATATATATATATATATATATATATATATATATATATATACAGAAAGATTTCTGCGGTCTTTAATGTGAGACATACTTGGTTCTTGGGTTGAACCGCGTCCAGAATTTGTGAGCTCGGCTTCTATTTTGCAGCCATTTTCAAGAGGTAAAGGAAATATGTAAGGACACTCTATGGCCTCAATCTGCCTACTGCTTAGAGTGGTGGACAAAGGTGGGTAAAGGTAATATGTAAGGAGACTCTAAGGCCTCAATCTGCCTACTGCTTGGAGTGGTGGACAAAGGTGGCAAAGGAAATATGTAAGGACACTCTAAGGCCTCAATGTGCCTACTCCTTTGAGTGGTGGACAAAGGTAGGTAAAGGAAATATGTAAGGACACTCTAAGGCCTCAATCTGCCTACTCCTTAGAGTGGTGGATGAAGGTGGGTAAAGGAAATATGTAAGGAGACTCTAAGGCCTCAATCTGCCTACTCCTTAGGGTGGTGGACAAAGGTGGGCAAAGGAAATATCTAAGGACACTCTAAGGCCTCAATCTGCCTACTCCTCAGAGTGATGAATAAAGGTGGGTAAAGGAAATATGTAAGGACACTCTAAGGCCTCACTCTGCCTACTCCTGAGAGTGGTGGACAAAGTTAGGTAAAGGAAATATGTAAGGACACTCTAAGGCCTCAATCTGCCTACTCCTTAGAGTGGTGGACAAAGGTGGGTAAAGGAAATATGTAAGGACACTCTAAGGCCTGAATCTGCCTACTCCTCAGAGTGGTGAACAAAGGTGGGCAAAGAAAATATGTAAGGACACTCTAAGGCCTCAATCTGCCTACTCCTTAGAGTGGTGAACAAAGGTGGGTAAAGGAAATATGTAAGGACACTCTAAGGCCTCAATCTGCCTACTCCTTAGAGTGGTGGACAAAAGTGGGTAAAGGAAATATGTAAGGACACTCTAAGGCCTCAATCTGCCTACTTATTAGACTGGTGGACAAAGGTGGGCAAAGGAAATATGTAAGGACACTCTAAGGCCTCAATCTGCCTACTCCTTAGAGTGGTGAACAAAGGTGGGTAAAGGAAATATGTAAGGATACTCTAAGGCCCCAATCTGCCTACTCCTTAGAGTGGTGGACAAAGGTAGGTAAAGGCAATATGTAAGGACACTCTAAGGCCTCAATCTACCTATTCCTTATAGCGGTGGACAAAGGTTGGGTTGTTGTAGCTCGATTACGGGGCCTCAATCTGCCTACTCCCCAAATCTCGCTGGAGATCGTCTGTGAGGTCTAAGTGTGTTCAACCCTAGATCTCTCTGAGGCCTAGGGTTGAACACACAGAGAACCAAGTATGTCTCACATATATATATATATATATATATATATATATATATATATATATATATATATATATATATATATATATATATATATTTATTTATATAGGTTGCAATTAAATGAGGAGGCACAAATGAATTCATAGATTGCTTTGATGAAAATAAGTTGATTTAGCTTAACATATCTATATCTCAAGTCGTATAATAAGAGATACAGGGTGTCAAAGTGACAAGGAAACATTTATTTCCTTTAATATTTTCTAAATTGCAAGACAGATATGTTTAAAAGTTTACAGCGAGACATGTTTTCAGGTTGAGAAACGTAATGTAATAATCGTTTATGTCTGTCCACACGGGGCTCCCTCTACAGGCAATAATATGCATTAAACATGCACTAACTTTTTCTCAGCCCCCGTATACATCTTCTAGTAAGAAAATATGAAATATAGCACTTTTTGGCACAAAAAAGACTTACGCATTGAAAATGATTTAGTTAACCGTTGGGGAGATATTTGTGATTTTATAAATTAGTATTTCGGATTTATACCTCCAGGAATATTAATGTCCAAAACGAACTGTTTTGTTAAGAAATTCAGAACTCAAGGCTTCATAGCGTGACCGGATTTTAAAATTATGTGTCTAAATGTAAGCAACATTTTTCAATGAGCCATTTATTTTCTAAAAAAAAAACCTTTTATTTTTTATGCACTAAAGAAAATCCTATTAAAATCATGCTGCTATGGCGAGTTCATAGCAAATCGTTCTAGTATACCTTGTTTAAATAGGATAATTTCCCTACTATTTCCTTGGGTCTTTGCTCTCCATAAAAATGCACATTCTTACTTATGAAGATATTTGAACACAAAAGAAATCTGTTTCGCGATAATAACAGGAAAAAATAATCATTGCAAAATACATATTTATTGTCATAGTTTAACAGAAAGTATTTGAAGTAAAGAACAAAATTAGAATAACCAAGAGTCACATAAAATAATAAATATATAATCCAAGAGAATAATTAACTAAGAATTAAAAAAGTTCGGGACGCAGCAAGTGCGTTATGGTAGCGAATTTTCATTAAATGCTTCAAATTTGTATAACGCAATTTTCTATAAACCTAGAAAGTTGAATTTTGATATATAGTAAGGTCTTTTCCAGGGCAACATGTCCACCGAAATAGCTATATTCATCAAAATAGCTTTGTAATTTTTTAGATACAATTTTTTTTAAGGAAAAACTAGTGCGATCGGGCTGGCTAAGGGCTAAGGACTCATCCAAGCTTTTAATAAAGGAAAGTTACTTGGCGAGTTTCAACAAAATCGGTTCATTACCTTTTGAGTTATCGGTTGGACACACACATACAAATATATATATATATATATATATATATATATATATATATATATATATATATATATATATATATATATATATATATATATATATATATATTGTTACGTTCTACTGGGTTCTGGATTTGTTGATTAACAAAACGCAGCTTTTCAAACTACTAAATTTATTATAACTATTTTCCAACACCAGTGACAACTAAAATATTTCTCTCTATTACTAAATGTCCATATAACTATATTCCACTATCCGCCTTCTATGATCACTTATTTGCACCACCACTGACTCAATACTGAACTGAACTTACTCTGTGTGCTGCTCGCCTATTTATACTGTCCATAGAGATTCTAGATCTTCTACACTGTTCTACACCTGTCACTTCTGGTCCCTTCGGGAAATAACATTCCAGAGTGTTCGCTACTACCAACACACTACAACCGGCCTCTGACTATAGAAGTAACAAAGTCCATAAACTTAATTCTCATAGACAAATGTGACACTGCCCCCTTCTTACATTCGATCGTCCCGGTCGAACTCTGACATTTCTTGGTATCGCGTAAATCTGTGCATGTGGAACACCTTCATCTTGCTCTTTGGGCTCCTCTCAATGCGATAGACAACGTTATTGATCCTTTTGACCACCTTATAAGGAGCTTCCCATAATTTGTGTAGTTTCGGTGACGGTCCGTTGCGTTGGATTGTAGAACCACACCTGATCTTCTTGTTTAAAACCAGCTGAATTAGCTCGTACGTCATAAGGGTTTTTCATGCGGTCGCTTTGTATTCGTATATGCATTCCGACAGCAAAATGGATGGTTTTCGTTCTAGTCAATATGTCGGAGCTTTCTTCACACGAAGCTCTCACGTGGTACTGGTTCTTCCGTGTAGTTGCTCTCGTTTTGTTGCAAAAATATCTCGGCGGGCCTTGTTCATCCTGTCGACAAAGGCACTGTTCCAACAAATGTGTTCACTGACCTTTTTCTGTGTTGGCTTCATATTTCCATAGTCTTTACACCCTTCGTCTTGCACTTCTCTCATAATTTCTTCTCCACTTGCTTCTAGCCGAGTAACTGGGTTGTCTCTTCCTCTCACAGCTCTCCTCACACTGGAATTGCACTTTCACGGCAGACGTGGCTATTTCCCTCTATAGTGATTTTCCGCACTACCAAGTTACTGCCAGGCGCCTTCATTATTATTTCTTTACCGCCGATAGTCAGGATGTCAGTGCCAAGATCAAGTTTAGCGCACTGACCTTGAAGTCTGTCCAAGCCAATTATAATCCGGTCTTTTATGGTGGCGACTATGGCTCTCTCCTTTCCCTTCCATGTCCAAATTTGCAGTTCGACGTCAGTTTCTCCAAATACCTAGATCCGATCACCACCGGCTGCATTTACTCTGTGCACTCTGTCTGGCTCTCTTACTCGCCATCTTGGAACCATGTCGCGACCAATAATCCTTCTAGGTGCATCTGTGACGACTACCATCTGGTTCTTATTACCGCTTACGTATCCGTCTACGATGAGAGCGCTGCCAGAATCGCTAACCTGAGAAATGGCTACCGGCCTTAGCTTGACCTTCTCCCTTGCGCGTGATCTTAGAGCCCAAAATTCGCCCCTTATATGTCCCACCTTGCTGCATTCCCAGCAGCGTAAGGCATTTGTAAGGTGAGCTCTTATTGGGTGTCCATGAGATGTAGACATTATGTGTTCTGTTTTTTTTTTTCTAGTAGCTGCATGATCTTTTTTCCCCCTCAGGACTCGCCCGCGGCCTCGCCGCCCCTATAGTACTGCTACCTTTTTCGCTGCATTATCTTGGATCAATCTGATTCATTTTCTTCTTGGACTTAGAGACTGCGAACTTTCAGATGACTTTATGACGCTTGCTTTACCGTTTCAAACTCCAAGGAATGTGACAAAGCATCGTTCAAGCTTTTGTGTCTCGCCATCCTCAGCGCCTGTTCCGTGTCGGTATCTCTGATGCCGTCAATGAAGGTTTGCAGCGACAGATGGTAAAAAACTCTATCGGAGCTATGGGGTAGTAACGATTTTTCAACTGCAAACGATACAACTGTTTTAAATGCTCGCCGCAAAACCTAATCTCTAATTGATATCTAATGTTGTCAAAACTCAGCGGTTCTTCCCTGGGAATACCTTGAAGCACATATAGGGCATCTTTTCTGAGAGCTACAATGAACGAAGTCGCTTTCTCTCTCTCGTCCCAACCATTTGCTGTAGCAGCGGCTTCGAACTGACGTAGATAAACACCCCATGCGACTGAGACAGCAAATGTGCGGACCTTAATTCTTACGATCGGGGTATCTTCGAGTCTGATGTTTCCCTTGGCTAGGGTTTTTAACTTATTTTCTAGTGATTGTATTTTATGTTGTACTTCCTCTTATATATTCGTCAGCTTGTCATGTACATCGTCGTTGATACCCTTTACTCGGCTTTCTACTTGCTGGAAGATGTCGTATTTTACCTGCTTCATACATCTATCCACACATAAAGTAATATTCTCAATTCAGCTTGCTTGTTCTTGCAGAATTGTCTTTGTTTCTTCATCCCCTTTTTTTAGTTCCTCTCTTGTCCCTCCGTCGCTTTTTCTCATTTCTTCTTTGGCTTCTTCGTTTCCTTTTCTGACTTAATCACTTTTTTCCATTTATTTTTTGGCTTCTAAGTCCTTTCTTATCAGTTCCTCTCTTGTCTCTTCGCCTCTTTTTCTCATTTCTACTTTGGCTTCTTCGTCTTTTTTCTGGATTCTTCATCTCTTTTTCTCATTTATTCACTGGCTTATTCGTCTCTTTTTCTGGCTTCTTTATCTCTCTTTCTGGCTTCTTCATCTATTTTTCTCATTTCTTCTTTGGCTTCTTAGTCTCTTTTTCTGGCTTCTTTCATTTCTTTAATCAATTCCAATAGCTGGGTGTCCATATTGGCTGTTGCGCTACGTGTCTTAGGCATACACGTATTTAAAGCCGGCACACAGTTTATCCTGTTTCAAATACCCAGTAATAAATTACTGCTGACACTGATCTTCCAGAGATTCTAAAAATTTCCACGTTGTTTAACGAATATTGTGGAAAATATTTTCGCTAGCAGCTTAAAAATCCAACTTCTGACACAAGTTGTTATGTTCTACGGGGTTTGGATTTGTTGACTAACAAAACGCAGCTTTTCAAGCTACTAATTGATTATAACCAACTATTTTCCAACAGCAGCAACAACTAAAATATTTCTCTTTATTACTAAATGTCCATAGAACTATATTCCACTATCCGTCTTCTATGATCACTTATTTGCACCACCACTGACTCAATACTGAACTGAACTTACTCTGTGTGCCGCTCGCTTATTTATACTGTCCATAGAGATTCTAGACCTTCTACACTCTTCTACACCTGTAACTTCTGGTCCTTTCTAGAAATATCATTCCAGAGTGTTCGCTGCTATTAACACACTACAACTGGCCTCTGACCATAGAAGTAACAAAGTCCATAAATTTAATTCTCAAAAAAAATAGAGAACTGTGACACTGCCCCCCTCTTACATTCGATCGTCCCGATATATATATATATATATATATATATATATATATATATATATATATATATATATATATATATATATATATATATATATATATATATATATATAACATATACAAATTGAAGCTTACCCTGGATATGGGTTCTAGTGGTCCTAGTTCTCGCTCATTTGAACAAATGTTTGCAAAGTCCCACCATCGATATCTCACTATTCGTGAACTTTTTTTTAGAAAGAATTCACTAAAAATAAAAGATATCCTAAGGGATGTTTTTGAAATAGTTCCCATTTTCTTGTAAAGATAGTATAATTCAACGAATAAAATTACCACGTACTCTTGCAAAAATGCTTCTGCTGTTTTTTGCTTCCTCAGCAGCTTAAAAAACGTTTGGTGAAGCATTACGGCACTGTCAATCGGGTTGAAACAAGCAATTTTTCAGGTGACCTCCTAAAAGGTATTCGGGTGTGAGGTCCGGTGGTCGCGCAGGCCATTGGACGGGTGTATAATTCCCTCGACCTGTCCATCTTCAAGGAAACTTTTAACTTGACCATTGCCTAACAGATAATGTACTATGAACAGGGGCTCCGTGGTGCGCGTAAGATGTACCCATGCAAAAATGTTTCTGTCGTTACTTACTTCCTGAGCAGCAAACAAATCTTTGGCGAAGCATTTACACACTGTGAATAGAGTTGGAATATGCAATACTTTTAGGGGGCCCCATAAAAAGTAGTCCATAGGTGTGAGGTACGGTGATTGCGTAGGCCATTTGACGGATACATCATTCCCTCGACCTATTGATCTCCCAGGAAATTTTAAATTTAACCATTGCCTAATAGCTAATGTACTATGGACAGGAGCTCCGTGGTGCGCATACCGCACGTTTTCACCGATATCTAGTCTCAACTCTTGATACTCGGAGCTGCTAATTTAAAAATCTCAGATATTCCGCTGCACCGAGACGACGAGGAAGAATAAACGGACCAATAAGATAATCTTCTATAATTCCTGCCCATACATTTAAACAAAAATTATGCTGACATCTTGATTTACAAACTTGGTGGGGGTTTTGATTAGACTGTGAGTGAATATTGTGATGTTTACTAAACCATGTCTTTGAAATAAAGCTTCATCAACAAATCAAATATTGGATAAAATATTTACATTTTCTCTTGAAATATTGATATAGCATCGACAAAATTCTATCCTGTTAGGTAAATCCGCAGCAGTCAAATCTTGCATATGTTGTGGGTGGTAGGGATATAAAAGATTATCATGAGCAAACTTCCAAATTGTGGTATGAGAATCATGGTACTGTGTCGACAATTTCTCTACTTGTCTCAGGATAGTGAACTGAATTATCAGGGACAACTTCTTCATCTACATTGAGAATCAGATGTCTTCTCCCACTGCATTCACCTTGAGGTTGAATTAGTCCGTTTTGTCAAGTCTTCTGTGTATCGCCTCAAAAGGTTTTCTACTAGGAACGCGGCGATTAGGATATCTGGCATGATAAAATCTTAAGTCAGAAGCACAATTCTTGTAACATTCACAAAATGCTTGCAACATATCAATATACTCGTCATTAATGTAATTTGCCATATTATTTAATTCAAAGTATAAGATATCGAAGTAAAAAGCCAATGAAAAGCAAATAACACTTGGTAATTTCTAAAGCTGACTTTCAATAATTACTCTTTATTCTCAAATGACATTTATCTATTAGATCGCTTTACTATTAAGTTGCCATAGTAGCATGACTTCGACAGTTTTTTTTGTACAAAAAAAAGTTTTTTTTTCAGGAAATGAAAGGCTTAGTGAAAATTTGTGGTCACGGTAAGACACATTATTTTAAAATACGGATAGGATATCAAACAATGAGTTCTGAATCTCTTAACAAAAAAGTCTGTTTTGGACGTTAATATTTCTGGAGGTACAAATCGGAAATACTAATTTATAAAATCAAAAATATCAACCCAACGGTTCACTTAAACCACTTTCAATAAGTATACTTTTTTTATTAAAAAAATCCAGTATTTCATATTTTGTTACTAAAAGATGTATACGAGAGCCAAGAAAATTAATGCATGTTAAATGTATAATATTGCCTGTAGAGGGCGACCCGTACGCGACAGCCGTAAATGATTATTGTATTATTTTTCAAAACCCGAAAAAATGACTCGCTATAAAATTTAAAACATGTTTGACTAAAACTTTAGAAATTTTTAAGAAAAAAACATTTTTATTTGTCATTTTGACACCCTGTATCTCTCTTTTATTATGCGACTTAGGATCTAGGCATGTTAGATTAAATCAACTTATTTTCACCAAAAGAATCTCTGGTATCATTTGTACCCATTCATTTAAATACACTTTATATAATACACTTTTTTAAATCGCAATAAAAAATTGAACTGGAAATTTATCGCTTAATTATATTTGTGGATAGCTTTCCTATAACAGTTATATTAACATAGCTTTTAAATCGCGAAACCAATCATTATTTAATTGTGATTCAAATAGAAAAATAATCAATCCGACGCATTAAGGTCCTAATATTATTTGTTTATTCTCACACCAAACACGCTTCGTCAAATCTAAAATCTGCTGGTGACACAAGGTCACCATATAGTTTGTTCCGTTGCTATTTTCGACGCCTTTTTTGCCACACGCACGTGGCGACTATGGACACCAAAATATAGTTGGTCACCCTGAGCACGTCAAGTAATGTTGGTCAACCCGAAGATGTCACCCTGGAGATTTACCTTTTCGTCCAATGAGAGCCGTGAGAATGTTCTCGAACGGCTGCTTCATTGGTTAGACAGGCCGCCTACCCCTTCTCGACCCCGACAATCGGGAAGACTTCGGAATCAAGAACTCTGCAAAGGCCCCATTTCACCGATGATCGTGCTATAGTGTAGTTCACTAAATCAGTTCGAGCCCATCGTCGCCCCCATAGGCATTGGGCAAACACCGCCCGTGGCAGTCACGTGAGTCACAGAACGAGGCTGCTCCTCGGTCGTTCTGAAAAGTGTTGGGGACCATAGAGCGATGCTGTTCCTCATTTTCATGTAAGTGCTGCAAACTGCGTGAACCAGAGAATGAGGCTGCTCCTTATTCTCCGTTTGTTGAACTATTTACTTACTCTGTAAAGAAGGGCTGTTCCCGCAGCACATCGAGGCTGTTCCTAGTTCGACCCACCAACGACGCCCCGTGGAAGAAGTTGCAAAGGGCCAATTAAGGTATTTTGTTACTTTGTTTGTATTACATCGCTTGTGGTTATTATTGTCTGTGCAACTCTGCCCGTTGTGCAATAAATTCTTTTAATAAACCCGCGTAAATATTTTCTTTATCACCCAACCCCTGACGTACATGCAATGGTGCAAATAAACGTAATCAATTAAAACTATCGAAGAACGTACCAAATTAACGGTACATAATTGAAACGAGCAATCAGACACTGCGAGCAGCCTTAAATCATGCTGCTGCAAATGAAGATTTCACCATGGCACCTGACGACAATTAAAAGCTAACAGGACGAAACAAAAATGACTTCTGGTTACATTTACATCAAGAGCTCCAATAAGGCCGTCTGTTGCACTGATATCAAGAGTCCCAAGTACCCACCCAGCACAAATGTCCTGTGAAGATATTTCCTGAGGTCCTAGATCTGAAACTTATGTTAGGCCCTCTTATAATTTCTGAGCGATTGTCTGACCTGGCTACGATATGATGCTACTCTACCACTCCCGCTCACACAGAGTTTATCCCAAGATGTGAAGCTGCATGGATAATGATATAATACAAAGACCGAAAACCATATTGACCCTATTAATAGTGGTTTGCGTCTGAATTACATAACAACATAGTAACAGATTGCCAAATATCGAGAGTTTTTGTTTCTTTAACGTCGGTCTATTTCCGCGACTATGGCCAATCACCGACGCCAGAGAGCAGTTTCACCTTACTATCCTGAAAATTTTGTCAAACCCCTGCCTTTCTGTAGGAGGGTTAGAATTTTTAACGCAACCAACATCGCACGGACACGGGACCGACAGCTTTACGCCCCCTCCAAAGGGCGGAACGTGCAGACATTTAACTTGCTCAAATACAATGCTAGTGCCTCGGTTAATGTTACAGTATGTACTGAAAAAGTGAAAGGAGAACCCTGGGATCGAACCCAGTACCCTTCGGTTCAGAGGCATACGTTGTTACCACTGAGCCACCGAGATTCTATGTCGAGAGTTGTAAGTAGTTATAGATGATCGAAGATGTATCTTGGTTCCCAGTGCTCTCATTGATGCTGTAACTACTGATTATGGGGCCTTTTTTCAAGCGGAAATCTACGCCATCTTGCACTACGTGCGAGAGAATAAGAGGAGTGGCTACACCAACAAGCAGATCCTCATAGCTACAGACAGCCAGGCAGCCCTTAAGGTCCTAAGTTGCCCACAGGTAAATTCCAGGCTGGTAAGTGAATGCCGAGACGAGCGACCTGGCTGTGCAGAATGAGGCCACTCTCATCTGGGTGCCGGGTCACTCGGGGTCAAAGGCAATGAAGAAGCTGACACTCTCGCGCAGAGAGAATCAGCAGAACCATTTATGGGACCTTAACCGGCCCTGCGCGTATGAAAAGGCACGGCCAGGGGAACCATCAAGTCAGGTCAGGGAACAGCATAATGCATACCGGGCAGATTGTCCAGGGCTCAAACAGTCCAAAGAGCTTTGGAGCTGCTAAATCTTAGCAGAGGACAGCTCAGGAATGTAACAGGACTCTTGACGCGACACATGTCTGTCATAAAACACCTGCATACAATGGGGCGGTTCGATAGGGGCCTGGCATGCAGACCCTGCGGCGAGGGGGTGGAATCAGCTCAACACATCTTGTGCAAGTGTAAAGATCTGGACCGCAAAAGACAACTGATCTACGGTCAGTCTAGACCGGAGACAGAGCATTATAAAACTTCACCCTACCAATCGCTGTACAGACTAGTTCAAGGCACAGTGATTATGGAATGGATGGAGTAGAAAAGACAAAGAGCATGCACAATATGCCAAAGGCTGCGGTGCTATCGGGGCAGCAAAGACGCGGACGGGCTCTAAGAGAGAAAAAAATTAGGCCTTTTGGTTGTTGAGAATTTAGTTTATATTTTCAGGTCATATTTTTTTTCCGTTGATAGTTTTTTTCACGAATTATTATGACACACTTCTTAACAGGGCCGAATTTAATAATAGGCTAAACAATTATATATTGAGCGTTAGGGTCATTGTGGAATAGAGATAAATAATTATTGTGCCTTCTAATGCACTGGGTTATGATACTAACTTGGATGTAATGCTTGAGTTTGAGGAAAACCCACTTGCTTCGAGTCGACAAGCAGCCACAACATTGGATGTTAGCCATTGATAAATTATTCAACTATGAAAAAAATGCATCCCTATAATTTGATACAAACTTAGGAGCTCATAGAAGATGACTTTGATAGAAGAACGTCTTCTTGTGAACAAATGATGGAAATGATATATAACAATGTTACCCAATTAGAACATGTTTTGTTTTTTGATGAGTACAGTTTTACACTTGACGGCCATGCTTATCGCCAAAATGGTCTCTATTGATTTAAAAATCCACACTGGATGAAAGGAAAACATTCAAAATACCCTAAAAAAGTAAATGCTTGGACAGGAATAGTTGTAAAACAATATAATTAGTCTGTTTTTCATTGATGGCAATTTGGATGGAAAGAATTATTTAGCACTACTCGAAAATAATGCCGTGCCAACCTTGGCAACCTTATATCCTGATCTAGAAAACTCAAAATTTCCAGCGAATGTGATATGGTTGCATCAGGATGGAGTACAAACACATTACCAAATCAATGTCCGGCAGTACCTCGACTTAATATTTCCGAATCGGTGGATTTGGAGGTGAGTGTCGTTACAAGGGCCGGCCCGATCATCTGATCTTACGCTATTAGTTTCTTATGATGATATACAAAAAGTTTCGTATACAAACCTAAACCACACAATTTAACTGACTTAAGAAGGAGAATAGCGATTGTGACGGTCAAACCTCAGATGTTGATTAACGTTAAAGTACATTTTATTTACGATTAAGATATTGCCAAGACGTTCAAGGCTTGCATTTTAAACATCTCCCACATTAAGATTAATGCGTTGTCTTACTTCTTCCCATTATCAAGAATAAAACGCAATTAGGTAGTGATTAATTTTTTAGTGTGTTATAGTGAAGTTCGTCGATCAGGTGATTTTATTTTTTTTTACTGTTGATTTTTGTAATAAATTTTAAAACCATAGCATTTTTGAATAAAGAATGAAGAGATCTTTCAAATGCGGTATCACAAGTCTCTACTTCCTATTAAAAAATTGGAGGTTGTAAATGGGGTTCAATGAAGTTTTTACGTTGCGGAATGTCATTTTTTAATCTAAAAATAACGTGTTTTAGACTTTTTTATAAATATGCACAATAGCTGACATACTAAATTTATTCCATTTGGCTTTTCCACAATGTATATGCCAGTCGCAGATAAAATTTCTACAATAATTCCTATGGGTACAATCTTTTCATTTTGTCATAAAATAAGAACGTTGGGTACTAATGTGCAACATTCTTATCCTAACATTTACATAAATAATGCTGGAAATTAAATAATAACTTTCCACATAGTTGTGATAATTCACTCTATGCAAAAAGACATTCTCATGAAATGAATGTAGGGCCCATGACTTGACCACAAAGAAAATATTCGTATTCCTGTACCCATAAACTTGTGAAACGTTTTATTACTAGAGTTTCGTTGAAAAATGTAAATTTTTAATAAATCACCCATTATATAGAGCCTCGGGGGTTCAGGGGTAAGAACGTATGCCTCTGAACGGAAGAGTATTGGGTTCGATCCCAGGGTTCTCTTTTCACTTTTTCAGTACAAACTGTAACATTAACATCAACCGAGGTTGTGGTATTGTATTTGAGCAAGCAATGTCTGCACGTTCCGACCTTCGGAGGGGGCGTAAAGCCGTCGGTCCCGTGTCCATGCGATGTTGGGCACGTTAAAGATCCCTACCTTCCTTACCGAAAGACAGGCGTTCTGCAAAATTTCCAAGATAGTGAGGTGAAACAGCCACCTGGCGTTGGTGCTTGGCCATAGCCGTGGACATATGCCGACGTTAAAGAAACTAAACACACAAACCACTTAATTATCCCCTACCCCCTAAAGCGATCTTATCCAAAAACAATTCGAAGCGTTCCTTTGTCGGGTGCTAACCGCATACCAAATTTGAAGATGATATCTCAATTCGTTCGAAAGTTATTACGCCTAGTAACAAACCGATGTACATGCCGACAGCCTGACAGACCGACACACACAAAAATTCTCTTTCCAGAATCAAGTTCTCTATATGTTTTGAATCAATATTCCATCCCCACAGATTCAACTCCTAATTTAATTTCAGCGCAAAATACCAGACGTTTGATCAAATTAAAAGTTTTCTAATAAAAAATATAAAAAAACCTTAAACGTTTTATTACTCGACTTTTAAGGAAAACATGTCAATTTTCACCAAATCGCTCCCCATTTATCACCTACTCTAACATTTCAAAAATTTGTAGGTAGAGGAATACAAATATTTTCTTTGTGATGAAGTTATGGGCTATAAATTCATGTATTTCTGAGGAGAATAAATTATCACAGATATGTCGAAGTTATGATTCAATTTTCAGCACTATTCATATATACTGCCATCAAATAACAATTCAATCATTATATGTATAGTACTACCTTATTAGGTCAATAAAGAGAAGGAAGTGGCACCACCGCGTAAAAATTCAGAAATTCGTGTACGCAAGAATCTAGCCGTTGTAATTACATATATATATATATATATATATATATATATATATATATATATATATATATATATATATATGCGTGTGTGGGTGTGTTTAGAGAGATAGAGACCAAGAAAGAAGGAGAGAGAGAAAGTTCAAAAAAGGCTATCGACCTCAAAAGATTTGTGGACAGTTAAAAATGTAGATTCATCGCTAAAACATACATAATCCGCATTTGCTTCAGGTTCTTTGCCTAAATGTTAAGAAATTTGACGTTTCAAATCGCACTTTGACGTTTTGAGGAAAAACCCAAAACTTTCTTTTAAATGCATATAACTTTTTTGTCTTTGAACTTAGATATCTAAAACGTGGGTCACTGTTTATAATACAAGCACGCGTACCAAATTTGGTTGCTCTTACTTTGTTATCTCCGGAGAATTACATTTTTTCCCAAAGAAAATACCAAATTTTTCGGGAAACCCTACGCCTATTTTTCTGCCTAACGAACTTATCCAAGCCACTTGCAAAAGGAAGGTACTCACCAAATTTAACTACAATCGGCCCATTATCTTTTTCAGTTATCGGTGTAATATATATAAACATAGAAACTGATCCCGGATATGGGTTTTAGGGGTCCTAGTTTGCGCTCATTTGAAGAAATTTTTTCAAAACTCAAAAGTCGGGATCTCCTCATTAGTGATTATGTTTAAAGAAAATTCACTAAAAGTGAAAGACGTTTGATGCAACACACGACAGCTGACTTTTACATTCTGATTATGACATATGAGCAAGGAGCGTCAACAGGATTGACAGGCTCAAGAATCAACAAAATGTTTGGTCATAGAATATGCCACACAAAGATATCAGCTGGTTCTTGGAACCATTGACTTATGAAATTTCACTAACCATTGACGCTAACAACACTGATTTTCTGAACGATGTCCTATGTTAGTGGGTTGACAGCTGACTTTATACTGATATTCATATTATGTATCTATGCACATATTCTACCGGTGATATTTACCTGATTGGTTCCTTTGTTAAAGATCTCCAGGTCTCCTGGTCTTTTGATTTTTGTTTTTTTACAGTTCCTTCTTGTATTGTCCTGTGTTTATTTGTTTTCAACACAGAAATGCGCAGGTAAAATGGAGAATTATGTTTTGTTGCTAATACTTATATCAGGTTCGCTATAACACTTAACCTAGGACCTTTCGATATACCTAGGCAAAGCGAATTTGTTACAGAGGCTAACATTTAAATTTGAAATAAGACACGGATAGAATAAAGCACGTACATAGAATGCTTTACAAGAGATCAATAAGTAGCTGTATAACTTACCGTCTGTGTCTCCAAGTAATAGATGTGCATTTCCTACCAATGGTAACGGTATTGGTCCATTTATTTGACTTGAGAAACTGTACACCTTGCGATTCGATAAGAGGTATTTTACAACCAGCACTAGGAACACTGCTGCCAATAAAGTTAGAATCATGATGGAATCTGAAATAAACACGAGATGTTCAGCTAGGATTTTTGAGAAACTCTTGAGTGATGCAGCAAATAAATAGGCTACTATGAGCGTTCTAGAGCAACAAGATGATTTTAAAAGTATTCATGTAGGACAATGAATGCTTGGTCGGTTCTTGGTAGATTGGGCAAATTAATTTAAGTGCAAAAACATTTTTGATTAATTTATAGAGTATGTAGTTAGTTCTGTCGACATTAACAAAAAAATCTCGGAACGCAGCAAGTGCGTTATAGTAGCGAATTTTTACAAGAATTGTATACTATTATTATACGGCATATCAGTAAAGTTAATACTTAAAAGGTACACAGACCTTGAAGATAGATTTTAGAGATCCTAGTACGCGCACTTTTAAAAAATTCTTTTAAAAGTGTTACCATCGATCTCTCTATTATCAAAAAATCTTGTGTGCTAACTCCTTTTGAGAAAAATGCTCAAAACTCAATTTTATATGAAGCTAAAGAATTAAGTTTTGCTATATCTGTAAATGCTGTAAGTCTCTTTAAAAGAAACTTGTATTATTTTCAACAACACACCACGAGGGTTTACAGCCTAAATACTATCGTACCGTGGGTGTTGATAAGGAGGAAAGAGGCAGCTTGTTAATTCTGGAGTTGAAGGTTTGGAGGTTCGGACGAGAAGGAAAAACATGTGCCGGCAAGGAATTCCACAACTTGGAAGTCCTCGGGGCAAAAGAACGGGCATAACAAGATGTTCTATGTCTGGTGACCTGGACAGTAAAAGGGTGCATTCGCTCTGTTCCCCTGGTAGATCTGTTGGGGGCAGCAGGTGGGGGAACTATGGAGGAAAGCTCCTCTGAGCAGTGCCCGTGCAGATATCTATAAAAGAGAGAGAGGTCACCAACGGCACGTCGGTGGGCAAGGGATAACAGCATTGGGTGAGGGTAGGGTCACCGATGAGACGTATAGCTCTCTTTTGAATGAAGTCCAGGATAGCGAGTGTAGAAGCGGCAGCGGCACCCCAGATGTGGGAGAAGTATTCGAGGTTTGGCCTTATTTGTGAAGTATATAAGGTATAGAGATTAGCTGGTGAAAAGTATTTGCGAGCCCGGAAGACGAAACCTAATTTCTTAGCAGCCGCTTTTGCAATTGATGTGACATGTTGGTGCCAATTAAGATTTCGATCCACACAAACGCCAACAAGAGAAAAGGACTCATTACTTTGAATAACTTGGTTGTTCATTGTGATGGGTCTAGGGCTGGTGTATCTCTTGTGAGAAAGAAATCAAGACTTAGTTTTGGTGGGGTTGAATTGTACAAGATTTCTACTTCCCCAGTCTAATATTTTTTGGAGATCCACGGAGACAGAACCCCCCCCATGAGTCTGCGATCCTCATCTAATTGGGCTAAAGAGACAGGCTTAGAATATTGTATATTTGAATGGAGGGTGCTGTCGTCCGCGTAGCTGTGAACTGGGTTGGATGTGCTCGAGAGGAGGTCATTGATGTGGAAAAGAAACAAAGTAGGGGCTAAAGCTGAACCTTGAGGAACTCCTGCATTAATTGGATACAGTTTAGAGGAATGGCCATCCACAACAACAGATATGCTCCTGTTGGACAGGAAATTTGCTGTCCACATACAGAGTTTTGGTGGTATGCCATAGGTCGGAAGTTTATTAAGCAGCGCTGCGTGCCAGACCTGGTCGAATGCTTTGGATATGTCTAGAGCAACAATCTGGAATTCACCGTGTTGTTCCATAGACTTGTTCCAAGAATGGGTGACAAAGGAAAGGAGGCCGGCAGTCGATCTGCGCTGACGGAATCCATACTGCCTATCGTGGATTAGACTGTGTTTTTTAAGAAATTTTAGTAATTCGGTGTTTATATACTTTTCCATCACTTTAGAGACGACTGAAAGGAGAGAAATGGGCCTGTAGTTGCTGGGAAGCGCTTTGAATCCTTTCTTGGGGATGGGTTGTACTCGAGCAGTTTTCCAGTTACTAGGGAATATGCCTTTATTATAAGATATCTGAAACAGACGAGTCAGGACAGGAGCAAGCTCTGGTGCGCATTTTTTGAGAACAATTGCTGGGATCTGGTCAAGGCCAGAGGCTTTCCTGGTATTAAGAGAAGAGAGCATCTTTCGTACCTTTTTAGTTTTGAAAATTATATCCGTCATTTTATGCGCGACATTGGGGACTGTTGGTGGTTGAACATTTGGAGGTGGGTTGAGAGTAGAATTGCCGGCGAACAACGAAGCAAAAAGTTCAGCCTTGCCCAGGGAGGTAGAAACAATTTCATCCCCTGAGGCAAGAGGTGGGAACGTGCTTTTGCAGAAATTATTCCCAATAGACTTAGCAAGAGTCCAGAAGGGTTTGCCGCCATTGGAGCTTAAGAGGACTTTGTTTTTGATGTGGTTATTAAACGAGTTTTTTGCCTTAGAAAGAATGCGGACATAGCAGTTTCTTGCGTCGTTAAATGCTTGACGATTTTCTTGACTGGGATTGTGTAGAAGCGTTTTGTGAGCTTTGACCTTTTCAAGTCTGGCCTTGTCACAGGATTTAGAGAACCAGGGCTTTTGAGTGGCTGAAAAGGTTTTCTGTGTACGTGGGATAAATAATTCCATGCCAGCTTGGATAATTTCGGTGACGTTTTGTAAGATATCAGAGGGGTCAGGATGAGAGAAGCAGACAGACGCCCATGGAAATGAGGAAAAGTAATCCCGAATTTCGTCCCCGTTTGCGGAGTTGTAGTGCCAAACGATACGTGGGTGTGATGACTGTGTGACCGCGGGTTGCATTGCGCAGGAAGCAGTGACCATGCCGTGGTCTGAGCGACCGAGGGCGGCGGTGACTGATATCTTATAGCATTCAGGTTGTGTAGCAAGAAGAAGATCCAAGGGATTTGAGCTGTGTGTTGGGATACGAGGAAAGTGAGTAGGTTGCTGAACCATATTGGCTAAAGATTTTCTGACTGCAAAGGCCTCCGCTGCTCTCCCTTGTGGATCGGTTTTTGAAGATCCTAGCCATTCCTAATTATGGACATTGAAGTCACCAAGAATAGTGACCTCGGAGGAAGGATATTCAGAAATCAGGTAGTCGGTTTTTTCAGAAAGGTAGTCAAAGAGCTGGACAAAGTTGTTGTCAGAAGGTGACCGGTAAATGCAACAGATGAATTTAGTTGCAGCCCTGAGAGAGAGTTTTATCCATAGTATGTCTTTTCTTCCAGCTTCTAAATTGGGGAGTCTGGTGCAGGGTAGATTGCTACGGACGTATGCGCACACGCCTCTATGCAATCTAAAGGAAGTAAGGAGCTCATACCCTGGGAAATTAAGGTGATTAGTGGCTGTTTTGGCACTGATTTGGGTTTCGGTGAGGAAGAGGAGTTGGTGCCTGTTAGCCTGGAGGAAATGGTGGACGGAGTTCAGGTTAGAATTTAGGCCACATATATTCGAAAAGGATATGTTAAATCTTGATGTTGGCGCCCCCTGTACACCCCTCTCTCGGAGATCCGAATGGAGGGGTATTTTGCCTGCGGAATATTTTGTACAAGGAGGAGTGATCATCATTTTTGTTTATAAGGGAAACCGACTCATACACCCGAACCGTAAACGTCCGTTGGGACTTCACCGGCCCCTTGATGTATCGGGCGTGAAAAAATCCTTTACTATTACGTAAAGGAAAATTCCACTACCACCTGCATAATTTTATGTCACAAGCTGCCAGTAATACAGTAGACAAGTCTGTGAGTTGAACATTCTATTTAACAATTGTGAAAACAATTTATCAACTACTTTTATATTATGAAAATGGAGACCTAGATAATCATACCACATTAATTATTTCTAACTTATCTTGCAGCAAAGTTAATTTAATTGTGTTAGTAATTCTCTACGGAAATTCGCTAAATAATCACATAATCTGATTGGTTATTAAAATCAAATAAAAATTCTGGACGCAGCAAGTGCGTTATAGTAGCGAATTTTCATAAGAATTGTACACTATTATTATACGGTAAATTAGTACAGTTAGAACTTTAAACTTACACAGTCCTTAAAGATCGATTTTAGAGGTCCTGGTACGCGCAGATTTGAAGAATTATTTCGAAAGTGTTGCCATCGATATCTTTTTATTGTCAAAAAAATCTTGTGTGCAAACTCCTTTTGAGAAAAATGCCGAAAACTCAATTTTATATGAAGCTAAAGAATTGAGTTATCCTATATCTGTAGATAATGTAAATCTTTTTAAAAGAAACTTGTATTACAAATTTCATTAAAGTTATACAAAAGATTTCCAGAAGGAAACTTAATTTATACTTATAAAAGCAAAGTATCCGCCAAATTATAAACGTAGCAGTTATTTTTCCTTATTAATCGCCAGGATGATTGCGTTTTAGTCAACCGGTTTTTCAATATCAACAATAACAAAATGTCTACTGAAAATTAAAATTGGAGACTCACAGGTGACAAACTTGTTAAGGTGTTTTAAACAAAAATGAGATATTGTTTAAAACGTATGAAATCATGCACTATTGTTTCTCCAAATGTCAAAATAAAACAATAAAAAAAACATGACATTCATCCGAGCTAGATTGGATCATGCAACCTTCTGCGTAACAGTCCTGCACACTTCCAATGCGCTATCTGTTAATACGCCAACTAACGTTGTCTACATAATAATTGACACAGGCTTCATGCCCAGGGTAGTATATGAAACGTATACGTAACAAGTAATTACAGAATTATTAGAATTACTATTGAAGCAGATTCAAGGACTGTTTCGGTCTTATATGACGTCTTATGTTTAAGTTTAAAGATAAAAGAAAGTATTTTAGAATCATTTTTATAGACTTGACTTCAATTTGTTTATCTTTCTACTATATAATGCGACAGCATAATATATCTATGCTGCGCTACAACTGTATTTAGGGCCGTTTATAAAGCTACAAACATAGTTTATTTTAATAGATTGAATCCCTCAGTTAAATAACAATCACTTGGATTTTTATAAATTTCATGTCGTCTGTCATTTTCTATAATTGTGCCGAGATTTTACGATTGTTAGTTCGGGTAGTATGTTTTATGCCTGGTATATAACATTTAGTTTGGTTACCGTTGATGCATCGCTTCTACCTGTTGTATGAATCAATATACGCGTGGGAGTTAACTATTACTGTCTGTCAGGCATTCGACATTAACATTAAGTCGTTTCAATGCATTTCTTCGGGATTTTATTCTTAATTTGGAAAAACTCTAAGTGTTGTGTACCATGTTACTTAAAATTCCCAACATAGGTTTATTTGCACTATTTCTGGCCAAGGGTAAAGTCTCATTACAGTTAATGTGATACTTACAAAAATATAGCATTTTCAAAAAGTTTCTCCTGATTTTCCACCGAAAAAACTTGAGCTAATTAACAAACTTGACCTCGGTTTTTGTCCAAGCAAGATTTTTACCAAGTTTGATTGAAATCAGTTTAGTATTTTTGAGTTACCTCTCCGATACATATATATATATATATATATATATATATATATATATATATATATATATATATATATATATATATATATATATATATATATTCGAAAGCTTTTCATCGTGACCCCTCTAATAGCAAATTTTTCTTAATAAAAATTCGCTAAAAAACTGAAAAAGTTTAAACTTACATGAATTATGGTATACGATTATAAATGTAAATATTTCTAAAACAAGGATCTCTAGGTATAGGGACTGTTATACAGAATTTCAAGCAGAGAGCATGCCCCTGACTTCCGAAATAAAAATACAGGTTGTTCGATTTGAAAAAATTGGATTACGGCAGTTTAATTTTTTACAAATTCAGTCACTATTTGAGTAATTTTTTTGGAACTGCGCGATCTATTGGTAAAAATGCCGTAGCATGATTTGTGCTGATTTGTGCCCAAAATGTGTTAAGTTGCACAACAATAATTGAAATTCCCCAAAACAATGAACACATTTTTTGAGAATTTCTATTTTAAAAAAATCATTAATAGAGAGGTGTCCACTTTGTAAAAAAAATTTCCAATGAGCGCAAACTAGGACCCCTAGAACCCTTACACCTGGTCAGTTTCAATTTTTATATGTTTATATATGTATGTATATATATATATATATATATATATATATATATATATATATATATATATATATATATATATATATATATCCAACCGAAAAATGATTAACTGATTTGGATGAAACTCGGCAAGTGCCTTTTTTTTATTAATAGCTTGGATTGGTTCGTTAGCCAGGAGAATCAGACAAGGTTTTCCGGGAAAATTTTGAGTTTTCTTTCGAAAAAAAATTATTCTTAACAAATTACAAAGCTGTTTCTATGAGATTTAATGAATATATTGCCTTAGAAGAGGTCTTACTACATACCAAAATCAACTTTTTGAGTTTGAGAAAATTGAGTTCAAGTTTTGAATTTTCTTTCGAAAAAAATTGTTTCTCCGAAAATTACAGAGCTATTTTAATCAAATTTGGTAAATATGTTGCTTTGGGAAAGACCTTACTACAACAAAATTCAAAATTCTAAGTTTATAGAAAATTGAGTTATGCTAATTTGAAGCATTTAATAAAAATTCATTACCATAACGCACCAGCTGCGTCCCTATTTTTTTTTTATTGCAAACTTGCATTTGATTTCTACGGAAATGGCGATAATGCCATAATATAAGGGATTTTCGATTGAAAAAAAAAAGAACATTTGAATTACCGACTTATGAGCCACATGTGATTGTTAAAGTAATTTTACACGATAAAGCCCAAGACACCCCATAATAAACATATTTTTTTTTCTGGTATTTTGTATCATAACGGATTTAATATACCGTTGAAGTGCGTCACACCGATATGAGTTCTACGGGAGTTTGCGCGCATTTAAAGAACTCTTTTCATAATTGAAAAGTCAATTTGAAGAAATTTATTTATAATAAAAAAGTTTATTTAGAGAAACATTTTATTAATTAAAAAATCACGGTTTCCACAACAGCGAATTCTAGTACGAAAATTCGCTAAAAATACTCTTAAACCATAAACTTCATAACTAAAACTAACGAAGCATAAGAGAAAAGGTCTATTAGAGTGAATTTTCTGCAAATATTTTAGTAAAATGAAGGACAATGACGGTTGGAACTGAAACTTGAAGTTTTGTAAAACAAACAAACAAATTCATTTACACTATTCTCTGAATTAGCGCGGCGTGTATATATATATATATATATATATATATATATATATATATATATATATATATATATATATATATATATATATATATATATATATATATATATATATATATATATATATATATATATATATATATATATATATTAACTAGCCCCCCTATGTGTTCTAGTGGGCCTAGTTTGGGCTCATTTGAAAAAAATTTGTCCAAATATAAAAGTCGCCTTTTAGTGAATTTTCTTTAAAAAAATTCACTAATGAGGAGATCCCGACTTTTGAATTTTGAAAAAAATTCTTCAAATGTGCACTAATTAGCCCCCCAGAACACATATCCGGGGTCAGTTTCAATTTTTATATGTTATATATATATATATATATATATATATATATATATATATATATATATATATATATATATATATATATGTGTGTGTGTGTATGTATGTATCACACCGATAACTCAAAAAATAATGGGCCGATTTTGATTAAATTTGGTGAATACATTTTTCTGCAAATGGCTTGGATAAGTTCGTTAGCCAGGAAAATCTGCCCAGGTTTTACCGGAAAATGTTGTTTCCTTTAAAAAAAATAATTATATCTCCGGAATTAACAAAGTAGGGGTAAAATTTGGTATGCGGGTTTATGTCCTTATAGGTAAGTTACCTACCAAAATTTAGCTATGTAGGTCAAAAGACAAAAAAGTTATAGGCATTTAAAGAAAAATAAATTGGGGTTTTCCTCAAAACGTCAAAGTTGCGATTTAAAACGTCAAAATCGGCAACATTTAGGCAAATAACTTGAATCTAATACGGGCTATGGAAATCAAATATCTCAAGAAGGATGTTTTACAAACCCTGAAGTCTTAGTTTCAACCGTCATTGTCCTTTATTTTACTAAAATGTTTCCAAAAAATTAATCTCAAATAGACCCCTTCACTGATGCTTGGCAGTAGTCTTAGCTATATAGATTATCGTTTAATGGTATATAATTTTTGTCGAATTTTCGTAAAAAATCAATGAAGTTCAATATATCCGTTATTATACAATATATGAAAAAAATTGTATATATTAATTATAGGGTGTCTTGAGCTACATCTTAAAAAATATTTCTACAATCACACGGTAGCCGCTAAGTCGTTGGTGTTACAAATTTTCTTTTTTTTTAATCAAACACGCCTTATGTTATTGCATTTTTGCATTTTCCATCGAAATATAAAGCATATTTGTAAGAAAATAAACTCTGGACGCAGCAAGTGCGTTATGGTAGCGAATTTTGATCAAATGCTTCATATTTGAATAGCCCAATGTGCTATTAATCTATAAGGTTGACCAAGAAAAGAGTTTTTCGGGAACACTTTAAGTTTACTTTTGGAAATTTTTGTACATTTTCACACAATAAAGTTATTTTTATGAAACATGGCACATTGTTTTTACTATATAGGTTATACTGATAACCAAATTTGATGCCTGCTTTCTTAAAAAGAAAACACACATATTTGCAATAAAAACCTTTTCATGAAAATTCACTACCATAACGCACTTGCTGCGGCCAGAGTTGTCCTCCCTAGTTAATTTTTTCTCCGAAAATTTGACTAAAAGATACATTACGTTAGAATATAAACTTTTACCTTTTTGAGCTGAGATCCACGATTCATTGAAAGAAAAGAAAGGCACCTCTAGAACAATCCTTCACCTCACTTTTTATACAAAAAGAAACATTCGTTTTATTTTAAGCCATCACAGAAATTGTCTTCTACCTTGTACTGCAAGATACGTAAACTCGAAAGCAAATACAAACAGGTAGCAAATTATTGTTTAGTAAGCCTTATCACACTTGCATTTACGTACATCAAATTAGTCTTGATTAATTAGTAAACAATGAGCACTTGCTGGAGGTGAGAGTATCAAGCCGTGCACTTTAAGTGAAAGAAAATGTATCAGGCATGCAATTACCTCTTTGTCCTCGATTATGAAAAACTCTATATCATGTCGTGGATATACATATTCTGTGAAACACATTCGTTGTACTACAAGGCTGTAACACGTTGTAATTGAAATAAAGAAAACATGAATATAAACTTGCAGTATTACTTTTCTTACGGAGAAACAATGTTTTACATTAGAGAAACATATCTAGCACATCAATCTGGTTTAGTATATTATCTTGTTTGGGTACTTTTGTGTTACAAATAACTAAAGCGAAGGTATATGTAATGTTTATTTATAAATAGTTTGGACGCAGCAAGTGCGTTATGGTATTGAATTTTTATAAAAAAAATTAATAGCAAATATGTCTTGTTTTAAGAAAACATGCATCAAATTTGGGTATCAGTATAACCTATACAGTTCCCTTCTAAAGTCCGTTTCCCCTCTTCTAAGTTTTGAACCACCTGGTATATCGCAACAAAATTTAGAGGGCTCAAATAAGATGTACAACCCTACGATTCTATGGAAAAAGGACAGCTGGAAGTTTAAGAATGGCGGAGAAGCGCCTTTTTTAACTACTTTTCCGAATGGAACACCCCATACATTATTCTGTTTTCAAAATCGTCTCGTCATTCAGAACATTTCTCTTACATACACTTTTTTCCTAAATTTGATCGTGTTCGAAACATTAACGTCTTAAAAGTCAGATTTCGGCTTAAAGTGAAATATGGATTGTGGTCACTTCCGGTAAAACATTTTGCAAACTAAAATTTTGTTATTAATTTTTAGTTAAATCTCTTGACGAATTCGACAAATAAGAGGCGTCAAGAGACTTTATCAGGGATGAACAGTACCGCTTACCGAAAAATCTCTACGCTTACGAATGTGTTCTGTAAGTTTACAGTAAAAACAAATTAGTTGGTTGAAAAAACAATTTATTTATTTTTGAATGATAACAGTTCTATTTCAACCCAACAATTATTTCATCAAATTATAAATTGCTTTTCTCACATTGATGAAAGTGTGTTCTTCTATTTCTTCAGATGTTTCTCTTATTCTGCGGTCCAACTCTTCTAATGTTTGTCATTGAGTAACGTAGATTCTTGGCTTTAAATAACCCCAAAGGAAAAAGTCTAGTGGTGTAAGATCTGGAGATCTTGGTGGGCAAATTCTATTACCCCTGGGACCTATCCATCGTCCAAGAAAGTATGTATCGAGAAGCTCCCTAGCAATGCGGTAGAAATCGAAAGGTGCCTCCCCAAGCAATAAATTAAGGCATGTTAACCAGCACTCGAGTCCAAATCACCTAACCAAGTTGAAATTTAGTAATAATTAACCAAAATGTTGCCTTGATTGTCATAATGACTACAAATTTGGAAATGCGGCTCCGAACTAGCTTATTTTTGACTATTAAAATTACTCCAAAGTCAGTAACTTACAAGTAACTAAATTGGGAAAAAATTGGTTCAATTTTACTCATAAAATATACTTGAATATACTTTTGTGTTTCAATTCCAGAGTTGGTAATTTTTAGGTCAAAGTGTGTCCTAATTTGAACTGAAAATCGACTACCAAGCCCAGATACCTGAAATACCTACTTTAAAATAATTTATTACCTAATATTAACCTGCAATATGTCTCTGTGGTATAGTAAATTGGAGGTCTTCTTATGAAGTCCAGCTTACATATATATTACCAATTTCAGTGCAATACAGCACAGGAAATATTTTGGGCACTGAGCTAACCTAAAATGGCTTTCTGATCGGCGATAAAGTTATAATTACTGCAGAAATGGTCTTCCAAGTCAAATTGCCTACCTTCAAGTTGAAAATACCCATAAAATCTGACTTGAAATAAAAATTGTCCTCAAAGTTCAAAGTGTACAGCAGTGAAATACATTTGTGAATCTTAAAGGTGTGTCAGTTGATAAACTTCATCAATAAAAGTTTATTCTTGTTGTTAATGTGCGTGCACCAGTAACAAATATAGTGTTACAATGCCCCATTTGAAACCAATAAAAGTTTACGGACATACTACAAATTATTATAGAGTAGTAAGTTGTATTCAGTTCGCTTCATAATAATTATTATTATTTCGATAATGTTCTCTGTGTAAATTCTAAAAAAGTATGACAACTTGATCGGCTACTACTACTAGGTATATGAAAGTAAAACTGAATTTCAATTATATGCTGGTATCAAATTAGCACGTTTCCCTCTTCAATATAATACATCCCTTTTCATGCCAAATGGAGTGAAGCATTGGCAACACAGTCAGCTGTCATGTTTATGTTTATTTACTTATTTTATTTTGTTTCTATTTTCTATTAATGTCTATATATTATGGAATCAAAGACCAAAAGCGCTGTATAATCATTCCTATATGTCTCTCGGCTGTGCACGGATATAAGTAATATATATTTTTATAGACGAAAGTGTTTCATTTCTAATAAATTCAAACAAAGTTCGTTTACTATATAGTTGCAATTCCCATAATAGAACAAAATGCATTCAAAGTTTGGTTAGTTTGCCTTGTCATTATGGATGGTGACTTATAGGTAAAAAAATAGGGCAGAATTAACTTTCAGGTCAATAATGTTAAAAGGGCAGCCATAATAATTTAATTTTGCGGTATCCATCTTGATTGTATTGGAAAATAAAAAATAATTTTTTGTTGAATAAAGTGTAATCAAATTTTAGTTCGAAAAAAACATTAAATAATGCTTGTGTACCATGACGACAGGATAGTTTTGTGTTGTTTACATCGCCAATCCTCCAAAATCAGAATTTCAAGAATTTTTAATATTTTTTTATTTTCACTAATTTTATCTTTTACACGGGCGCTCGAATTTTATCGCAGTATCATCATCATGTTAACAGAAAAAACATAACCGCATGGTTTTGTCTTTATACAGTGCGAATCTCCTTCATCATTGTTTCAAATATTTAAAGTAAGTTCTTTGATCATTCAAGATGTCATTTTTTAACAAAGATGGACAATATCTCTACTACTCTACTGTTTGTTTATACATACATAACCACAGATCCTACAAGAATTGTACACTATTAGGAAGATATATGATTAAGACTAATTATTTAAATTTAAATGACCTTGGAGATCGGTTTTAGAGTCCCAGTTAGCGATTATTTGAAAAAAAAAATATATTTTATATGGAGCTAAGAAATTTAAATTTGGTCTTAGATATAATCTGTAAGTACTGCAAGTGCCTTGAAAAAAATTGTGTTACAAATTTCATTAAAAGTACAAAAGTTTTTCAGAAAAAAAAATATTTACAAATGTACTGTCAAATTATAAATATGGCAGTTTCCTTATTCGTTGCTAGGGTCGTTTTGTTTTAGTCAACCCATCCAGTTTTTGGAAACAATTAGCAACAACAAAAAATCGGGACGCAGCAAGTGCGTTATAGTAGTGAATTTTCATAATGATTGTACACTATTAGTAAGATATACTATTAAAACTAATTCTTTCAATTTAAATGGACCTTTGAGGTCGGTTTTAGGGTCCAAGTTAGCGATTATTTGAAAAAAATTATGTTTTATATGGAGCTGCAAAATTAAAATTTGGCCTCCAATTTGTAACACAATTTTTTTCAAGGCACTTGCAGTACTTACAGATTATATCTAAGACCAAATTTAAATTTCTTAGCTCCATATAAAATATAATTTTTTTCAGATAATCGCTAACTGGGACTCTAAAACCGATCTCCAAGGTCACTTAAATTTGAAGAATTAGTTTCAATAATATATCTTACTAATAGTGTACAATTTTTATGAAAATTCACTACTATAACACAACTGTGTCTCGGTATTACGAAAGAACTGGTCCAAGGCTGACAGTTTACACAATTATTGTTATTTGATTGTACTTTATTGTACACAGCGCTATCTATAAAATTTTGTGTAAACTAGAGCTATCGTACTACCTGGTCCTGCACCGACGTGGCGTCCCTGTCGTATCTCTCTCACAACGTTGTCTAGGCTGATAACCTGCGACAACCTCCATTGTTTACATTTTTATCTACGATTTATTTAAGTAGTATAGCAATACATATAACGACATCTGTTTTTGTCCAACATTGTAGATATTACATTACAAAATCTGAAGTGATGTCGAGGATTATCTCTCTATTAGTGACTTTTCTGAATGAAAATTCACTAAAAATGTATCAAATTTATCAAAATAACTTTGTTGCTAAAAAAAGGACAAAGAAATGCCGAAAAAAACTTTAAATGTTTCCAAAAAACTGGTCCGATTTTCCTCGTCAACGAAACACTTCAATATATTTACCGACCTACCAAGATATAATTATTAACAGAAAGTTTTTTGCATGAGAATCTGCAAACAATTTTTTACGAAAATCCGAAAAAAATAATTTTTGCAATAACTTATTAGACATTTATTATTAATTAGCAAAACTTTACAACACTCTTACAAACAATTATTTATACGGAAAAGAAAGCTGTAAAACTATTTTTTTACACAAAAAAATTGCTAAAAGCATACATAAAATTCAAGTTAGATACCTAACCTGTAAATAAGATTTAAAACAAAAGGAAAGGTATTTTTTTAACTTTTTCCGGAAATTTGAACCAGTGGAAGTAATGAAAAGTATAAGAGGTAAAAACTCATATGTTTATGACACAAGGTGGCAGAAATAAGAACATTACTTAAGTCTACTCCTTTAAAGTTTCATTCGGCATTTGTGAAAACAATTTATCAACTACTTATTATTATATATTATGAAAACATTTCGGGGCGCAGCAAGTGCGTTATGGTAGCGAATTTTTATTAAATGCTTCCAATTTATATAACTCAATTCTCTATAAACCTAGAAAGTTGAGTTTTGTAGGGTATGTCTGAGGCCAACATACCAACCAAATTTAATCAAAATAACTTGGTTATTTTTCTAATACAAATTTTTTTTTCGGAAGAATTTGTTTTTTAACTTTTGAAGTCTCACCATCGATACCTCTCTATTAGAGAATTTTTTTAAATAAAAAACGTTAAATTTTTTTAAACAAAAATTTGCTAAGAAGAACATAAATATAAATGTCACTACCTAAAAAAAAGGCAACAGCACACGGTGTTACCAGGCGGTCACCCATCCAGACACTGACAATGCCCGAGGTTGCTTAACTTCGGTGATCGCACGAGAATCGGTTTTTTCAACGTGGCATAAGTGTTACCTTGAAATGATTATTTATCCATGGTTTACTTATATATACATTATTATTTTTTAATTTTTGATTTGAAATAAAGAATTAAATTGTTTTATTTTCCAATATTTACACAATTTTTAACAGTCCTGATTGCATACGTGCTGTTCCTGTGTGAACCAATTTAACATATTTTATTTGAAAGGTTAGGGTCTTGGACAACTCACTTATTTAGCAATATGATCAAACAACTTTGTTGTTTTCGGGAATGATTTAATTGACAAGCTTTTCATATAAATTAAGATTACTAATCGATAAACAACCTATTCTCTCATTAACCTAAAATAAAAATAAAATTATATGACATATGACGCTGCATAAACCGCAACATTTTGCTATAAGAATGCAAATAACAGAAAAAACCAATAGCAATTTAATTTCTGTTCACGCGAACAATAATCGTGTCGTTGGTCATTTCAGAATGCCAAATCTATAGATAAATCTCTCTAGACTAAATTCACAAAAATTCTATAATTTTAAAAGTTTTATTCAACTTATAAGGTTTTAATTTAGTTATTGTTTGGATCACAATTTAAAATCAGGCTTAAACTCTTTAACTGCCGAAATCAATTCTAGAAATAAATATTACCATTAATTTTCCTAACGAGAGAAATTTCCCAAGTTTGTATACTAAAATGTTGTAACTGACAACTCTGTCTGTTTCAATTTATTAGGCAGATTTTGTAGATTTTCAACATTAAAAGAAAACAAACTAAGACACCCGCTTTGTCAACATATCCCACGCACATTACACAACGCCTAAATAAACTTTCAGGATCGTGTCGTAGCTTTTAAATTTCTTTAATTCAGGATTACTCAAATTAGTGTTGAGAGAAACGCCTCAAAATTAATATATGAGAAAATTTTTGAATGGCTCTATACATGTGAAAAATTCCATTCTACTCACTTTAATAATTTTTTAAAATCAAAATCTACCTATTACTTTTTGAGTTATCGGTGTGATACATATACATATATATATATATATATATATATATATATATATATATATATATATATATATATATATATATATATATATATATATATATATAAACGTACCTTGGGATTGGGTTCTAGTGACCCAATTTCGCGCTCATCTAAAGAAATTTTTTCCAAAAGCTTTTCATCGCAACCTCTCTATTAGCAAATTTTTCTTAATGAAAATGCGCTAAAAACGTAAATCTCAAATTTTTATTTCGTATCTTTTTGTCTCAAAGTTAATTTAAATATTTAAATATTTTTCTTTGAAAATTCGCTAAATGGTCACATTGAATCATGGAATGCGATTGTAAATGTAAATATTTGCAAAACTCAAGTCTGTGGGTTTCTAAAACACAAAATACAGGCTGTTCCATTTGAAACAATTGAGTTACAGTAGTTTGGATTTTAAAAAATTCAGTCACTATTTGAGTGCGCCTGTATACGGCATTTCGATTATTTCGACGAATAATATAAACGAAAACCTCTATGAATGTGTCATAGTAGTAGTATCATAATTTTTGTAATGTGAAAAGTTGTAAAACAATTGAAATAACTCGGAGAGGATGAACGCTATCAACGCCACCCTATATATTTGTGAACAGATACAAGCTAAAACTAACCCTCCGAAATGGGTCCAAGGGGGCTTAGTTCGCGCCCATTTGAAGAAATCTTTTTAAAAGTCAAAAGTTGCGGTCTCCTCATAGCGAATTTTTTCTTCAAAAATTCGCTAAACATTATTTATAAATATAACTATAACGAAAAGTACAGCCAAAGCATCAGAGAAATGGTCTACTTAAAATGAAGTTTCTGGAAACATTTTAGTAATATAAAGGATAATGACGGTTGTAGCTAAAGCTTAAGGGTTTGTAAAACATTTTTCTTGCAATATTTTTTCTACATAAACCGCATACGTTTCAGGTTCCTTGCGTAAATTTTGCCAATTGTGACGCTTAAAACCGCGATATTGACGTTTTAAGAGGAAAACCCCAATTTGTAAATGCCTATAAGTTTTTTGTTTGTTTTACCTCACAGCTCTAAATTTTGGTACATAGTTTACTTTTTACGACATAAACGAGCTTACCAAATTTGGTTGTCATTACTTTGTAACTTCCAGAGGTATAAACATCCTTCAAAAGAAAACACATAATTTTCCGGGAAAACCGGGCCGATTTTCTTAACCAACGAACTTAGTCAAGCCACTTGCAAAAGGAAGATACTCACCAAATTCGATTAAAATCGGCCCATTCTTTTACTTCCGCTCGCCCATACGTGTATAAGCATGGCATCGGCGATAAAAATTTCGAAAATTTTTGCTGTATGTCGATCTGTCGGTCTGTCGGTCTGTCGGTTTGTCGGTCTGTAGGTCTAGTCCGTCGGTGCGTCGGTCCGTCGGTAAGTCGATCTGACGGGCTGACCGTCTGTCGGACTGTCGGGCTGCCGGCCTGTCGGCCTGTCGGTCTGTCGGCCTGTCGGTCTGTATGTCTGTCTGTATGTAGCCACGATAACTTTAGAACGAATTGACGACGTATTTAAATTTCGTATACAGTTAGCACCCGACAAACCAACGGTTAGAATTGTTTTTGTGTAAAATCGCTCCAGAGGGCAAGGGTGAATGGGGGATGATTTGGCTAGAATTGATATTTTTTCGTTAAAAGGCGAGTAATATAACGTTTTAGTCTGCCCCCCTGTAACTGCTACTTTGGTCGAAAAACCGCTGGATGTATTGCTTGCTGTACAAGAAGCTCCCAAAATTTCTGCATTGGAACTTGCTAGAACAAACTACATCTCCAGGCGTTCTGTACAGCGAATTTTGCATCGGTATAGAAGAAAATTGAGTTTATTTATACACATTCATGACAACTACAAATAAAAAAACTCGTTGCTATGCTATGATGTTTTGGTCAACCAAATCCATAGAAGAAAATAATTATAATATTCATGTGGTGGACTTTTATAACGATTTCCTCGGTGACCACGTCGTTTGTCATAGATAATGAAGAATTCACATGGACAGCTTTTAACTTCACTTTTATATTTTTGTATGTGTCATCCAAAATTAGAATATCAATGTCGGATAAACTTTTCCATTTTATTGAAAAGCACGAAACACGAGTGATATAACTGGCTGTCAGGGGTCGATCGACCCATGTTTAAAGACAGCTGGCGCTGCTAAGGGAAGTTGGCCTTACCGTCGTTGACTGTGATCTGTCAAACGACATGATACAAAATTGCAGACTGATTAATTGGTTATTTTATATTTGGGAGTCAGGTGTACCACATGTGTTTCGTGTTTTTCGATAAAATGGAAAAAGTGCACAAAACTTTGGGTGCCACTGATGTCAGAGGTAAGATGCTTACTGGCAATTAGGCCATTGCTGACCCTTTTTGCTCATCTAAACTAACCTACCCTCCACCTCGAGCTCGATCTCAACGACGACAGTGATTTGAAAAATCATCCGCCGCCGGTGAGTCTCGAACCGTCGTCCCTCGAGTCAGTATTGGAAAGTCTGAATCGACTTTCCCGCAAGGTCACGGAGGCGCTGATGCGCTCTAACATAGAACAACCAAATTTGCTAGATGTTTGTTTTTATCAACATCGTTATTTGATCAAAATTGGAAGTATTTGTAAACTCAAAAAGAGGTGAATTAGGGGTGGGTCACCCATTTAATCATTTGATTATTTAAACCCTAACCTAATTAAAAGTTAGTGATCATTAGTTTTATAGCAAATAAAATTTTCTATCTTTTTATTATCTTGTCAATTTTTCGATAAGCCACACGTTTTTGAGAAAATTGAGATTTTTAGAGTTGAGATCGAAACAAAATTATGACCCTTGAAGATTTTATTAAACATTAAAGTCTTATAGTGGATGCCTTGGGCGCCCTGCAAGTCATCTGTTGTTAGGTTACAGTCGTTAAATCTGACATTACTTAAATTTGTTAAGTTTTACAGTAACTATTAGTGAATTTTCTTAAAAAAGTTCACCAATGAGGAGATCCCCACTTTTGAATTTTGAAAAAATTCTTTCAAATGATAATTAATTAGGCGCCCGAGAATACATATTCTGGGTCAGTTTCAATTTTTATATGTTTAAATTTGGTGAGTACCTTTCTTTTCCCAGTGGCTTGGATATGTTCGTTATTCAGAAAAATCTGCTCAGTTGAAATAGATTAAACAATGATTTGTTTTAATTAGACAGACGCATTCCCCGGTCGGTATTAGTTCGACCACGAAATTGTAATGCATGTTTGTAAGAAAATAAATTCGGGACTCAGCAAGTGCGTTATGGTAGCCAATTTTTATTGAATGCCTCAAATTTGAATAGCTCAATTTCCTATTAATCTATGAGGTTGGTTGGCCAGGAAACTAGTTTTTTCGGGAATATTTTAAGTTTCGTTTCGACAATTTTTTGTAAATTTTCAAACAGTAAAGTTGTTTTCATGAAATATGGTATATTGTTTTTACTATATATCTTATACTGGTAACCAACTTTGATGTCTGCTTTCTTAAAAAAATATATATTTGCTATTTAAAACATTTTAATGAAAATTCACTAGTATAACGCACTTGCTGCGTCCAGACTTTTGTCTTGTGTTTCTTCTTTTCTTTTGTGATAATAATTCGTTGCTCAAAATGGCTGGAAAATTCTCGGTTAATGAACAAGTTGACATGCTCATGGTATTAGGTTTTGCGGGCGTAATTGCCGCAAAAGTGTAAAGGTATATCGAAGAAGATTTCCTAATCATGATATACCACATCATCAAACGAACGAATCTTCCAAGGTCAATATCTCACCAACCATGGGCGTCAGAGAAAAAATGTATATAAAAAATCGGCATTTTTTGAGGTTCTCTATACGCACACATTCTGTGTCCATTGCGTTGAGAAGCACCCTGTATATTACAGACGATAACAAAATCTATTGTATATTACAGACAAAGATTACTCATTTTAGCGCAAAGAAATCAAGAATTTGCAGAAAAATTCATTTGAAAGTTTTATAGTTTGTCTTGGTCAAAATTGGCAACTGTAAGGCCAAAGCTTTACTATAGACTTTAAGGTGATATTTCATTCGGATACTAATCCGAATCATTTTAGATGCATGAGGTCGATAACAGCACAACATCATATCTGCCAAATACACAAATATACGGGGCTTTGAACTTTAATACTGAGTATCGTTCGAATACTTGTGGTGAATTTTCTTTAAAAAATTTTACTAATGTGGAGTTACCGACTTTTGAATTTTGAAAAGATTTTTGCAAATAAACACGACCTAGGACCCCTAGAACCCATTTTCGGGGTACGTTTCAATTTTTATATGTTTATATATATTACATTACATATATATATATATATATATATATATATATATATATATATATATATATATATATATATATATATATAAACAGTTGATTAACAGGAAATATACACAACAACACACTAGAAAGCGGAACATAACAAGATTACTATGGTTCATGCATTGAGGGTGATTGTATGGCTGCAGAAGGGGAAGAAGAACTCCCAGGGCGAGAAGAGTTACTGCCAGCCTACCCAAAAAACAGGGGAATCTCCTTCCCTTTGTCTATTTATAACACTACCTTCAAAGCATAAAGCACCAGAAAAATTTATTGGGAGCAACCCCCAAGAAAGTTACTGGACCTGTGCGAATATGGGTATTGTTCGGGGCAGACAGGGTTTAAAGGAAGTATTGCTGGAAAATGTGAAGAACGCATCTTTTCAAAGTCCGACTAAATGTTTTTTTAGCATTTGACGCTCAGATTTCCACCCTGCCCAGCAACCATATTCATTCTTGTTCCCTTAAGTTTCTTAGGGGCTGTTTGCACTAAGTTTTCCCTGTGGCTTATGCATCCAGAGAGGGAGGGGGGTGGTTCTCAGCATGTTTCTGAAAAAATTAACCCTCCTTGCAGTAAACTGTAAATTTACCGAAATTACATTCCGCATTGTCGCCTATAATGTCTTTTCCAGATACTATCGAAAACAGCACTAAAGTAAATAAATTCACTTGCTGTTTCACCCCTTCTTTATTTATATATATATATATATATATATATATATATATATATATATATATATATATATATATATATATATATATATATATATATATATATATATATATATATATATATATAAACATAAGATAAGTAGGTAAGTATAATGAAGGGCCATTAATTAACAATGGGGCTACACAAACTTTAGAGAAGACATTTAGATCGTGTCTGTGTGCACACAAAATTAGTAAAATAAATTTATAAAATCCAATAAAACACAACAGTTTTACGATATTATTTTAAATAAACCAATAGGAAAACGTTTCGTGGCTATTTAGCAATTCGCGAGTGTATGAATCTAGGTTTTGTCCAAGACTACATTGAAATCCGGTCGACGCCGAAAGCAACCACCTTTTAAATTAAGCTCGATAGGCTTGGCCGCTAAACAAACGTAGATACGTCTAATTTTAAGCGGGACCGTACCTGTTTGAAACCTACAATATGAGAAATGCCGAAATACGCTTTAAAGTGCTATTTACTAAACTCACTAAGAAAACTAACCTGCGAAATCATCGATAATAAAAACGATGTATCTAGTAACTTATCTATCAGTATCGTTCTCATTTTGTGAGCAGGTTTCGAGACTTGCAAAGAACATTGTCGCATGCTAAAATTTGGCTCTTTTGAAAGCAAACATTGTCCCGGGATTATTAAAGAAATGGGCCAGGCCTGACAATCCACAAAATTGTTAGTTGATTGTACACATGTCTCCATCTATCACATTTGTGTGTGTTAACTAGAGCTGTTGTCACAACATACTACCTGGTTCCGCACCGAGATGGCGTCCCTGTCTAAGTTCTGACTTGTTGCAATAATAATTGTAATTTCCGTTGTTTAGATTTTTATCGACCATTTATTTAAATAGTATACCAGCACAGGTAACATCATCTGTCTTTGTCCAACATTGTAGATATTGCATTACAAAATTTGAAGTGATATCGAAATTATTTTAATTTTAATTTCGAATAACATTATTTTTCTTTCATTAAAAAAAGGTTTGAAAATTGGTATAGAACCATGTCTGTCAATGTTCCTTTATGTTGTAAATTTTCGTTTCAATCACTTATAGAATTTGAGAGATATTGCGTTAAAAACAAAATAATTTTTTGTTAAGAACAATTAGGCGTTAGGAACATTTAACTGACAATGGAAATGGGTTTCAGGGGCCCTAATTCGCGCTCATTTGAAGAAATTTTCCAAAAGTCTCACCATCCACACCTCTCAATTATTGAATTTTCTTAACGAAAAATCACTAAAAGCTATAGTAGCAAAATGGGGTAGGTAGGTTAACGATATAAAAAGTAAACTATATACCAAAATTTAGATTTCTATGTTACAAGAAAAAAAAAGTTATAAAAAATATTTGGTGACACCATTTCTATAAGAATTCACTACCATAACGCACTTGCTGCGTCCTGACTATATTTTGATAATCGGAATGTACCGAATATATCAATAATCGGACAGTCGAGTCTATTTCATTCGGATGCGCCCATCACTACTTTTGGTATCTACCCCGTAAATATTTTCCATTGAGATTTACTTTATTCGGTTGTTCTAAAAACCTTTGCAATTTCTCTGCACCTTTTAGTTTTTGTATATTTCAGCTTATTCTTGTATTTCTTTTATTGTTCGTTAATGGTTTAAAAAAAGTCTGGATCCAGCAAGTGCTTCATAGTAGTGAATTTTCATAAAAACTAATAACAAATATGTATTTTTTTAAATGAAAGCAGCCATCAAATTTGGTTACCCATTAAGTAGAAACAATGCACCATATTTAATCAAAAAAACACAAAATTTTTGTGGAAAAATTGGTCCGATTTTCCTGGATATGGAACCTCTACAAGTTATTTACCCACCTTTTTTTAATTTTTTTATTTGAACAACACACCATAAATACTATCGTACCGTGGGTGTCGACAAGGAAGAAAGAGGCAACTTGTTAATTCTGGACTTGAAGGTTTGGAGGTTCGGAGGAGAAGGAAAAACATGCGCCGGCAAGGAACTCCACAACTTGAAAATCCTCGGGACAAAAAAGCGGGCATAACAAGCTGTTCTATGTCTGGCGACCTAAACAGTAAAAGGGTGCATTTGCTCTGTTCCCCTGGTAGATCTGTTGGGGGCAGCAGGTGGAGGAACTATGGAAGAAAGCTCCTCTGAGCAGTGTCTGTGCAGATATCTATAAAATAGAAAGAGGTCACCAACGGCACGTCGGTGGGCGAGGAATGGCAGCCTTTTGGTGAGGGTGAGTGTCACCAATGAGTCGTATAACTCTCTTATGAATGGAGTCCAGAATAGCGAGTGTTGAAGCGGCAGCAGCACCCCAGATGTGGGAGCAGGTTTGGCCTTATTTGTGAAGCATATAAGGTATAGAGATTAAGTGGTGAAAAGTATTTGCGAGCCCGGAAGAGGAAACCTAATTTCTTAGCAGCCGCTTCTGCAATTGATGTGACATGTTGGTTCCAATTGAGATTTCGATCCACAGAAATGCCAACAAGTGAAAAGGACTCATTACTTTGAATAACTTGGTTGTTCATTGTGATGGGTGTAGGGCTGGTGTATCTTTTATGAGAAAGAAAGCAAGCCTGAGATTTGGTGGGGTTGAATTGTACAAGATTTCTACTTCTCCAGTCTAATATTTTTTTGGGAAACCCCGGAGACAGAACCCTCCAGGAGTCTGCGATCCTCATCTAATTGGGCCAAAGAGACAGGATTAGAATATTGTATATTTGTGTGGAGGGTGCTGTCGTCCGCGTAACTATGAACTGGATTGGATATGCTAGAGAGGAGGTCATTGATGTGGAGAAGAAACAAAGTAGGGGCTAAAGCTGAACTTGAGGAACTCCTGCATTAATTGGATACAGTTTAGACAAATGGCCATCCACGACAACAGAACTGCTCCGGTTGGAGAGGAACTTTGCTGTCCAGGTATAGGTAGTGGGCCATAGGTCGGAAGTTTATTAAGCAGTGCTGCGTGCCAGAATTGGTTAAATGCTTTGGATATGTCTAGAGCGATAATCTGGGATTCACCGTGTAGTTCCAAAGACTTGTTCCAAGAATGGGTGACAAGGGAAATAAGGTCGGCAGGTGATCTGCGCTGACGGAATCCATACTGACTGTCGTGGATTAGACTGTGTTTTTCAAGCAATTTTAGAAATTCGGTGTTTATATACTTTTTCATCACTTTAGAGACGACTGAAAGGAGATACATATGCCTGTAGTTGCTAGGAAGCCCTTTGGATCCTTTCTTGGGGACGGGTTGTATTCGAGCATTTTTCCAGTTACTAGGAAATATGCCTCTATTGTAAGATGTCTGAAACAGACGAGTCAGGACAGGAGAAAGTTCTGGTGCGCATTTTTTGAGAACAATTGCTGGGATCTCGTCAAGGCCAGAGGCTTTTCTGGTATTAACAGAAGAGAGCATCTTTCGTACCTTTTTAGTTTTGTAAATGATATCCGTCACTTTATGCGCGACATTGAGGACTGTTGGTGGGTGAACATTTGGAGGTGGGTTGAGAGTAGAATTGCCGGCGAACAAAGAGGCAAAAAGTTGAGCCTCGCCCAGGGCGGTAGAAACAATTTCATCCTCCGAGACAGGAGGTGGGAACGTGCTCTTGCAGAAATTATTCCCAATAGATTTAGCAAGAGTCCAGAAGGGTTTGCTGCCTTTGGAGCTTAAAAAGACTTTTTTTAAAGTGGTTATTAAACGAGTTTTTTGCCTCCATGCGGACATAGTGGTTTCTTGCGTCAAAATACCTACCAAAATAGAATTATTCACAAAAACCTTTTCGATGAAACTTAAAAAGAATAATAAAAATTTTCAAACAATTTTTTCAAGAAAATCCGAAAACTTTTTTTAATAACTACTTATAAATTTTTATCATTAATTACCAAAGTTTCCTAAAAATTTTACACAAAATGATTACTACGGAAGCACAACAAAATTTGGGCGAAAACTAACTAAATATTTTATTTACAAAAACACTTTGTCAAAAGAATACATAAAATTCAAATTATTTACCTAATCTGTAATAAAATAATAAATTAATAAAATATTTTCGACGAATTTGGCTTAAAAAATGTTCCATCAATTGAGTAATTTTTCATACAAAAATTCGCAAGGAATGCTTCTTCAAAGAAAATTCATTAAATTCATTCATAAGAAATTTCAATATTGGAAGAACATTTTGTACAAGAAAATTCGCTAATTAAAATAAATTAAATAAAGTAAAAAATATTGAAAATCTGATCTAAATACAGAAGTTGCTACATTTTCTGTGACTTCACAGTGAAAATAATTTGTCTGTCGATGCTGTTAAAGTTGAGTCCGGTTGCAGAGAAGAAAACAAACTGTTCCAGAGTCACAAATTTCTATATCTGTGTTAAATGTGGAACGACTTTACTAACTAAGGGCAACAACAGCTGATATTAAACTTAAATTAAATGTCTTAAAAGTACTTATCTTTTATTAGTGATTTTTTTCTGCAAAAAGTCGTAAAAAATATTGCAATTACGCAATGTGGTCAGATAACGTTAAAATTGAATCAAAGGCGAAGAAAAGAAAAAAAAAAGTTGAAGAAGAAATTTAGTCAACAGTGGGGTTTTAATCCATGTCACTCATGCGGCAGCGGTCCAACCCCTCGACTACCGTAAGGCTTGACAATGAAGCTGCAATAAAAGTTAGATAACCCATAATGGTCTTTAGTTATTTATTTGTAAGATGTAAAGTCTATTTTAGTAGAATTTTTTGCAACTATTTTAACAAATGGTAACAGTGTGTAACATAACACTAGAATATTCTAAGATATATTTTATGTAATATTTGCCATTCATGAACTGCAATAGTTATACAAACTTAAACGTTTCACATCTCCAGTTTGACATTTACAGGAAAAAAATTATAAAATTGTTAAAGTAATTTTTCTCGTACTTATTGACCTTTTTGCGCACTGAAAAAGTAAACGTTGTCTGTAGTATTCAATAGATTATGTTAAGCACACAATATTTTGGTATTGCGTCTTCTCTGACTTTTAGTGGCACTAATATTTTGCTTCATTAAATGCCTAGGTATAACTTTTTTCTTTTAACTTAGGTTTCTAAATTACGGTTTATAGTTTGGTTTTTACAACAAAAAACCTGCTTACCAAATTTGGTTGCCATAGCTTTGTTTTTTGAGAAGAAATTCGTCCAAAAGAAATCCTAAAATTTTCGCGGAAAACCTGGTCTGATTTTCCTGGATAATTAACTTATCCAAGCCACTTGCAAAAGGACGTTAGTCACCAAATTTTATTAAAATCGGCCTATTATTTTCTGAGCTATCGGTATGATAAAATAGTGTCAGGGGTGATGATTTTAAAAGATCGTTTGTATATATATATATATATATATATATATATATATATATATATATATATATATATATATATATATATATATATATATATATATATAAATACTATATTCCTATAAGGAAATATACGAATAATATAAAAATTGGTATGTCAAGATTATTACTGGAAAACATACTAGTTTCGCTCTTATTTGAGCTCATCAGTGTGCTATACCAGCAATAATCAAAACATATAAATAAGTTGGTTTAACGTAGTCAAATTCTAAACGACACGTGAGATGTACAAGCTACTGACATCTAGGACGAAACAAGGAACTTTGTCTGTAAGACGACTGCAGACAAATTCTGTACGTCAGGTGCCGCCATACAACCACACATGATATTTTAAGATCGTCAGCCCTGACACTATGTTCCTATAAGGAAATATAGGATATATATATATATATATATATATATATATATATATATATATATATATATATATATATATATATATATTTGTACCGGAGTCGTCTTACAGACAATGTTCCTTGCTTCGTCCTAGATGTCAGTAGCTTGTACATCTCACGCTTCGTTCAGAATTTGGCTATGTTAAGCCAATTAATTTAAATATGTTTTGATTATTGCTGGTATAACACACTGATGAGCTCAAATAAGAGCGAAACTAGTATGTGTTTCCACTAATAATCTTGATATATATATATATATATATATATATATATATATATATATATATATATATATATATATATATATATATATATATCTTTAGGAATATTGCACTACACTGTAATCACTTTTAAATATACACTTTATTTGTTTGCTGTACGTTTGTGATTTCTTATTGGTTTGCGTGGACTGCAGTTTCGAACCGTCCCGGTTCATCATCAGCACGCTACTGGCTGCTATCGCTCCTGTCTGGTCTACGTCGGAGATTGTAGGTGGCGCACGCGCCGTGAGCTTCTAGTGGTCGGTTTCCTGTTCTCTGATTGGTTGTGCCTTCGGACTGTGTCGTGTGTATCGGTCTCCTGTCTTGATCACTGTGGTTTAATAATTTGTCTATTTGTATGGCCTTTATTAAGTTTTGTTTAAATGTTTGTACTTGGATTTGTTCTGGCATTAATTGTTTTCTATTGTTTGTTTGTTGAATGTAGTATTGTTCCCAGATTTCCATTTTTTTGTGGTCTTTAACATGTTTCATTAGTTTTAATTGGGTGATGTCTGGTTTTTGGTGTTTTGTGTCGTGAATGTGTGTAGCTACGTTTGATTTGTAGCTAGGTATGTGGATTTTATCCAATGCTGTTATATGTTCTTTGAATCTTGTTTCTATTGATTTCTTTGTCATTCCTATATATTTTTTATTGCATGTGTTACATTCTATTTGATATATTCCGTTTAATTCATGTGGGTTGTGTTCTTGTTTTTTATTTATTTTGTTTATTATTTTGTTATTGGTTTTGTAGCTCATTTTTAAGTCATATTGTTTGAGTGTTTGTGTTATTTTTTTGATGTGGTGGTTATAAGTGAATGTTGTGTATTTTGTGTTTGTTTCCGGTGTTTTGTTTTCGGTTTTGTTGATTTGTTTGTTTTTGATTTGTTTTACTAGCTTTTCTATTGTTTTTTTGTTGTATCCATTTCTTTCTGCTATTTGTATTATGATGTTGTACTCCTTTTCTCGTTCGTCGTTATGAAGTGGTATATTTAGCATTCTGTTTATTAAGTATCTGTATGCGGCCATTTTGTGTGTATGTGGGTGTAGTGAGTGTTTAGGTATAGTGATGTCTGTTTGTGTGGGTTTTCTGTATATTTTGTATTCAAGCTGGTTTTCTTTTCTGATTAGTGTTAAGTCTAGGAAGTTTATGGTGTTGTTTGATTCTTTTTCTATTGTAAATTTTATGTTTCTGTTAATTTGGTTTATTTTTTCGAGGATATTGTCTATGTTGGTTTTTTGATTGTCGTATATTATTAATATATCATCGACGTATCTTATCCATTTAATGTTTGGGTCTGTCTCTTTTATGATGGTGTTGATTTTATCTTCTAACTGTTGTATGTATATTTCTGCCATAATGCTTGATAGTGGAGATCCCATTGGTAGTCCATCTTCTTGGATGTAATATTCTCCATTGAACTCAAAGTAATTTTGTTTTAATATGATGTTTAATATTTCGCTAATTTGTTGTTTTTTGTTGTTATTTTGCATTTTATTTTCGATTATATTTGTAGTTTCGTTAATTGGTATATTGGTGTACATATTTGTTATGTCAAATGAGGCAAGTCGCGTGTTTTTGTTTATGTTTATATTTTCCAGTCTATCCACTAGTTCTATGGAGTTTTTTATGTTAAATTTGTTTTCCAGTTGTATTTCTTGTTTTAGTACTTGGTCCATTTCCTTTGCTATTTTGTATGAAGGTGCATCTTTGAAGTTGATGAGTGGTCTTATTGGGTATCCCGTTTTGTGTATTTTTATTATTCCTGTCATTGGTGGTGCTTTAGGGTTGTTGTTATAATAATGTGTTGTTTTTTGGTTGAATATTGTCTTGTGTTTTTTTATGATGTTTAATATTTGATTTTGGAATTTTTTCGTTGGGTTTTCGTTCAGTTTTTTGCATTTGTTTGTTGAGATGAAAGTGTTTGTTTTTTCTATATAGTCCTGTGTTTTTATTGCTATTAGTGCGTCGCTTTTATCTGTTTTTGCTATTGTTATGTTGTTATATGTGACTTTGTTTCTTATTTGTTTGATCATTTTTTCATGTGTATGGTTTTTTGATTTAGTCTTGTCAATAATTCTGTTTATTTCTGTTGCTAGTTGGTTTTTCAGTGGTTCTAAGTTTGGGCTATTTATTGAGTTTATCGCGTGTTGTGTGTCCACTATTATGTTCTCTATTGTAGATTTTTTTGTATCTAAAAAGTTGGTTTTTATGTTGTTTTCTATGAATTCTTCTTCTTCTTTTGTGAATTTTGTGTCTGTTATGTTTATAAATCTATCCTGAAATATGTGGTGTGTTGTGGTTGTTATGTTTACATTATCTAGTTTGTTCTTTTTAAGGTTGTGTAGTTTTTTGTTTATTTTCTCTAATTTGTGTTTATAATCGGTTTTTATGTTGTGCATTATATTGTTATATGTTTGTGTCCATGTGTCGTATTTCATCTGGTTTGCTAATAAAAGATGAAGTCTATATAATTTTTTTGTAAGTGTGGTTATGTTGCTGTATTGATGTTTGATTTCGTTCGTGATGTATAGTTTTTCTGCTTGTGTTTGGGTGTATTTGGCCGTATTGGTATGGTTATGAACAGTGATTTTAGCGTATTTTGGTGTTAATTTGTGTCTTAGGCATTCTCTATTGAAGTATATGTTGGCTTTGTTATAATATATTTTCCTGTAAGTATTTTTGAATAATTTGATGTTTGTCTGTATGTTATCGCTGTCATGTTGGCCATTTTGTGTGTTATTATCTTGTGTTGTATTCATGTTTCTGGAATTTTCCCTATTTTGTAGTTACTCACTGTACACGTGTTATTAGTATGTTCGTTATTGGTGTTAATTATTTGTGCGTTATTACCTTGTGTGGCTTTAATATCTTTAGGAATATTGCACTACACTGTAATCACTTTTAAATATACACTTTATTTGTTTGCTGTACGTTTGTGATTTCTTATTGGTTTGCGTGGACTGCAGTTTCGAACCGTCCCGGTTCATCATCAGCACGCTACTGGCTGCTATCGCTCCTGTCTGGTCTACGTCGGAGATTGTAGGTGGCGCACGCGCCGTGAGCTTCTAGTGGTCGGTTTCCTGTTCTCTGATTGGTTGTGCCTTCGGACTGTGTCGTGTGTATCGGTCTCCTGTCTTGATCACTGTGGTTTAATAATTTGTCTATTTGTATGGCCTTTATTAAGTTTTGTTTAAATGTTTGTACTTGGATTTATTCTGGCATTAATTGTTTTCTATTGTTTGTTTGTTGAATGTAGTATTGTTCCCAGATTTCCATTTTTTTGTGGTCTTTAACATGTTTCATTAGTTTTAATTGGGTGATGTCTGGTTTTTGGTGTTTTGTGTCGTGAATGTGTGTAGCTACGTTTGATTTGTAGCTAGGTATGTGGATTTTATCCAATGCTGTTATATGTTCTTTGAATCTTGTTTCTATTGATTTCTTTGTCATTCCTATATATTTTTTATTGCATGTGTTACATTCTATTTGATATATTCCGTTTAATTCATGTGGGTTGTGTTCTTGTTTTTTATTTATTTTGTTTATTATTTTGTTATTGGTTTTGTAGCTCATTTTTAAGTCATATTGTTTGAGTGTTTGTGTTATTTTTTTGATGTGGTGGTTATAAGTGAATGTTGTGTATTTTGTGTTTGTTTCCGGTGTTTTGTTTTCGGTTTTGTTGATTTGTTTGTTTTTGATTTGTTTTACTAGCTTTTCTATTGTTTTTTTGTTGTATCCATTTCTTTCTGCTATTTGTATTATGATGTTGTACTCCTTTTCTCGTTCGTCGTTATGAAGTGGTATATTTAGCATTCTGTTTATTAAGTATCTGTATGCGGCCATTTTGTGTGTATGTGGGTGTAGTGAGTGTTTAGGTATAGTGATGTCTGTTTGTGTGGGCTTTCTGTATATTTTGTATTCAAGCTGGTTTTCTTTTCTGATTAGTGTTAAGTCTAGGAAGTTTATGGTGTTGTTTGATTCTTTTTCTATTGTAAATTTTATGTTTCTGTTAATTTGGTTTATTTTTTCGAGGATATTGTCTATGTTGGTTTTTTGATTGTCGTATATTATTAATATATCATCGACGTATCTTATCCATTTAATGTTTGGGTCTGTCTCTTTTATGATGGTGTTGATTTTATCTTCTAACTGTTGTATGTATATTTCTGCCATAATGCTTGATAGTGGAGATCCCATTGGTAGTCCATCTTCTTGGATGTAATATTCTCCATTGAACTCAAAGTAATTTTGTTTTAATATGATGTTTAATATTTCGCTAATTTGTTGTTTTTTGTTGTTATTTTGCATTTTATTTTCGATTATATTTGTAGTTTCGTTAATTGGTATATTGGTGTACATATTTGTTATGTCAAATGAGGCAAGTCGCGTGTTTTTGTTTATGTTTATATTTTCCAGTCTATCCACTAGTTCTATGGAGTTTTTTATGTTAAATTTGTTTTCCAGTTGTATTTCTTGTTTTAGTACTTGGTCCATTTCCTTTGCTATTTTGTATGAAGGTGCATCTTTGAAGTTGATGAGTGGTCTTATTGGGTATCCCGTTTTGTGTATTTTTATTATTCCTGTCATTGGTGGTGCTTTAGGGTTGTTGTTATAATAATGTGTTGTTTTTTGGTTGAATATTGTCTTGTGTTTTTTTATGATGTTTAATATTTGATTTTGGAATTTTTTCGTTGGGTTTTCGTTCAGTTTTTTGCATTTGTTTGTTGAGATGAAAGTGTTTGTTTTTTCTATATAGTCCTGTGTTTTTATTGCTATTGCAATAAAAACACAGGACTATATAGAAAAAACAAACACTTTCATCTCAACAAACAAATGCAAAAAACTGAACGAAAACCCAACGAAAAAATTCCAAAATCAAATATTAAACATCATAAAAAAACACAAGACAATATTCAACCAAAAAACAACACATTATTATAACAACAACCCTAAAGCACCACCAATGACAGGAATAATAAAAATACACAAAACGGGATACCCAATAAGACCACTCATCAACTTCAAAGATGCACCTTCATACAAAATAGCAAAGGAAATGGACCAAGTACTAAAACAAGAAATACAACTGGAAAACAAATTTAACATAAAAAACTCCATAGAACTAGTGGATAGACTGGAAAATATAAACATAAACAAAAACACGCGACTTGCCTCATTTGACATAACAAATATGTACACCAATATACCAATTAACGAAACTACAAATATAATCGAAAATAAAATGCAAAATAACAACAAAAAACAACAAATTAGCGAAATATTAAACATCATATTAAAACAAAATTACTTTGAGTTCAATGGAGAATATTACATCCAAGAAGATGGACTACCAATGGGATCTCCACTATCAAGCATTATGGCAGAAATATACATACAACAGTTAGAAGATAAAATCAACACCATCATAAAAGAGACAGACCCAAACATTAAATGGATAAGATACGTCGATGATATATTAATAATATACGACAATCAAAAAACCAACATAGACAATATCCTCGAAAAAATAAACCAAATTAACAGAAACATAAAATTTACAATAGAAAAAGAATCAAACAACACCATAAACTTCCTAGACTTAACACTAATCAGAAAAGAAAACCAGCTTGAATACAAAATATACAGAAAACCCACACAAACAGACATCACTATACCTAAACACTCACTACACCCACATACACACAAAATGGCCGCATACAGATACTTAATAAACAGAATGCTAAATATACCACTTCATAACGACGAACGAGAAAAGGAGTACAACATCATAATACAAATAGCAGAAAGAAATGGATACAACAAAAAAACAATAGAAAAGCTAGTAAAACAAATCAAAAACAAACAAATCAACAAAACCGAAAACAAAACACCGGAAACAAACACAAAATACACAACATTCACTTATAACCACCACATCAAAAAAATAACACAAACACTCAAACAATATGACTTAAAAATGAGCTACAAAACCAATAACAAAATAATAAACAAAATAAATAAAAAACAAGAACACAACCCACATGAATTAAACGGAATATATCAAATAGAATGTAACACATGCAATAAAAAATATATAGGAATGACAAAGAAATCAATAGAAACAAGATTCAAAGAACATATAACAGCATTGGATAAAATCCACATACCTAGCTACAAATCAAACGTAGCTACACACATTCACGACACAAAACACCAAAAACCAGACATCACCCAATTAAAACTAATGAAACATGTTAAAGACCACAAAAAAATGGAAATCTGGGAACAATACTACATTCAACAAACAAACAATAGAAAACAATTAATGCCAGAACAAATCCAAGTACAAACATTTAAACAAAACTTAATAAAGGCCATACAAATAGACAAATTATTAAACCACAGTGATCAAGACAGGAGACCGATACACACGACACAGTCCGAAGGCACAACCAATCAGAGAACAGGAAACCGACCACTAGAAGCTCACGGCGCGTGCGCCACCTACAATCTCCGACGTAGACCAGACAGGAGCGATAGCAGCCAGTAGCGTGCTGATGATGAACCGGGACGGTTCGAAACTGCAGTCCACGCAAACCAATAAGAAATCACAAACGTACAGCAAACAAATAAAGTGTATATTTAAAAGTGATTACAGTGTAGTGCAATATTCCTAAAGATATTAAAGCCACACAAGGTAATAACGCACAAATAATTAACACCAATAACGAACATACTAATAACACGTGTACAGTGAGTAACTACAAAATAGGGAAAATTCCAGAAACATGAATACAACACAAGATAATAACACACAAAATGGCCAACATGACAGCGATAACATACAGACAAACATCAAATTATTCAAAAATACTTACAGGAAAATATATTATAACAAAGCCAACATATACTTCAATAGAGAATGCCTAAGACACAAATTAACACCAAAATACGCTAAAATCACTGTTCATAACCATACCAATACGGCCAAATACACCCAAACACAAGCAGAAAAACTATACATCACGAACGAAATCAAACATCAATACAGCAACATAACCACACTTACAAAAAAAATTATATAGACTTCATCTTTTATTAGCAAACCAGATGAAATACGACACATGGACACAAACATATAACAATATAATGCACAACATAAAAACCGATTATAAACACAAATTAGAGAAAATAAACAAAAAACTACACAACCTTAAAAAGAACAAACTAGATAATGTAAACATAACAACCACAACACACCACATATTTCAGGATAGATTTATAAACATAACAGACACAAAATTCACAAAAGAAGAAGAAGAATTCATAGAAAACAACATAAAAACCAACTTTTTAGATACAAAAAAATCTACAATAGAGAACATAATAGTGGACACACAACACGCGATAAACTCAATAAATAGCCCAAACTTAGAACCACTGAAAAACCAACTAGCAACAGAAATAAACAGAATTATTGACAAGACTAAATCAAAAAACCATACACATGAAAAAATGATCAAACAAATAAGAAACAAAGTCACATATAACAACATAACAATAGCAAAAACAGATAAAAGCGACGCACTAATAGCAATAAAAACACAGGACTATATAGAAAAAACAAACACTTTCATCTCAACAAACAAATGCAAAAAACTGAACGAAAACCCAACGAAAAAATTCCAAAATCAAATATTAAACATCATAAAAAAACACAAGACAATATTCAACCAAAAAACAACACATTATTATAACAACAACCCTAAAGCACCACCAATGACAGGAATAATAAAAATACACAAAACGGGATACCCAATAAGACCACTCATCAACTTCAAAGATGCACCTTCATACAAAATAGCAAAGGAAATGGACCAAGTACTAAAACAAGAAATACAACTGGAAAACAAATTTAACATAAAAAACTCCATAGAACTAGTGGATAGACTGGAAAATATAAACATAAACAAAAACACGCGACTTGCCTCATTTGACATAACAAATATGTACACCAATATACCAATTAACGAAACTACAAATATAATCGAAAATAAAATGCAAAATAACAACAAAAAACAACAAATTAGCGAAATATTAAACATCATATTAAAACAAAATTACTTTGAGTTCAATGGAGAATATTACATCCAAGAAGATGGACTACCAATGGGATCTCCACTATCAAGCATTATGGCAGAAATATACATACAACAGTTAGAAGATAAAATCAACACCATCATAAAAGAGACAGACCCAAACATTAAATGGATAAGATACGTCGATGATATATTAATAATATACGACAATCAAAAAACCAACATAGACAATATCCTCGAAAAAATAAACCAAATTAACAGAAACATAAAATTTACAATAGAAAAAGAATCAAACAACACCATAAACTTCCTAGACTTAACACTAATCAGAAAAGAAAACCAGCTTGAATACAAAATATACAGAAAACCCACACAAACAGACATCACTATACCTAAACACTCACTACACCCACATACACACAAAATGGCCGCATACAGATACTTAATAAACAGAATGCTAAATATACCACTTCATAACGACGAACGAGAAAAGGAGTACAACATCATAATACAAATAGCAGAAAGAAATGGATACAACAAAAAAACAATAGAAAAGCTAGTAAAACAAATCAAAAACAAACAAATCAACAAAACCGAAAACAAAACACCGGAAACAAACACAAAATACACAACATTCACTTATAACCACCACATCAAAAAAATAACACAAACACTCAAACAATATGACTTAAAAATGAGCTACAAAACCAATAACAAAATAATAAACAAAATAAATAAAAAACAAGAACACAACCCACATGAATTAAACGGAATATATCAAATAGAATGTAACACATGCAATAAAAAATATATAGGAATGACAAAGAAATCAATAGAAACAAGATTCAAAGAACATATAACAGCATTGGATAAAATCCACATACCTAGCTACAAATCAAACGTAGCTACACACATTCACGACACAAAACACCAAAAACCAGACATCACCCAATTAAAACTAATGAAACATGTTAAAGACCACAAAAAAATGGAAATCTGGGAACAATACTACATTCAACAAACAAACAATAGAAAACAATTAATGCCAGAACAAATCCAAGTACAAACATTTAAACAAAACTTAATAAAGGCCATACAAATAGACAAATTATTAAACCACAGTGATCAAGACAGGAGACCGATACACACGACACAGTCCGAAGGCACAACCAATCAGAGAACAGGAAACCGACCACTAGAAGCTCACGGCGCGTGCGCCACCTACAATCTCCGACGTAGACCAGACAGGAGCGATAGCAGCCAGTAGCGTGCTGATGATGAACCGGGACGGTTCGAAACTGCAGTCCACGCAAACCAATAAGAAATCACAAACGTACAGCAAACAAATAAAGTGTATATATATATATATATATATATATATATATATATATATATATATATATATATATATATATAGTACAGAATTTGTCCGGAGTCGTCTTACAGGCAAAGTTCCTTGTTTCATCCTAGATGTCAGTAGCTTGTACATCTCACGTGTCGTTCAGAATTTGGCTACGTTAAACCAATTAATTTTGATATGTTTTGATTAGTGCTGGTATAGCACACTGATATATATATATATATATATATATATATATATATATATATATATATATATATATATATATATATGAACATGAACATATAATAATTGAAACTGACCCCAAGAACCTCGGTGGTTCAGGGGTAAGAACGTGTGCCTCTGAACCGAAATGTACTGGGTTCGATTCCAGGGTACTCCTTTTACTTTTTCAGTACAAACTGTAAAATTAACATTAACCGAGGTTCTGGCATTGTATTTGAGCAAGTTGAATGTCTGCACGTTCCGCCCTTCGAACGGAGCGTAAAGCCGTCGGTCCAGTGTACATGCGATGTTGGGCACGTTAAAGATCCCTACGCTCCTTACATAAAGGTAGGGGTTCGGCAAAATTTCCAGGATAGTGAGGTAAAACTGCTCCCTGGCGTCGTGATTGGCCATAGTCGCGGAAATAGGCCGACGTTAAAGAAACAAAACACACACACACACACAAACTGACCCCGACTATGTGTTCTAGGGGGCCTAGTTCGCGCTCATTTTAAGAAATGTTTTGAAAATTTAAAAGTCGAGATCTCCCAATTAGTGACTCTTTTTTAAAGAAAATTCACTAATAGACAGTTAAAAGAGGCAATATAATTTTTGTTGCTAGGACTAAATTGATTTTTGTTGTAATGCTAAACATAGACTTTTCGCCATAAGCAGAGCAAATTTGTTAAAGAGGGTAGTATTTAAATCTGTAATTACGCACTAAATAAAATTAAAGACGTACATAAAATTTTAAATGTTTTTCAAGAGGTCAATGAGTAGCTGTATAAACTTACCGTCTATGTCTGCAACTCATACAAAATATATATCGCCTACCACAACGCTATAGGTCCATTTGTTTGATTTGAGAGACGATAACGAATAACACCGACGCCAATAAAGATAAATTCTGAAATAAACAGGAAAATGTGCTTTTATAATATGTGAGAAACTGTTAAGCCATGCAGCAAATAAAGATATTGGCTACTATGAGGTTACCAGAGCAATAAGACGATTCCAGAAGTATTCAAAACAGTGGCAGTAACGGAAAATATTTAATTGGATATTGGTAGAGCAGACATTTCAGTGAACTCTGATTTAAATGCAAAAAAAATATACAGTGCGTAGTCGGAACTATCGACATTAACCAGTCATTAGCAGTCATTAGTTAGTGTATTTGTGTAAATATTCAGTATTGATTTCTGTCTGCGTATAATTTAAATATTGTATTAATTGTGTACACATAGTCTTTAAAAAAATTGTAATTAAGAGATCGTAAATACAAGACGATCATGGGTCAGCTTATACAATAACAACGACAAGGTTTATTTGTAACAATATATCAAAAGAAAATTGATTTGATGAGCTTAAAAACAGTATTAGTCCAAAAAGTTAATTTTGAAATAATATAAAAACTTCTTAAAGTTTTTATTAATGATATAACAATTTTGGTATGTGCAGACGACTTATAGTACTCTTTGAAAGCAACCTCTCTGTGAAAATATTTTTAAAAAGAAAATAAATCAAACAATAAAATCCAAAAAACAACGCGGACTGTTCTTAAACTCAATCCATTTTCACGAGGAATCCATTTTCACGATTAAAATTTTGTTGCTTCAACGAGTTTAAATTAAAAATGGTTACTGATCCTTATAAAAAACGAAATATATCAAATTAGTAAGTACACGTGGATAACACCCAAATTACCACAACACATATTTCAGAGACCTTATGATCGTTTCGTTGACAAAGTCAATATCTTCAGAGGAAGAAAAATTCAGAAAATACAGAATTTTTCTTCCTCTGAAGATGTTGACTTTGTCAACGAAACGATCGTAAGGTCTCTGAAATATGTGTTGTGGTGATTTGGGTGTTCTCCAAGTGTACTTATTAGTGCTCATCACAGGTTTCAGTTTTCACATAGTGATATCAAATTAGGTTTTATTAACAAATTTTATATAACATTTTCGCTTAGAAATATTGAATATCGAATATACTTTCAGTAAAGTGGATAGCTACTTTCAGTCTGCTTCATTATTATTCGTTGTCGTCCAAGAAGCAGCGTAAAAATAGAACTTCAAAGTCTCCGCACGCATATTTCAGTAATTTCTTGATAAGGATCTTTTTTTTTTCGTTAATCAGAATGCATTCTTTATAGGCTGACTGTGCGGGAAGTGGGGGTCCAGGGATGGTTTTTTTTCAGAAGCTTACAAGCATGGGGAGTAAAACCATTGTTGTAGCCATACGTGGTGACATATCCTTGGGTCAAACTGTCTTAGACAAACTGTTGCAAGTTGGAAATTGTGAAAGCTTCTGCATTATTGCCTAGAGACCCAAATGCAATGGTCGTTCTTTTGTAGCTATCTGGCCACCAGCTTTTATAATCGATAATTTCTTTTAAAGTTATGCTTATCACATTAAAGTCATCTTTCCTCTGCAAGTCAACATCATATCTTCATACTCTTCTGGTAAGTGAATTCGGTCAGGATGCCTTACTAACCTCTCGAATGTTCCGATGTCCCTGTCACAGGACAGAAATGAATGACCTCACACGGTCCTTTGAACATTAATCAAAAAATATGTGTACGTCGGTAATATCTGTGGTAATGTGAGATTGTATGTAATCGTTTATAAAGGTACATACTTCATCTGGTCTCTTCTGAACTCGACCCTAATGATAATATAAAAGATACCACTATTATCTTTCATATTATGGATCACAAATGCATACACCCACAGCTGTCGAGTTGACCCTTGAGCCTAAAAACAATATAAGTCCAAGGCTTGTACTGATCTTGAACTCATCGCAATAAATACGTAATGCGTAGCGACATAACGGACTTATATTGTTTTGAACTCACCTATTCAGTTAGATTTTCCATTTACGAAATTAAAATGTATCCATTAAAAGCTAACCTTGCGCTCCTTTTCTCTGTGCACACACGTATTAAATCAAAGTAGCTGATTTCGATAGAATTGATCTAAAAGCATGTGAATTTTTTTATATCTGTCAAGTTACTATTCCAATAATTTTTTTTGAGACTGTTAATTATAAACTAACTAATGTAATGTAATATATACACCCTTGTTTATTCTATTAAACTTTATAACAGAGCAGTGTCCTTTTATAACAACAAGCAATCTTTTGGTGGCGTTCTCCCACATATGTAAAACTTAATACCGGAATAACTTGGACTAAAATTATTTAATTATACCGAATTTTAGGTTATTAAATCTGTAGTTTAATAACAACATATGACCTAAATTTCGTAAGGATAAATTGACGAGTTACAATAGTAAAGCATTTTCCTCAAGAAAGCATGACAGCTGTGATAGTTGCTGGGTTTATAGGAACCCTATTGTAAATAGTTTGTAAGTAGATCATTCTTCCTTTTACTTGGTATCTCATTTAGGCATTCCCGAAAATCCACCCAAATTCACTTCACGACAATTAATCTCTAACAAAAGGCATAACTGCTTCCAATGTAGCTTACTCTGGTTTTGAGTAGTCGCAACAGCGACTTAGAAAGGGAGAGCGCATCGCATTCCTGGTGAAAAAAAAAAAAACTCAATCGGCGCTGGCCTCCGAGCATGATCCCGTAGGAAAGCCGTGTTGCTAATACCATACCCCCCCCCTCTTTAAATGCCAGTTATATATATATATATATATATATATATATATATATATATATATATATATATATATATATATGTATGTATGTATCCGAGCGATAATTCAAAAAATACTCATCTTCTTTGGACTAAGGCCGTGGACGAGTTCGCATATCAGCTATAACGGACATTTTTTCTGTAAGTATCAGAGAAACTGGAATAAGACTCTACATGTCACTAGAAATGGTGTAAATAAACCTATGTTGTGAATTTTAAGTAATTTGGTACACAACATTCAGAGTTTTTTCCAAATTAAAAATAAAATCTGAAAGACATGCGTTAAACCGACTTAGTGGTGAGTTAGTAGTAATTAGTTACTATAAGATACACATACTTGGTTTCACAAAATCCCTTATTTACACAGACGGCATAGCAATATACCTATAAACATGGAGTATAGCCTACTTATATATATATATATATATATATATATATATATATATATATATATATATATATATATATATATATATATATATATATATATATATATATATATATATATATGCCAGAACGTGCTGCGTTTTCTGAGCGATTTACTATACTATGAACGCCCGAGAGTTTCACCTAGTGGCAAGCCCTGGGCACGAGCTTACACTGCCCAAACGAGAGGCCGCTGAGTTCAGATAACGAGGACGTTCGCACGTTAACTGCACCAAGTGGCAGTTTTGGGGTACCCACTTCCACGCCTCAAGAAAATAAGAAAAGAATCGGTTTAGCTAAAGAGGACATAAGTACGTTAGGTTCACCTAGTAGCAATTCTTGGGACACGAATTTGCATAGCCCAAGAGAATGAGAGAGGGGCATCTGCTCAGCAAAAAACGACGTGTGCACGTTAGCTCTGCCTAGTTCAATTTCTTGGGGCACGGATTTACACCGCCAAGAGAATGAGCAAGTGGGGTCGGTTGAGCTCAAGGCCACGTACGCAGATTAGCTACAACTAGTGGCAATTGTTGGGGCACGGACTTGCACGGTACAAGAGCATGGGAGAGGGGATCAGTTCAGCTAAAGACGACTTACGCAGCTTAGCTCCACCTAGTGGCAATTCTCTCTTACTCCTGGGCGAACTAAATTTAAGCAGGATTGGAACCTAAAGGTTGGATAGCCACACCTCTGGCTGTACGGTGGAAATGTGCATTTATCTCTATAGTCAGTTATCAGATTTGAACCTTATCGCTTCTACCTCCATCAGACAGGTTGGGAAGTAGTAGCGGGCCCCCGGGTCTCGCGTCTGTTACAGTGAGATGCGTAGATCAAATTCGGCCGATAAACATAGCTAATATAATATTAAAACAGTTTTTAATTTTAAAGGATTGCTTAAATAAATTTGGCACTTAAATACTTTGGTATGTAAACAAACTTAATTAGATATAAATATGTTTTCCTCACGTAAAAATAAGATCTTTTTTCATATTAACAAAGGAATGGGTTTGATTCGTTTCGTAGCTACAGGGTGTTAATTTTTTCTGATTTATTCCAAATTTCTCCAAAATCACTATAGCAATCCAAATGAAATTTGGAGGGCGCTACTAGTATATATTTTTCTGCTAAAAAATGTAGACCGCTTCAACAGGGCCGTGCGTATGTGTTGTCACTGCAATAATTTTCTAAAAAAAAGCTACTGACTTTTCTTTTGTTAGTAGAGTTATGTAGGCCGTTTAGTGCCTGATAAAAACTTCCCCTCGATATTTGGTTGATTTCGATCTATTTTATGACACAAATACAATTACAAGCCTGGACGAATAGCACCCAGGAAAAATTTTTTAACATATCTGCAGGCGTTTAAGAAAACCGGCGCCTTAAAACCATGAAAATCTAATTTTGGACGCAGAAGACACCGAAGAACTGTTCAAGTTGAAGAATAAGTTCTAAATACAGTGGAACATAACCTCACTACAAGTACCAGAATCATTTTTAATGAAAAACGAATTATTACCGCATCGTCTGTATACATAATTGGGCAAGATCAACAATTAAAAGAATACACACGTATTCACGAACTTTTAGCAATAGATTATGGGTCTAGACAAGAATTTCGTCAAGGGTTTTTAAAAAAGTTGGAAAACGAACAAAATTCATCTCGTCGAGTTTTTCTTACAGACGAAGCATCTTACAAGAAAGGGAATTATATATTTATGTAATTGGCATAACTGGTCTAAGGAAAATCCCTACTTACTAAGAGTAGCACACTCGCACTATCAGTTTTCTGTTAATATTTGGCCTCGTATTATTGGAAATGAAATTATTGGTGCTACATAGACGGAATCATGTGTCATATGTAAATTTTCTGATGAATGCTCTGTCAGTGTTACCTATGTTAGTGAGAAATAGAATGTGGTTCCAATATGATGGTGCACCGGTACATTTTCCGACTTATGTTAGGGAGAGCTTGTCGGAAACTAACGGTCATCAATGGATTGGTCGTGGTGGTCCAGTATTAAGGCCACCAAGATTCCCTTATTTGAATCCTTTAGATTTTTATCTATGGGAGTACATAAAGGAACTTGTATACAAGACAGCAGTACAAATCTTTGGAGTATCTTAGAACGTATAGAATTATCATTTGTAAGAGTAAGGAAAAATCAACGCATTTGCCCCAGAGTTTTCAACCACGATTGAGAGTTTGTAATGAATCTGTAGGTGGCTACTTTCAACACTGTGTGATTTTATTATGTTACTTTCAACCACTAAATAGTTTAAATTAAAGACCTTAAAACTGTTACAAAAAATTAAGTACATTATGAAACACAACAAAATTGCATTTATCGCACAGAAGAGATTAAAATTGACAAAATATAAAGGCGTAGATTTCAACAGGCAGTAAAAAAGCTCCATAACTAATCAAACAAAAGAAAAAGTAATTGGCGCATAGGTTTTTTAAATTTGTGATAGCACATATGTACGCACGGCCCTGATGAAGCTGTCCACACTTCTTTAGCAGTAAAATGTGTTCCAGTTTAAACAACTTTCGTCCTTTAATTTTAATTATGATGGCTACAGTCGATTTGGAGAAATTTGGAATAAACTAAAAAATAAAACAAATCTTTAAGAAAGCAAAATCTGACCCATGTTGATGTAAAAAAGTCTTATTTTTTTACTGAGGAATCTAACCACAAGGGATGGCACATGGTTTTTGAAACACCCTGTAAAATAAAGACCAGGTTTTTTTGGACAAAGAGGCAAATACTGCAAGGCATGTTGTGAGTGCCTGCGAATTACGGCAACTTAACGCACAATACTTCAGTTAATAAGTATCACTTATATTTTAATTAAATATTATCTAAATTCATATTGTCGAAGTAAAGAAATAACTGCCACTTTATGTTTTTAGTGAATTTTCTTTAAAAAATCACTAAAAAAAGATCTGGCCTTTTGAATTTTGAAAAAATTTCTTTAAAGAGCGCAAACTAGAACCCCTAGAACCCATATCCGGGGTCAGTTTCAATTTTTATATGTTTATATATATATATATATATATATATATATATATATATATATATATATATATATATATATATATATATATATATATATATATATATATATATATATTGTGTATGTATGTATGTATCACACCGAAACTCAAAAAATCCTAAGCCGATTTTGATCGAATTTGGTGAGTAACTTCCCTTTCCAAGTGGCTTGGATAAGTTCGAAAATCGGACCAGGTTTTCCAGAAAAATTTTGTTTTCTTTCGGAGAAAAAATTATATCTCCGAAGATAACAAAGTAAGGGCAACCAAATTCGGTACGCGCATTTGTGTTATAAATAGTTACCCAAGTACCAAAATTTAGGTGTGCAAGTTGAAAGAAAACAAAGTTATAGGCATCTAAAAAAAAAAAAATGGGGATTTCCAAAAATAATTTTTAGCTAATTTTCGCATAAAAAATTCGCTAGTGAGGAGACTGCGACTTTTAAATGTTAAAAAGATTTCCTGAAATGAGCGCAAACTAGGCCCACTAGATTCCATATCCGCGTTTACTTTCTGCTTTTATCTGTTTGCATATATAGAAAGTGACGCATTTCTACGGTAAAGCTCAATATAATTGTGATTTTACAAGATAGGAAAAAAATGTATACGTTAATTATAGGGTATCTTCAGCTGCATCTTATAAAAATATTTTGACAACCCTTATAATAGAAAATGAACGTGAAGACTTGGCTATTATTTGCATGTACTCCTGAGGAACGTATACTCTTTCAACTTTTCTTATTGATTTCTCAAGTACCCCAAAGCAGCGATCACAGGGAAGGAAACTATGCCCCGGCTCTGGAAATCTATTAGTATTTTTTTTAATCGGTCTGATTGTACTAATGTATAAAGAAACTGTATCATTGTATGGTTCTTATTTTGAGCGCAACAGTTATCTGAGAATAAGTATAAACTATCGATATCTTTATGAAGAACATTCTCAATATGGTGTAGTAAGAAGCTAGTGGGGCCGTTGGGAGTTTTTCTGCCCTCAGTTTAATCGTAAACGTAAAAGTGAGCAATGCCATTTTTCCCAGAGTGAATGCAGAAGTTGAAAAGCCATAACTGTCTGAAATAAATGATGAAGTGATGGAACTCTTGGCAAGGGGGTATTTTGCTGATAATCAAACAATAGTACCTCAATGTTGCTATTTTCCTTAGCAAGCGCAGTTTTCTGGGACAGATCTTCAAAAAATGATTGCGCTTTTCTATGATGCAATTCTTTCTCAGTTTTTATTTTCTTTAGACACTCATCTGAGAGTGATTTAGATTTAGACTCATTTTCCAACTGATCACAAACTTGACAAGTATCAATTCTTGGATTACCAAATTTAAGCTTAAAATTAGCTTTAAACTATCGTAAATAAAAGTTGTAAGTTACTTTTGGTTTGACATCTGCTGTCTTCTCTTTCCTCTCCTCTAATATTTTCATGTCAGGTTCGAATTTTTCGATATATAACTCATACATTTTTTTAACGTTTAGATCGAGATGCAGGTAACAAGTTTTGTGGTTTTTATTTCTGCTGTAGTGTGAAGAACGTTTTGGGAAACTGTTGATGTGAAGATTGACTTGTTCAACGATTTATTCTGGTATTGCGTTCGGTCGATTATGACCGTTCATTAGGTGACGTTATTTCGTTTGAAATAGATAAATGTTTTGCCAGACGTTCCACTTTCTTTTTAGAAATGCCATGAATGACGCAAAAAGCCTTTTTACAAACATCTACAACAATATTTATAATTCGAATTCTATATTTATATACAGCAGCGCGAGGTTTGCCGAGATTATTTTTTGGACGAGAACGAACCGGAGTATGAGACGTGATATTACCAATCAAATAACGGTCTTGTGCAATTTTATCACCGATACCATTAAATTTTAATAAAATATCATTCGGCATATCATCATCAACTTTCCCAAACATTTTTTTTACAACGTCAATCTACTCCCAAGACTCTAGCTGCTTTTGGTTGTCAGTCAGTAGGCACCATGCCTGATGCCAGCCTAATTTTCTTAATTTTCCTAACATTCCTTTTCCAGTTAAGTTCATTTCTTGATTTCCGTTTCTTTATTCCGGATGTACTCGGACTCTAAATGGCAGTAACCTAACTTTCTCTATCACTATTATTAATCTCCCTTTTTTTCGCTCGATTCATAGTTATCTGAGGAACCAACACTAAAATGCTCACTTTCTACTTCACTTGTATCACTCATAGTTACTTTTATTCGCAGAAAATGTACACTAAAACCCTTCAATTTTAACAAACACACCACTCCATAGAAACACGTGTTGTATGCCTGTGTAAAATAACGCAACAATGCAATATGTATGGTCTTGTTGTCAACCGATTACTAAAATTGCTTGGTGCAAAAAGGAGATAAATCCGGAGAAGTCTCATTCTTGCTCCCAACAATACTAGGGGATAAGTACATAAAACGGTCTAGAAGGTGGTGTATATCACGGATTCACGTCGTTTTTGCACAAAACGATGCAGATTTTTTTTTGTACGCAATTTAGTATAGAAAGGTCATTTTCCTAAAAAAAATGGAGTTATCCCCTTTTTGCAACAAGGTCTTCAATTCTTCCGATGACAAAATATTTTCAATACTTTATGATGCCCTGATCTTTTATTAACCTGCTAAACAAGCCAGATAAAATGCTGTCAAAAGTTCGCATATCGAATTCATATACAAGCAATTTAATATTTTTATTCAATGTGTAACAAGGCTCTACGTCAGAAATTTTTGATAAATTTCCAATAAGATGCTTTTTACATGTCAGTCGCACAAAATTTAATTTGGTGTATAGCCTTATTTTCAAACAAACCCATAAAAATTACATCTGAATCATCAGACATGAAAGTCTTAGGTTTTAACACTGGTACACTAGATTTAATGCAGAAGAAAAAATGCTGAAAAATATTGGGTCTGTTGTGTTAATTAAGGGCAACAAAGAGGGGTGGCTTTAGAGCGGAAAAGTGTTCAGGGTCAAATCTAATATAAAGGGCCACCGTTATATTTGATGTATAGGGGCGAGAGTAAAATTACAGCAGGTGTTTTGCTAATAGACGGTGGAGTTAAATGGTACGGGCATTTCGTAGGGTTCTGGCCCTAACTTAACATATAAGAAACTAGCGCTGACCAATTAACTTTCAAGGGTGATCTCCAGGGTAACTGTTAAATTTCTTTTGTATTGTTTTTTGTTTTTTTTGTCTGTTAATTTGTGTATTTTTAAAACAATAAATAGTGTAGGTTACAAAATATTATAATGTTTTATTTATTATATCCCCACTATTCAAGATTTTTTATTTTCTCACCTTGGGCCCTCTTTGTTAAGGAGCGGAGGATATTTAGAGATTAACTTGTAGACCTAGGCTAATTTGGATATAGTAACGATGTAATAAACTTTAACAAATAAACTAAACTTTAACAATGCTTACAACTAATTTATCCGAATGAATTTTAAAGCCAAAATCTTTACATACTGAATCTTAATTGAAAAGTCTCTGATATTAGTCACTACATTTTCAAAGCAAAATTCTGTACTTATCTCTACAGAATTAAAATCAAAAGTCTCTCTAATGTTTATCAACAACACTACTTATAAACTTGCTTTGGTCTACATAATACATAATTGTAGACCTCAGCAGTCAGCATTCCTTGTACTGTACGCTGCATTTCCAACTTGGTTATTATTTAGATAAATATGTAATATTATTTCAATGCCAATGTTTTTGATACATCTGTGACCTACTTCTACATGAAATATTACATTAATTGTTGTAGCGAATTTTCCTATAACTAAATTTTAATTATAAATTGAATGATATTAAAAAATATATTTTCACGATTGGAAATACCCTTTTAGATAGCTTTCTGTTCTATGAACATACTGCCGAGTCGAAAGGAATGGCGACTCTCTAGATAGATCTGACCTGAATGTTTAATTTACCTTGACCTAAGTTTGGCACTAACTATAATAATTGAAATAATATTAATATGTAGACAACCCTAGGTATGCTAATCGAAATAATAATAATTAAACTAATATAAATATGTATACAACTCTAGGATGATAATCGAAATAATAATAATTAAAATAATATTAATGTGTAAACAACCCTAGGATGATAATAAAAGTAATAATAATTTAAATGATATAATAATATATACCCATGTTATCTCGAGGATACATTCTTGGGAGATAAATATTCTGCCATACTGCTTACCATAGCTTCTTCCATCTGGCCTTTACATGTGATTGCAGTTCTAGATTCTCGAGGGTTGATGAACATCCATGAGTTTCCAGTGTAAAGTTGCTTCGAGATTGTCGACTTGACTTTCTGGTGATGGATTAGACACGTAATTTTGTCTTCCCTCTGGCATATCTCATCTATTATGCAGCTGTGGTTGCTCTCCATGCTTCTTAACATGGCTGGATAACACACATATAGTTCTTGGAGATTGGGATGCTGCTTGCTAGTTCATTGTCTGTTATCTCTGTCCTCTGTCCTGACGTAACTGAACAGATAATTTGAAGAATTGATTCTGCTTTTCTTGCAGAGCTCTTCCAACTCCACAAAATCCAGCCTCGCCGAACCTGAGCCGTTTGTGAGTGTTTTTTCTTTTAAACTTGCCTTGAGCTGACTACGCGGAGGCCATTCTTTGGTTCATACCATGTGCCCTGTGTGTACTCTCTTTTTCTTGAACTTCCATTTAAACCTATGCTTCCATTGGCGAACATGTACCTTATACCCAGTGTCCCAATAATATTGCTGAGTTTGTTTTGTTCGTGAGCCTCCCATTTTTACTGGATGGCCCTTGTATAATTTGTGGCCTCTGCCCATTTTAGCTCGTACCTAAATCTGACCTGTATACTCCACCCCAGTGTTTGTAAATACCTGGGTGGTTGTACTTCTTGCTGTTCTCCATTTACCCAACAACTGTTTTGCTATTTCTGTGAAAGCATCGGTCAAACCATGAGTTCTTACTTCTGATGTTGTTGCTGTTTCTTCTCACCTTGGTTGATTCATCCATCATTTGGGCATTTTTAGCTTGGCTTCGATTACCAACGACGATAGCCGCCCTAATGGGTCAAATAACTTGGCTATTGACGATAGTATTTCCCTTATTGTTACCGTCTCAGCATTTTTTAATTCTAGGTTTAATTTGAATGTGTGTTCCCTTGGCGTCCAGTAGATACAAAGCGATTTGTATGTTCCATTGTCTGGTAGCTGCAATACTCTTTCATTCTGCAATTATTTTGGTAGTTTTGCAATAGTCTGCGATTTGTTGATAGACAATTTACTTAAATTAAACCCACCTGATCTGATCGTTTCGTTGTACTTATCTCTACAGAATTAAAATCAAAAGTATCTCTAAACAACACTACTTATAACCTTGCTTTGGTCTACATAATAAATAATTGTAGACCTCAGCAGTCAGCATTTCTTGTATTGTACGCTGCATTTCCAAGTTGTTTATTATTTAGATAAATATGTGATACTATTTCAATGCCATTGTTTTTGATACATCTGTGACCTACTTCTACAGGAAATATTACATTAATTGTTGTAGCGAATTTTCCTATAACTAAATTTTAATTATAAATTGAATGATATTAAAAAATATATTTTTACGATTGGAAATGCCCTTTTAGATAGCTTTCTGTTCTATAAACACCCTTGTAGAAATCGACGAAACGCAGTTGCAAAAAAATTGTCCATTTTTTTTTAATTCTCAATGTCAAGTTAAATGTATTTAATAGGTAACTACATAACCTATACATTGAAACTGCAGCGATGTTTTTTTCCCTAATATTGTATCTTACAGATGTCAAAAACAAAATGGGGGCCTGAGGTTGGGTACTATACTACTTGATTTAAATGCTCATGACTAGTAATAAGGTTATGTTGGCCTTTGTCTATTGTTGTTGCTAACTTCGAAATATGGTGCAATGCGGTGGTTCCTCGTTGCGTTCTATTCCCTTAATGAGTAAGCGAGCTATTATGGCATGAAAAAGAAATCGGGTAATATCGAAATTAATATTAAGTAGTTTAAGACCACCAAAAGACATGTGTTTGGTGCACAGCAGCATCAGCCTCTCGAAGTAGTCTCTTCTTACGATAGACTGGAGGTCTCCTAAGCGAACTCTTTTAGGGTATCAGACTCATAAGGTTGAGTTATATTCTGCACTCTAAAAATAAGCTCTAAACAAATACTGAGCTTTCCGTGATGAAATAATGTATAAATGTAATCGGGTTTACATAAATTGTTATACATTTTGTAAACAGTTGGACTATAATTATCTCCCAGACACAGTGTATTTGTGTAGCATTATTGCGTTGTGTTCCAACGCGCGGAGTGCATTATGCATCTATTACAGCTTAATCTGTTTGTTGGCAGGATAGAGGGCGTAGTTTCATATCTAGTACAAACTGCAGGATACACCTATTTTATGAGATGCTCCTTGGAATTTAGTATTCAACAAAGTAAGCGTTGTTGTGTATTCACTTACAGATAATGTAAAGTTTCTCTTCGGTTATTCACTTACATTGCAGGTACGTATACTAGCTAGTTAGGTGAGAAATTAATTTTGACGCTGACGGAAAGTTACAATCTATACAAACTTTCTAATACCACCGAAACTTTCAATCTGTTCATAGCGGCTAAGCTTCTCCAGACAAAATGTTTGCATAAGCAGTAATAAAAAACTTTTCTACGCAGATTAGTTTAGAAAAAATTTCGGGACGCAGCAAGTGCGTTATAGCAGTGACTTTCTATAAGAATTTTACACTATTGTAATACGATGTAATACTAAAATTATTACTTTAAACTTACACAGACCTTAAAGATCGATTTCAGCACATTCGAAGAACTCTTTCGAAAGTGTTACCATCCATATCCTCTATTATCCAAAAACTCTTGTGTTCTAACTTGTTTTGAGAAAAATGCCCAAAACCAAATTGTCTATGAAGCTAGAAAATCAATATGTGTATATATGTATATATACATATACATATATACACACACATATATATATATATATATATATATATATATATATATATATATATATATATATATATATATATATATATACCGATAACTCAAAAAATAAGGGACCGATCTTGATCAAATTTGGTGAGTACCTCCCTTTTACAAGTGGCTTCATAAGTCTGTTAGTTAGGAAAATCGGACCAGGTTTTCCCGGAAAATGTTGTTTTCTTTCTAAAAAAATCATATCTCCGTGAATAACAAAGTAAAGGCAACCAAATTTGGTATGCGTATAGCTCCCTAGATTTAAAGACAAAGAAGTTATGGGCAGTTAAAAAATTTTGGAGTTTTTTTCTAAACGTCAAACTTGCAAATTTAAATGTCAAAATTGGCAATGTTTAGGCAAAGAATGTGAAACAAATACCGACTGTGAAAAGAAAATGTTGCAAGAAGAGTTTTCTGCAAACCCTTAAGTTTCAGATTCAACCGTCATTGCCCTTCATTTTACTAAAATATTTACAGAATATTCATTTCAAAGAGACCCTTTCTCTGATGCTTTGGCTGTGTGAGGTAGGCGGGGTGGGCGGGGTTTAATGGGGATATGGCTTTAAATAGACAGCTTTTAAGCAGCTGTATTTGCTATTTCTGCTCATATTTTCTTTCTACTACCTACCCTGCCCAGCACCCCTATTCACTCCCAGTCCCATACCTTCCTTGGGGGGTGTGAACAAGAAATTCTACTTGTGGTTTGTGCATCCAGGTTGGGTCCTGGTAATATTTATGAAAATAATTTTCTGAAAAGCGTTCGGGAGCTAATCTGCAAATTTACCGAATTTTCATTAAATCCTTCAAATTTTAATAACTCAATTTGCTATTAACGTAAGCTTTGTTGGTTAGGAAACCAACATTTAAGTTTATTTTCGGAAAATTTTTGTATATTTTCAAACAATAAGTAATTTTGATAAAATATAGTACATTGTTTCTACTACATAGGCTATACCGATAATCAGATTGATGCCTGCTCGCATTTGCTATTAAAAACATTTTTATGGAAATTCACTTCCATAACACATTTGCTGCATCCAGACTTGTGAAAAATATTTATATATTTTCAAACAATAAATTTATTTCGATGAAATATGGTACATTGTTTCTACTATATAGGCAACCAAGTTTGATGCCTGCTTTCATCAAAGAAGGACATTTACTATTAAAAATATTTTAAAGAAAATTCGCTACCATAACGCACTTGCTGCGGCCAGAGATTTTTTGTTTAAAATACCTAAGTTAGTGTTGTTGTACGCACTTTTATATTTATAAATGCCGCTACCCTGTTGGTAAATGATATTTTTATATCCGTAACATTCAGTCAGGCTTTTTGTTGTTGAGTAACATTTTTTAAAACCACATTGGTCTGTTTGGAATTTGTAATTTTTTTCCAGCCACGATTCGGGTCTCCGTTTTACCATTTTCTCTAGGGTCTTTAGCAAACATGATACAACAGATATGTCTTTGTAAGACTTTGCTAAATCCGGATGTTTATATGGTTTGAGAAATGCAAGAACAAGGTATGTTTTCCATGTCTCTGGGTATTCTTCTGACATCAATATATCATCGGTTATATCAAGGAGGATAATTTAAGCCCCATCATCTAAATGATACATCCACGCTGCATTATTATTATTGTTCTTTAAGCTACCAATTAATTCAAACATGGTAAATTTTGTCACATATAAGATTGATATTGCTTCTGAGCTCATTTGATTGTCTTCTACTCACGGTGGTGTTTGATGTTGTAAAAATATACTTTCCAAAGATTATTAATGCTTTTAGATGATTATTCCTTTTGTATACCATTCATATATTTAATAGTTTTCCATATACCTTTATTCTTTGTATTTCTATTAAGCGTATTGCAAAAGTTTTTCCAGCTGTTTCGCTTACTCTCCAAGATAGTCTTTTTAACAATGGCAACAAATTTTTTGTAGTCAAGAAAGTTATTAGTTTTGGACAATTTTTATATTGTTGTAAGGCAAGTCTTTGCTTAGGAATTGCTTCTTTGCATTTTTCGTTCCACCATCCCTTGTTAAAGATACTGTTTTTTTTTTGGCGCGTTTTGAAGAATTGTTGTCAAACTAATATTATTTATTGTCTCTAAGAATGTTTCATATATAACTTTTGTATTGTTTTTCAAAATATTTTTTCAACAGTCTGTGGTCAGTTTTGCGAATTCCGACCAATTCGCCTTTTTGATATTCCACTTCTTATTGTAAATATTCATATTCCTAAAAACGGTTGGTATATTTACATTATTTATTAAATATTTATACTCTATAACAAAGTGATAAGAGCACAGTGTTTCGTTTTTTTTCTACCTTCCATATTCTGTGACAAATTACTTGATACAATTATGAGAGCCTTCTGGCTGTATACAACAATAATATTAATGATTTCATCACTAAAGAAAAAATTCCAAATTTGTAATGGATTTTTTAAGTTCTTGGTAAGTGTACTAGGCTCAGGTAAAACTTTAACCATATTTTCGGACCTCGTTTTGGTGGTTTTAGGCATTGGAGATATTTTTTCCATCTGGTTTGCCCATATTTACTCACAAACCTTAAACTATAGCTGGCTGCTGTTGCGATATCTTCCTCGCTTGATTCACTGGACGGGGAGTCATCTTGTTCATGGTTTAGTTGGCCGTCTTCATCTTGCTCAAGATTTGGTTTCTCATCTAAGTCTGAATTAGCGTCCAGGTGTTCCTCGTCGGTATCGACGGTCTCCTCAAATGCTGAAGGAGTTTTTGTTCCTTTTCGTAAGAATATTGATTCATCTGCAATTTTATTTATTTGTAACTCTAATAATCTAACAACACCTCATTTTTATAAATGGAATAGGTAAGATGTAAAATCGTTTTTGTGGAGACAATGACATTTACAATCCACCTGACTATGCACAGAATAACTTTAGGAGCTTATCTAATAGTAAAGAAATATAGTTAGTATTGTAAATATCATAGCGTTTGAAAAAAAAAAACGTTTTCTGAGAATTTACATATTCTATTAATAAAAAAAGCTCGGGACCCAGCAAGTGCGTTATGGTAGTGAATTGTTATTAAATGCTTCAAATTTGAATAACTCAATTTTCTATAAACCTAGCAAGTTTAATTTTGGTATGTTGTAAGGTCTTACCTAGGGCAAGATATTCACCAACTTTTATTAAAATAAGTTTGTAATTTTCGGAGCAAAAAATTTTTTTTAAAGAAAATTTAAAATTTCTATAACTCAATTTTATACAAACTTAGAAAGTTAAATTTTGGTACGTAGTAAGGTCTCTCCCAAGGCAACATACATAATAAATTTCATTAAAGCAACTTTGTTATTTTCGGATATTTTTTTTTAAAGAAAACTCAAAATTTTTCTAGAAAACCTCGTCCGATTTTCCTGGCTAACGAACTCATCCAAGCCATTAATAAAAGAAAGGCACTTGCCGAGTTTCATTGAAATCAGTTAATTATTTTTTGAGTTATCAGACGGATACCTATATATATATATATATATATATATATATATATATATATATATATATATATATATATATATATATATATATATAAACATAAAAAAATTGAAACTGACCCCGGATATGGGTCCTAGTTCGCGCTCATTTGAAAAACTGTTTGCAAAGTCTTACCATTGATACCTCTCTATTAGTGAATTTTTTAAAATAAAAATTCACTAGAAACGCTAATTCTAAATAAACAAATACAAACGTATACGTATTATACAATAAATCCCATTTTTTAACGGCAATAACTTACCTTGTTTTATTTTCGATGGTATATGAAAAGTGAAATTAAACGGTCGCGTCGGTGTGTGAGACCGAAATCGGCCACAAGTTGAGTAAACTACACAGCACGAATGTCGCACACATACTGAAGAAAGATCTTCACTAGTCGCAGACATTCTAAGGTTGGCGCCACTGCACTGTCAAGTTTGAATGTTTTAGCGGGACACCGATTTTCTGTCGGTCTGTGAGACCGTATGCGACTACTGTAGGGTTAACGAATGAAAACGAAAATGGACTTTGGATATGGGTTCTCCTGTTTAAAGTTGGCACTCATTTAAATAATCTTTATGACTTTTAAGTCATGCTCTTGTCATTAGTTTGATTACCAGAATTTACTTAAATCGATGCCTATCATTATGGTATTTGATATTGTAGCATTCAATAACATAATACATTTTACGACTGGCGCATATACCACAAATTCCGTTTATTCCCGGCAAGTTGTATGTCAAACTATCGTTAGGTTTGGAATATTACACCGCAGCAGTTGCTTTCTCAGCAAGTTTGAGCAAGAGAGCATCAAGGTGTGGTAAATTTCAAGTTATCAATCATTGATGAAATACCAGAAAGCCGTAAGTAGCACGCGAGTAAGGTGATCGCATAACTAGCAACGTCATGTTCTTGCGTGACTCGGTGTTCCCATCAACGCTTAATGTTAGAGAGGCTTATCAACATTCAGACGACTTCTAACAAAGCTAGACGACAAAGTGATAATCAGGTTCAATGTAATAAGCAGAAATTCAGTACAATTTCGCTTCGCATAGGGACTTACAAGCTGAGGATGCAACGATGTAATAGTAATTTACGTTACAAGTCCGGAAAATACTGTTTTTTTTTTTTTGGACGAGTCGACAAAATTCTAGGACGAGCCGTAGGCGAGTCCTGGAAGTCTGCGAGTCCAAAAAAACTGTTTTCGGACGTATTGTGTACACTATTTTTTCGGCAACCGTGTAGAATAACAAATCAATGAGACACAATTCTTTATTATATTTCTTTGTAGAACAAAATTTCGAACATTTTAATTCTTATTTGTATTAAATATTGAAATTCGAACCGAAGATAGGTACTAACAGAAACATTCTAATTCTTATTTATATTAATATTTATATTAAAATTCGAACAATTGCTAATAGTGAAAGGATTTAATTTGTTTGAAATGCTTGGTATATTTAAATGCCTTTTGTAGTCAGAACAAGAAGGTAAAGTTTCCGTTTCATATTGATTGTTTTCATCTGATAATTTTTGAATGGTATTGGCGATTTTAATTTTGTTTGTTAGTGAATTGTCTATATATCCTTCAGCGACATTGGTAGACTTTCAGCCACCGTGTCTCTTCAAATTTGTGATGTTTCCACCATTATCAGCAAATATTGTCGCTGAAGTTCGACGCATGCCATGGCCTGTGTAATTTTTAGGATTGGGTAAATTTAAAAATTCTGCAATTGTTAATCCGAGATTCCCAAAACTGTGGATACCAACGGGCTGAAACGAACATTTTCCTTTTTTGTAATTCACGCATAATCTGTTATGTGGAGTATGGGATGGCCGTAAAGATAAATATTGCCTATACAATTAAAATGTCAACTAATTTCATTTCAGATAGCTGTCAGTCGTTATTTCGTTGTTATGGTAATGTTCAACCGTATTTATCAAAATCATACCTACCAAGATTTTCATATTCACAATGACAACAACGATGTGATTCTTCCCGGCCTAGTCCGGGAAGTACGTACTTCCCGGACTAGGCCGGAGAAATGCTACTTTCTCAAAGAAAAGGCGACCGGGAAGTGGGTACTTCCCGGACGGTTGCCGAAAATAGTATATTACGTACCATAAACTGTAAGTGACACTTTTCATGCAGAGAATGCAGTTTGGAAAATCGAGGCCCGTAGGGCCGAGGTTTTCTAAGCATTCGAGGCATGAAGAGTCACTTACAGTTTACGGTTTAGTAATAATTTTTTGCAATACCTGCTTTAACGGTTTTTTTTTTGAATTTGCATTCTTTTTTAATAATTACTGCGTGAATAGATGTCAGACTGACAGCACTGACAGTCGAATTAATTAGATGGATTCTAACATACTACTTAACAACAAGTAGCTTGTGACTTGGTTGTTGTGTTGGGTTACTAAGGACGCTACGGGTAAACAAACAAAACTAAACGCTGGCTGCAGTTCAGCACAGGTCCAGGTTAAACATTAATTTGTATTTTAATTGTGATTTTTGAATTAAAATTAGTGTTGAAGTGACTTTGAATATGGAAGAATCTGACATCGAAGAAGCGGCAGGTATTGCTTGTTTGTCACTTTTACCAGAAAAGTCTAAGCAAAGGTATGAAAGTTGCTATGAGGGTTTCAAAAAGTGGTGCCACACTAAAAAGGTTGTAATACATACCAGTGAGACAGTTTTACTAGCATATTTCTTGGAAAAATCAGGTAAATATTCTGCTCCATCAAGCTTATGGTCCGAATACTCTATGTTACGATCGACAATCTCTTTGAATGACAATGTTGATATTTCCAAATATGCAAAGTTAAAGGCATTTTTAAAGAAGAAAAATATTGGATATGTTTCAAAGAAAAGTGAAGTGTTTACGATCGAGGAAATTCAGACCTTTTTAAGTGAAGCACATGACCAAATATACCTGATGAAGAAGGTGGTTGTAGTTATGGGAATTGCAGGTGCCTGCCGTAAAGATGAATTATGTAAGCTAACAATCAATAATGTTATTGATAAAGGAGACATTATTTTGGTCAGAATACTTGACGCTAAGAATCATCAATCCAGAAGTTTTACCATTGTCGACAATGAGAATGAGAAGTTTCACTTTGTGGCATTAGTGAGGAAGTATATGAACCTGCGACCAAAAAATTCAATACAGAGATTCTTCTTGAGGTATCAAAATGGGAAATGCTCTAACCAACCAGTTGGAAGAAATATTTTTGCCAAAATTCCTTCTGAAGTTGCGAAATTTCTACATTTGGAGAATGCGGAAAAATATACTGGGCATTCCTTTCGCCGAACTTCCGCTACTTTTTTGGCTAATAGCGGAGTTGACATTTTAGCACTGAAGAGGCATGGCGGGTGGAAATCCTCGGCAGTAGCTGAAAGCTATGTGGCGGATTCCTTGAATAATAAAGTACAAGTCGCTAAGAAGATATTTCATATTAGCAACCAAGAAGCCAGCTCCTCTCGCCAAATCCCTATTATTGAGGTCGGTGATTCTTCGAATACTCCGCAAGATAGTCTTGATAATTTAACATTGCTAGAAACTGAAGATAATAATATAAAGAAGAGCATGGCGTCAATCCTTACTGTTAATCATATGACTAATTGTACTTTCAATATTTCGATGAATTATAATAATTAATAAATCTTCTCAAACAATTTGTTCATTATTCAGATTTGCTATTTATAGGTTTGCAGTACTTACCGTACCTAGGTAAGGTAAGTCTTACCGTACCTAGGTATGAAAAATGTCCTGTTCTCATGGAAACTGACAAATGCTTTAAAAGTTCAACTTACATTGTCAAAAAACTGTCATTAAAAGTGAACTTACTTAACAGGTATTGCAAAAAATATATTAAAAGTTTGGATACAGCAAGTGCGTCCTGGTGGCGATTTCCCATAAAAATGTGTTTGCACAAAAATGCCAGTTTACCAGATCCAAGTCTGGCCGCAGTAAGGGCGTTATGGTAGCGAGATTTCACAAACCTGTTTTTAAGTTAAAAAATGTCTTTTTTTAAAGAAAGATATCAAATTTGGTAGAAGGTATAACTTTATAGTAGAAACCATTTCATCAAAATAACTTTATTGTTCTAAGTACAAAAATGTTCGGAAATAAACTGGCTCGATTTTGTCGACCAACAAATATATTCTAGAAATATCTGCAAAAACTAAACCTGTCAATATAAAATTATTCACAGTAAGCATTTTGACAAATGTTCTAATGTCCACTTTACACAAAAATTTTATAAACAATTTTTTTTTTCACAAACATTTAGACTATTTTTTACGCGAAGTTGCAAACATTTTTTAAACAACTTCATTAATTATTAACATTTCAAAACAATTAGACAAAAAATGATTTTTACGAAAACACTTTCTGCGAAAACTGCCTGATATATTTTTTTAAACAAAAATTTGCTGATGAAGCATATACATTTCAAACTATAAAATTGAAATTCAAGTTGAAAAAAAAACTCTGCACGTAGCAAGTGCGTTATAGTAGTGAATTTTAATAAAAATGTTTTTAACAGCAAGTATGTCTTTTTAATGAAAGCAGACATCACATTTGGTTACCAGTATAACCTATATAGTAGAAACAATGTACCATATTTAATCAAAATAAATTTATTGTTTGAAAATGTACAAAAATTTTACGAAAATAGACTTTATATGTTCCCAGAAAAACTGGTTTCCTAACCACCAAACCCTAGGCTATTAGCAAACTGAGTTATTGAAATTTAAACATTTACTGAAAATTCGCTACCATAACGCATTTGCTGCGTCTCGAATCTCTTTCGTACACTGACATACTATATTTCGATGTAAAATGCAAAATGTAATAATATACGGAGTGTTCCATTAAAAAAAGTAAATTTGTGTCACTAACGATGGGCCATTCTGTGATTGTAAAACTAATTTTATAAGATGCAGCTCAACACCCTATAATTAACGTATACAATTTTTTCTCCCATCTTTAATAATAAAAAATATATTGGGCTTTGCCGTAGAAATGCGTCCCCCTGTATATATGTAAACAGATAAACATCGAAACCTGGATATGGGTTTAAGAGGTCTTATTCGCGCTTATCAAAAATCGCGGTGTCCTCAATGGCGAACCGTTTCTACAAAAATTCACTAAATTCATAGACTACTAAACCACAAACTCTATAACTAAAAATACCGACAAAGCTTCAGAAAAAGGGCCTATTTGGAATGCATTTTCTGCAACTATTTTAGGAAAATAAAGGACAGTAACGGTTGAAGCTAAAATTTAAGGTAAAACACACTTTTTTACAAGACCATACATTTTAACTTCAACGGTCACTGTCCTTCGTTTTTACCACTGTGTCTCTACACAACCCGTATTCGTTTCAGGTTCTTTGCATAAAAGTTGCCGATTCTGATGTTACAATCGCGATTTTAACGTTTTAAGAAGAAAACCTATAAAACTTAAATATACAAATATAGATTTTGTTACCGACACTTTTTCTACTTTTAACATAGAGATCTAAATTTTAATACTTTTTATTACATAAAACTGCGTAGCAAATTTGGTTGTCATTCTTATCCAAGTCACCTGCACAAAGAACGGATTCATTAAATTTGATCAAAATCGGCCCTTGATTTTGTGAGTTATCGGTGTGATACGTACATATATATATATATATATATATATATATATATATATATATATATATAATATAAATATATATATATATATATATATATATATATATATATATATATATATATATATATATATATATATATATATATATATATATATATATATATATATATATATATATATATATATATATATATATATATATATATATATATATATATATATATATATATATATTAATTTATTAGGATTATCTACGTTTACATTTTCATAATATGTAAGTAGTTGTATTCACAAATGCCAAATGAAAGTTTAAAGTAGCATATTTAACGAATGTTCTTATTTATGACATAGAAATATGAGTATTTTCCCGCGTAGGTATATTTTTCTTTACTTCCACTGGTTCAAATTTCTGTGAAAGGTTAAAAATACATTCTCTTTTTTTCAAACGTGACTATAGATAATGTATATAATTTGAATGTTATGTATTGTTTTGGTAAGTTTTTTTAACAGTCAGTTTTCGCAGAAATATTTTGTGTTTATTTAAGAATAATTGGTTTTAAGAAATTTGGGTAAGTATTAATTAATGTATAGCAAGTTATTGTAAAAACATTGTTTTCGAGTTTTCGTAAAAAAATTGTTTGCAAATTTTCATGTGATTGTTTTTGCGTGTTCGGCTAAGAACTTTTTTACAATAATTACATCCTGGCAGGCGGGCAAATACTTTGAAGAGGTTCGTTGGTCAAGAAAATCGGACCAGTTTTTTCAGGAACATTTAAACCTTACTTTTGTATTTTCTTTATTCGTTGATAATGCATTTTTTACTTAAGTATTATAGTAGCTCGAGCGATATGGCATCAAACTCAAAGTCTACAGGATACCATATTGTACAATCATCTTACAAACTAAAACATACACTACAAAAATACATTTCAGCCATACGTTAGAAATTTAAAAGATCCTTATATATGAAAAGCAGTATGAGCCTACCAACGTAGTCACAATTGAGAGGATATTTGGTCCAAAAGAAATAAAGAGAAAGCGGTCTTTTTGGTTAACCTATATCTGAGGTCTTTCGATTACACTCTGATGATCCTGACGATAAAGAATAAAGATGGCTTAAGACACCTCACTAAAGTCCCCCGCCTATAGCTAACTTCTAAGAAGTAAAAGAGCAATCATCAATCGCAACGGACCTCCTGAGTAATTGTGGTACAAAAACCTGCAAAACCACCAAATGAAGTCAAATCTTATTGGCTAATAAATCTTATGCAAGTTCTCTCAAAATTACTGGAAAGACGTATTATAAAAGGATAACAGAGGAGCCCCTCTCAGAAGAATGGTTCCCCGATCCCCAGTTTCGATTTCGAAGGCGACATACTACTGTTCAGCAATGCAATCGTCTTGTAAATACAATACACCAAGCCCTTGAAAATAACAAGTTTTCTCTACTGTCTTTCTTGACATCAAAGAAGCTCACAAACATCGACAACAACTCTAAGCACAATTTAACGAAGCTCGATTGCTGCTTGGAAATTAAGAGCGTAGAAGGATAAAACGCATGTGGCCCTTAGGTATATGGATGTAAGGAAGCAAGTGGAAAGAACATGTTTAGTGGATAGCACCACGTCATATTTAGTTTACTAGATTAACTCATATGAATAAATGTGGAGACTACTTGTAGTTGTTTTGCACACCGTAAAGTTCTGATTCTTAATTTATTTTAACAATAAAAAATACAGTAAAAATATTCTACAGTAGGCCCATTTCATACCCTGTAGTCTGAGACTTGTCCAGATAAATCTTTGTTACATGTAAACATCACCCATTAACTGACTGAAACCAGCTATCGAATTTAGAAGACAGTTTGTGAAAGGCAAAGCTATCTGTTATGATATGAGAACTTACTTTTTGTAACACATATGGGCGTTAACTTGCTTTTCATAAATGAAGAAATATTTTTTTTTACCGGGAAGATCAGGGAAAGAACGGTGATACCTAACAAACAATTTGATTTAGTACTTGACGCGTGCGCTTTTTGACTAAAACCTGTCTGCTAAGTAAAAGGTCTAGAGTGTAAAAAGTAATGAAACAATTTCCGCAACATAATTGCGATGATAGCATCGACAAAAGAGGTACCTAACGTTTCTTTTGTAATTAAGAGCAGCAAAATTAACGGCAATTCAAATATCTTCTATGAGGCGAACAGCACACGCTAAAATCAAATTTAAAGCAGCAAATCATTCTTTGAGGGATGACACATTTTGGCTCTAATAACAACATTACAATCGAATCTGTAGAGTAAGATTTAAAGAATAGAGGATTGAAACCCGCAAATCCATATTATTTCAAGCACTTCAAATTGCTCGCCCTAGGGCGTTCTACCGGGCGTCAAGGGAATTACTATCCAGCGTCTAACTACCTTATAGCAAAATCTATCGGTCTAAAATTTGGATAAGTGGTGTGGTCCTTCGGGAGGCACATTTAAACAGTTTCGATATTTAAGTCACGTCCGGTTTGCCCGGAAATGGCGTCACTTTGTTATTTTCAATAAAACCCCATGTATATTTTACAAAATTCAAATTCTATGTGCAATTATGAGAAAAAACCTCAATCATATGTTCGTTTGTAACATGTCGCGTGTATTTAGTAAGCGTGGCATGTCACACACGTCAACGCTGTTCACTTTTAAGCTTCTGAATCAACCCCTTTTGTGACGTCAGCGTCCAAGTCCCTTCAGTGACGTCATACTCGCAGTCGGTTACTCTACCGCACCCAACTCACTGGAACACGCCTGCATTCGAGCTAGTTTTGTGACGTGTCTGTGATAAGAGCATCTTTATATACGCTTGCAACGCATATGCCACGCTCTCTTCTGTTTAAAATCGGCCAAGAGATGAAATCTTACAGCTAAATTTTAGTCGGAAAACAGCATGCCTAAATGGGTAAGTCTTATATTTAAATACCGACTTATTTACAGTTGCTCGTACATTTCTTCGCTTGATAATGATGGTAGATTGCTTTTTAATGTATGTATACTGAATTTACTTTCGATGATTGCTTTCTTTATTATAAGTTTTATACTGTTAAACGGTGGCTTGTGGTAGCGTTAGTTCGGTAATTAACTGCTATTATACTGTTTTATATGCATTGTAAAGAAGTCATTTAAGATTTTGTTTCATATACGTTAGTTTATTTCCAATTATTGACGCAGATAAATTTTGTAAGTAAACTCAACCTGCTATCAGCCGCCTTATGTAAATCATTAAGCCCTAAACCATTACTCATACCCATGGAATTTTATAGCACCCCGTTAAGGAGCCCCCTTAAGAACACCTTACTGAACTCGTTAAGGAGCCCCCTCAAGAACACCTTACTGAACTCGTTAAGGAACCCCCTCAAGAACACTTTACTGAACCCGTTAAGGAACCCCATCAAGAACACTTTACTGAACCCGTTAAGGAGCCCCCTCAAGAACACCTTACTGAACCCGTTAAGGAGCCCCCTCAAGAACGCGTTACTGGACTCGTTAAGGAGCCCCCTCAAGAACACCTTACTGAACACGTTGAGGAGCCCCCTACATGGCACATCGTTAAGGAGCCCCTTCAACACAATCGCCAAAGAGAAGCCCCCTCAACAACAACATCGTTAAAGAGCCCCCTGAATGACACACCGTTAAGGAGCCCCCTCACAATACCACCGTTAAGTAGCAACACGTCACTAAATAAAAGAAACCGCTAGGGAGGAGACCCCTTCAACACCATCGCCAGGGAGGAGCCCCCTCAACCTAAAGCTGGAAGTTAAGTACACCATTTATCTGTGGTTTTCTCTTGTTTTTTGAGTAGGGTATGCCCCACAATTCATTTTTACAGTGTTATATGCCATGTCAAAGTAATCGATTCATATTTTTCTTTTATCCAATTTGCTAGATTCAATTTGCTGCATTGTATAGATTGAATAACTTTTTAAATAATACCTGACTTCCATTTGTACATCTTGAAACCTACCAACTGCAAGTGCCTAAACCCAAGCCCTGAGATAATTTATGTTATATTATATTATTTTAGTGTTCAATATATATTTGTTGTTATATATTACTTTTTCGTTATACTTATGCCCAACGTTCAGGCATCTCTTATAGGTATTTTTAAAGTCAATAAATATTTTTCGTTATACTGGGCTTTAGTATATTTTTAGTTACACGTCTAAGTTGCACAGTTTTCGAGAATTACCTAATTAAGAATTTATAACGTTTCGCCTGAGAAATTATATTTGTTAAATGATGTCCTGAATAGACACGTCGAGAGATGGTAGATCTAGAGATCTTGGTGGCTAGTTATTTCTAATATAATGAATGTTAGACGATTTTCAGAATACAGGGTATGATTTAAATGCGACATTCCCGGAATCTACTAGATGTTGGCATAATAATATTTACAACTAAACGTATAATCTGAATTTAAGTCGCGATAAAGGCCTTTCCATTGAATTTATTAAAAGAATCGCAGTTTCATGGTCAAATTTGATAACACCTCCGGTGTAACCGGATATAAAAACTGTCAAAATATGCCACTTCTCCAAATTTCAGATCGATAGCTTCTATTATAAGGAAGTTATACGCTGGAGAGTAATTTCCTTGACACCCGGTATAATTCGATCTGTTATAAGAGTATGTTTCTTCAATTTGGAGACAAAAGAGTTATAATCTATTATAGTATAAAATTTGCGATGTCAGTGTCCTCAATTTTACATCTACGTACATATATAAAAATCCATCAATTATAGAAGAATGGGGGCTTTATACATTTTTCAATAGAACCATCACAAAAATAGCCAGTTGGTGAATTCTACCACAACAATAGTACCAGAAAAAGGTAGATTGCGTCATACATTGTTCAATGAAAGTACACAATACCATTATCAAAGGTAATTCATCATTATCTATGTAAATATTAAATTATCGTATCACTAAAAATATACTCATTCGTTGTAAAATACTTAAATTAGAACACGTCCAACGACCAGATTAAATTTATGTTATACGTCATTAATTCAGAAGTATTACATTTATTGTTAAAACATATGTGCGTATAACCTGGTGTAGAGTAAGGGTCGGATATGGATACATTACATACATTGGACACATACACACACATGTATATATATATATATATATATATATATATATATATATATATATATATATATATATATATATATATATATATATATATAGGTTCAGAAAGATTTCAGCGGTCTTTAATGTGAGACATACTTGGTTCTCGGGTTGAACAGCGTCCAGAATTTATGAAAACTTGACGTTTCGGTTCCTGTTTTGGAGTCATTTTCAAGAGGTAAGGGAAATATGGACACTCTAAGGCCTCAATCTGCCTACTCTTTAGAGCGGTGGACAAAGGCGGGTTGGGTTGGTTTCAAGAGGTAAAGGAAATATGTAAGGATACTCTAAGGCCTCAATCTGCCTACTCCTTAGAGCGGTGGACAAAGGTGGGTTGGGTTGTTGTAGCTCGATTACGGGGCCTTAATCTGCTTACTCCCCAAATCTCGCCAGATATCGTCTGTGATGTCTCAGTGTGTTCCACCCTAGGCCTCAGAGAGATCTGGCAGTTAGTTGCAAGTCTTGTCTTATATATGTCGTTCCGTCTACCTGCATATCCTATATATTTTGATATTTCTTAGTCGCTTGCATTTTGGTGGGTAAATCATACTGGATCTGCAAAAAGTAATATGTAGATATATATATATATATATATATATATATATATATATATATATATATATATATATATATATATATATATATATATATATATATGTATACATAAGCATATAAAAATTGAAACGAATCCATATATATATATATATATATATATATATATATATATATATATATATATATATATATATATATATATATATATATATATATATATATATATATAAGCATATAAAAATTGAAACCAATCCTGGATATGGGTTCTAGGGGGCCTAGTTCGAGCTCATTTGAAGCAATTTTTTCAAAATTCAAATTCGGGATCTCCTCATTTGTGATTTTCTTTAAAGAAAATTCACTAAAAGATTACATAGTAATCACAAGTTTTTATTTAACTAGCTTGTTAACGATCTACAACAAATCTTGAACATGAGATTTAAACGAGTTGCCTTTATCGGTATACGCTAAAGCATGGTACATATATGTATATACAGTCTGTCCCAAACTGGATGGGAATGTATTGCTATCTCCGTTATTATTAGAGATAGGGAGACGGTTAAATTAGCAATGTTTTGTAGAATTTCATGCTCGTTCCAAATATGATTTGTATTTTGCCCTGCCTCTTTTCGTTTTGAAAAAAACCAAATTTGTCGATTTATTTATTCTTCAATATCTAAGTAGGCGTTGATCTGACATGTCTAAGACTGGCACATTATCAGGAAACTTTTTACAGGGTAATATTTTTGTGCTATTCTCAACTTTGGATTGTCATTTGTTTTTGACCTATATGTATCAGCGTTTGTTTTTATTATGGTAGCCATATTGGACTTGGACTTGCTCATGTGATAGCCTGTGAAAAGAGCTTTCCAATGATGTACAACATGTTTGAGAAGTCTTGTAATTGCACTGACAATTTTGAGAAAAATCGTTTTGAGAATAGTAGGCCAAGAAATCCAATACCAGAAAACAAATGACAAAAAAAGTGTTCAAAAAGCAGCAGCCCATGGAGTCTAACAACAAACTTCTACTTTTAACATAAGACGCCTTTGAAAATTGTTTGATTTTTAAACGTAAGTCAACTGAACAACAACAGAAGAAAGGTTGCCATAGATATAACACTATCGCGACAATTAAGAATACTGGCATTCTTAAATATCTGAACAATTTGAGGTGTATTTAACACGTTGCTTAAAATTCTCTACTAAATAGTTTTTTTTCTGTTTATTTTAAATATTATTTAACAATATGTTTAGTAATGAAAAATATTTTGACATGTTGGAATTCTATATTCATTCCAACCGAAATACTGAGGCAGCTGCAAATTCATATCAAAACAACTACCCAGAAAGGCGACAACCAAACACCAAAATATTTCGCGGGATAGTGACCAATCTATCGAACGACGGTAGCTTCCACGAAAAGAAACTACCAATGCTTATAAATGAATAAAGAAGTAATGCCGTCTTACAGGTTTCGAACGAAAACCCTCCGCAATCTGTTCGGTTTTATGGTAGAAAAATTGACGTTCAAAAAATACGGTACACCGAGTATTAAAGCAAAGTTATCACCATCCATACAAACCTACAATCGTACAAGCGTTAAATGTTCACGATTACCCTAAGCGACTTAATTCTGCAGATGGTACCAAGGACAATGCCAGCAAGATAAAAATTTTCATTTGAAAATAATATGGACTGATGAATCTAGATTTACAAATTATGCTGTGTATAATCGCCATAATAGGCATTATTGGGCAAATGAAAATCCCCATCTAAAGGAAGAAAGACGATTGCAAGACAGAATTGGTATTAGTGTTTGGTGCAAATTATTAGGTAAAAAATTGTTATTTTTATTTGTAGATTAGACAGTTAATTTAAAAAAATGTCAGGTAACTTCAGTGTTGGTCCGTTCTTTTTTGAAAATAATCTTACTGGGAAAAGGTATCTTAATCTATTGAGAAATGATATCTTACCAACAATCAGAAAAGTTCATGATAATTTAGAGGAGATTTGGTACCAACAAGACGGTTGCCTAGCTCACAATGCTAGGATCGTCAAAGAATTTTTGCACCAAAATTTTAATAATCGTGTCATTTGTAACAATGGGCTGGTTTATTGGTGTGCTCGAAGTCCTGGTATAACACCCATGTATTTTTATTTTTGGGGTACTCTGAAGAATGATATGTATAAAATCGATCCCCCACAAAATATCAATGAATTACGAAACAGAATCACGGAAGCTATAAATCATATGAACCAAAACACTCTCACCATAGTGTGCAGGAATGTTTCAAAAAGGTGTATCAAGTGCATTGAACAAAACGGTGGCCATATTGAACAATTTTCTAGTTAGTGTATTTTTAAGTTTCTATTTTATTATTTGTTGATTTCCGTTTCTAATTGTGTTGTCTTGTGGAGTTTAAGTTTCTTTTTGTTATTGCCGGGTTCCGTTATTAAACTGTTTTACATTATATTACCATGCATTATTACCTAATTAAGTATTGTAAATTAAATCACAATATCTTTTATCGTAAATCATTACGGAAAATGATGTTAAAAGTAGAAGTCTATTGTTAGACTCCATGGCCTATTGCTTTTTTAACACTTTTTTTGTCATTTGTTTTCTGGTATTGGATTTCATAGCCTACTATCCTCAAAACGGTTTTTCTAAAAATGGTCAGTGCAATTACAATATTTCTCAAGCATGTTGTAGATCATTGGAAAGCCCTTTTCACAGGCTAAAATCAAAAACAAATTAACAATCCAAAGTTGAGAGTAGCACAAAAATATTACTCTGTAAAAAGTGTCCTGATAATGTGCAAGTCTGATCAACGCCTACTTAGATATTGAAGAAAAAGGAAATCGACAAATTTTGGTTTTTAAAAAATAACTTGAAAGCAAAATACAAGTAATATTTGGAACGAGCATTAAATTCTACAAAACATTGCTATAACCGTCTCCCTATCTCTAATAATAAGGGAGATAGCAATACATTCCCAACCAGTTTGGGACACACTATATATATATATATATATATATATATATATATATATATATATATATATATATATATATATATATATATATATATATATAGAATATATGAAAACTCGACGTTTCGGCTCCTGTTTTGGAGCCATTTTTTACGAAATTCCTTGTTCCGACTATTCCCGAACTTATATATGACAAACAAATAGACGCATCCATAATAGAATATATGAACACACCCTTTCAGTTAGAAAATCTGACCCCTCATCGGCGATGGCCATGCATCATATTCATACAGGGCACAAAATAGACTTCGATAATGCCAAAACAATAGCACCGGTTTACAACTTCAAAAGGAGAATTATCCGCGAAGCAATCGAGATTGAAAAACTTCCCAATTGTTTAAATAAGAGAGATGATGGTCTTCGCCTTTCGACTGCTTGGAAACATATTATATCTTCATTACAAACACACAAAAAGAAAATAAATTCCACAGACAATTTTATTGCCTCATTATCTGCCTCAACAAATGCTGGTGACCTTCTTAATTCTCTTCATCCTCTAAGTACCGTGACCGAAGCCCCACACTTAATTGACGGTGACCCCACTACTTTCACGAAGCGGTTAGACGGAACGACGTATATAAGGCAAGACTTGCAACGAACTGCCAGATCTCTCTGAGGCCTAGGGTTGAACACACTGAGACCTCACAGACGATCTCCGGTGAGATTTGAGGCCCCGTAATCGAGCTACAACAACCCAACCCACCTTTGTCCACCGCTCTAAGGAGCAGGCAGATTGAGGCCTTAGAGTATCCTTCTATATTTCCTTTACCCACCCTTGTCCACCACTGTAAGGAGTAGGCAGATTGAGGCCTCAGAGTGTCCTTACATATTTCCTTTACCCACCTTTGTCCACCACTCTAAGGAGTAGGCAGATTAAGGTCTTAGAGTGCCCTTACATATTTCCTTTACCTCTTGAAAATGGCTCCAAAACAGGAGCCGAAACGTCGAGTTTTCATAAATTCTGGACGCGGTTCAACCCGAGAACTAATTATATCTCACATTAAAGACCGCGGAAATCTTCCTGAATATATATATATATATATATATATATATATATATATATATATATATACATATATATATATATATATATATATATATATATATATATCCAATCACAATAATATGTATATATATATAGCGATATGAAGCAAACTATATAAAGAGTCTCGAGAAATATGCTTTTGAATTTGCTGAGGTTAGGTCGCGAGTCAAATTGATAGGTGGGTACTTATATCCATAATACCTATAGTTACAGGGAGAAACGAAAAATGTGCGTCGATAGAGTGTATAATTTGACACGGGAGTGGAAAACATAGATGTAGAGGGAAATATGTAATACATAAAGTCCGAAACTGACATAGGATACGCGTCAAAAGGCTACAGATTTGCGTTCATTTGCAGAATTTTTGGTTAATTCCAAAGTCGTTACCTCTCTATAAGCAAAACTTTCTTTATAAAAATTCGCTTAAAGACCGGTTGCTTAAATCAAAGAGAACACTTATAATAACTTGACTAACTGAAACGATTATGCTAAATAAAAAGAAAGCATGCCATGAGTAAACTGAGCACCATGAATCGACATCATCCATCTAATAAGCGTTAGCGAGCAAAACCTTGAGACCGTGTGCTCTAGTAGGATTATGCACATTAAATTAGGGAAATGGAAAAGTTGAATTTGATGAATATGGAGATTGAGATTTCGGAACTGCGTATATGCTCTAAATTGAATGATATTTGCATTTCCTCTGAAAATGTGTTTTTCCATGTAAATTATTATGAATCATTTGGTATATGTAGATTGGTTAAAAATACCGCGAATTTTCCAAATAGAAATTTATAGTATAGGCTCAGAAGAGAAAAGCCTGGACGTAGAAGGACGTTATGGTAGCGAATTTTCATAAAAATCTGCTAAACCAAAAAAAGCCTGGACGCAGCAAGTGCGTTATGGTAGTGAATTTTCATAGAAATCATCTGGCACAAAATATTTTATTATAACTTTTTTTTCTTGCAACATAGAAATGTAAATTTTGGTCTTTGATTTATTTTTTATATCATAAACCTACCTACCAAATTTGGTTATAATAGCTGTTTTATTTTTTGAGGTAAAAGTTTTTTTCGAATGAAAACTCAAAATTTTTCTGGAAAACCTTGTCCGATTTTCCTGGCTAACGAACTAACGAACAAGCCATTTAGAAAAGGAAGGTACGCGCAAAATTTTATCAAAATCGGCCCATTATTTTTTGAGTTATCGGTGTGATACATATATATATATATATATATATATATATATATATATATATATATATATATATATATATATATATATATATATATATATATATATATATATATATATATATATATATATACAGGGTCCGGCAAGTTGAGAGGATCACATAATTATCTTCACAACCGCTCTACCTAGAAATGTAAAATTTGGTACCCATGGATATACCGTTGTTTCGCATCACCGGAAATTAGTTTCATGTATACAGAGTGATCAGTTTCCCTGTGCCACACCAAACTTGTATTTTTTAAAATGATACACCCTATATTGTATTTTATTTTTTTGATAGAGAAATTCACGGCGAGTAAAATGATGCACAACAATAGGGGCCTGGGATTAACGGTTTAGCAGTTGTCGTAAAACCTGTCAAGATCTGATATTACCATAACTTTTGACTCAATGTAGCATAATAAAATATGGTTATATAGCTTGCGGAAATATCCACTTATACAGAGTGTTACATTTTACAAAGCTCAATTTTTCTCAAAAATTTCAAATGGAACAGCCTGTATATGACTACGGCATCAGATAGCGGGTTTAGTAAGCTTTTTCCCAATACCATATTTGCTGGGGTTGAATTGACTGGATCAACACAAACTGATGGATCATGTGTAAACGTCTGGGCTTTCTTCTTTCTAAAGGTGAATTATAATTTGTACAGGCTTTTAATGAAAATCGTAGACATGGCATTTTTTTGTAAATTGTTACATCGTTTTTAGATAATCGTATGGTGAGATTTATTTTTAACTTAATTTATAAACAAAAATTGAATAAAATAATGGTACCACATTAATTTAATACATAAACGAAAAATAATCAACTAGTTAGGAAAATAACAGTTTTAATAACAAGTATAATCTTCGTATGGTTTGCCTAAGGGTAGCAGCATACATTTACATACTCAGAATAATTCCGATTTAAAATAATTATCACTGAAACGCTGAAGTTGTCAGCTAGTAACAAACTACTGAAGTTTTATTAAGAATAATAAAGCTATTTCACTAGGTTAACAACAAAATAGTGAAACTACGTGTACTAGATTATTTTTGTCAATACAGTAATTAATCGATATCTGCATTTAGTATGGATTATTCAGTTCAGGAGAGAAAGGATATGTTAGAGACATATTGATTGTCAAAAAGTGTCGGTCCGTGCATCGCGAAGTTACAGATACATTCTTTGTTCATTTACACTGAGTTCCCATCTAACTCTTACAATAATTATTTAGGGATTGGTACCATAAAAATGTTTTTAATACCAAATGTGACTTTTTTTTATTTTTTATTTAGACAGCAGGCACAAATTAGGTTACCAGTATAACCTATACAGTGGAAATAATAATGCATTATACTTCATAAAAATAACTCTATTGTTTGAAAATGTACAAAAATTGTCTAAAAATTAATACATACCTGAAAAAACTAGTGTAATAACAAATTGAGTTATTGAAGCTTGCAGCTTTAATAAAAATTTGCTACCAAAACGTACTTACTGCGTACAGAATATTTTTACAAACATGCAATTTCGGTGCAAGTCGATGAAAAATGCAAGAATTAAAGAGGTTTCGATTAAGAAATTGAGAAAATTTGATTTACCAACGACTTATGGGCCAGGCTGCTGATATATTGAGCTTTACCGTAGAAATGCGTCATCCTGTATATATGTGAACAGATAAAAACTAAAATTAACCCCGCATATTGATTCTAGGAAGCCTAGTTTGCGCTCATTTGAAAAAAAAACTTTTTCAAATTCAAAAGTCGCGGTCTTCTCAATAGTGACTTTTTTCGACCAAAATTCTCTAAAAATATAAAGTATTAAACCATTAACTATGACTAAAACTACTGCCAAAGGATCAGAGAAAGGTTCGCTTTGTAATAAATTTTCTGCAAACATTTTAGTAAAATGAGGGACAATGGTGGTTGAAGCTGAAAGGGTTTTTTAAAACACACTTCTTGCCACATCTTTTCTACATAACCTGTATTCGTTTTAGGTTTTTTGTCTAAGAGTTGTCAATGCATTAGTAAGCCTACCAGAATTATCAATCTTGACGTTTAAGATTATTTTCATCAAAATCTTATAACTTTTTTCTTTTAGCCTAGATAGCTGTTTTCGTACGTAGAATACTTTTTTTAATAGAAACGAGCGTACCACATTTGCTTGCGATAGCTTTATTATTTTGAAGATAATAATATTTTCCGAAAACCCGAAATTTCCCCGGAAAAACTGGTCCGATTTTCGGGGCTAACGAACCAATCCATTCACAAAAGGACACAAAAAGACACTCACCAAAATTGAAAAAATCGGACTCTTATTTTTTGAGTCGTCAATTTCAATATTGAGGGGGACATGTTTTGACATAAAACCAACTTTTTTACATCAATTCCTTAAGGGTGGTGATAAAAACGCTTATGTTTTAAATAAGGAACATGGGTCAAGTGGTACATCATTTGAAAGTCCTTTCTTTTCTGAATTCAGCACACAACATTTTTTGGAAGTTTTATCAACTCGTTTAAAAATTATTCACATTTGGAGTTGCAAAAACGTATTTTATTCATTGTAATAAGAAATGCACTAATTAGTCAATTTTTCGTTAAAAAACAAAACCAAACGTTTAAAAATGTTTGCATTTCTTAACACAATGAATAAAATACGTTCTTGCAATTCCAACTGTGAATAATTTTTAAACGAGCTGAAAAACTTCCAAAAAAATTAGTGTGCTGAATTCATAAAAGAAAGAGCTTTCAAATAATGTAACACTCGACCATATTTAAAATATAAGGGTTGTTATCACCAGCTTAAGGAGTTGATGTGAGAAAGTTGAGTTTTATGTCAAAATATGTCCCCCTCAATAATAAAATTAACGTGTTGCAGCGTTTCTTAAAAAAAATTTCTGGACGCAAATCGGTCTGTTTCGTTTTCAATGCGCCACCCTGTATATATATATATATATATATATATATATATATATATATATATATATATATATATATATATATATATATATATATATATATATATATAAACATGTAGAAATTGAAACTGACCCCGGATGTGTGTTCTAGGGGGCCTAGTTCGCACTGATTTGAAAAAATTTTTTAAAAATCTAAAAGTCTAGATCTCCCCATTACTGAATTTTTTAAAGAAAATTCACTAAAAAGAAACTAACAGTATATACATTAAACTGTTTTTTAAAGATAATAAATATGTAAGACTTAATGGGTAGTGTACTTCCAAATTATTTAGTGAAGCTAATATTAATGTGTACACTGTGTCTCATACCGCTGGCACGATAAAATAATGAGATTAAGATCACCTACTGATCTCTGGTCGCAGTTACAGTTGTTATTGTTGCGAATTCCAAATTATTCTTCTGTGATGCTTCAGTTTTAGCAATCAGTACTCCATGAGTCATACCTACATTTTTGTTTAGTAGGAAGTGGTGTTTATTCATAAGTGAAACACAATACGAAATTTAATTAAAACGCACAAGTTTGCGGATTTTACATCGTTAGGTTAAACCAAATACTATATAATGACAATACGGGACACTCAGGCTGATTTCGTGTTTCAAGAATATCAGCGCCCCTAGCCGATAGTACTGGTCTTACGCCGTTCGAGAACGTGTTTATCAGTAAAACTAGCGATTGCTGGTGTTTAACTGTGTATAATTAAGTTTGAGCTGTGTTTCTTACAATAAATTTCAGTGGTAGGGTTTGTGCAATCTATAATTGTTCGAATTATAACGTACTAAATATATAAAAGATATTTTATAGGTTTCCAAACGATGCCGAAACGTGAATATGATTTTTTGTATTTTCTTGTCTTAACAGCGATTTTTTTTACAAATTCGCCTAATAATTAATACTAAACAATAACTGTAACATCTATAACATGGATTGATGATAGTTTTGTATTATAGATGTAAGAAAAGGGTACTGTTATCAAAAAGAACTGAGATGGATATAGTATTGAAGACACAAGGTGCATTTTACATTTCAATGTCATTTCCAAAAGAATTAATTTGTTGAAGCAGAAAAGAAATTCAGAATCACTTTTATGCCAATATGTACAGTTTACAGAAGATAATTTATTGTGTAATATTTGCCATCATGTACCTATTTATATATACACTTCGTAAATTGAGGGTTGAAAGGTTTCAATCATAAACTGTCTTCCCGTGCATCAAAGAAAAGAAATATGAATGGAAAAAAAGTTTTGCATTAATAATAAATTATATAAGAAAACTGTTTTTCTATCTTGTTCTGTGTCCTTTTTTATTTCGGTATGGTATTAATTGTCACATTTTTTAAATTTAAAATTATTTTACTTGGTAATGCTTTTAATTATCTTCCTAAGACAAGTTTTTAAAGAGACAAGTAGAAATAGCAGATTCAGCCCTATAATAGATTTATTCACGGAAGTAAGAGTTAGTCTCGTCTCTAATCTCCAGAATTTCTTAACTATTAACTAAGTATATCACTTACATATTTCAAAATATTAGATTAATAAGACAGTTTTCATGTAGAGATATAGCAAATTGAGTACTGTGCTACCATTTTTACCTGGAACAATTATTTATAGGTAAGTACAGATTATAACTTAATATGGTCAGAACTAGCTCTCAGTATATTCATATACATACACTTGAAATATTAGTTTAACGACGGTTTCAAGGTAGTACTTTAAATTATGATGAAATGAGATTATGGGTAAGAGAAATTTGCATAATTATTCATGCTGAATTAATTTAGGTTTCAAGCTGGTTGTTGATACAAATTCTACTTATAACTATATATATATATATATATATATATATATATATATATATATATATATATATATATATATATATATATATATATATATATATATATATATATAGAGTTGTCGTGTACAAGTTTTTATATTCATATATAATAAACCAATTGTCTAAATTAAGAATATGCAGGTAAATATACAATTCTAATTACCCGCTCAGTTGTCAGTACTTCACGCGAGGTTGCGCTAGTGTGCTTGTCACAAATATTACCAATGCTAAAGCATAGGAGTGTCCCGTATTGTCATTATATAGTATTTGGTTAAACGTAGGTCTACGTAGAGTTCTCAAATGTTTATTATTGAATTATCTACAAATTTTCAATCCCAAGCAAATTTACTTCTCACAAAAATGTCGCTGCACCTGTTTACAAAACGCGACAGTGGTCTTTAACTACTTGCGTCTTTTTAATTTGAATCAAAACCCAAACGAAAGCAGATAAAGAGGAAACGTTACATAGTGACATTAAGGACTTAACTATTGTTAGAACTTGGATTGGGAACGACCTCATTAAAGTCCACTCGGGAAACACCAGCTGGAATAGTTTAACTGGGTCTGTTTTTTTTTCACTTCTCAATTACTTGCAATCCCGAAGTTACATAATACTTTTGCATTTTATTTCAGCCTCTTCTCCTGTAAATTTTCTAGTTGTTGATTGCAATTTTAGTGAGTTTTCTTAAAAAAAATTCATTAATGAGAAGATCCCGACTTTTGAATGTTGAAAAAATGTCTTCACATGAGCGCTATTTAGGACCCCCGGAACCCAAATCCGAGGTCGGTTTCAGACTTTATATGTACCTTCCTTTCGCAAGTGGCTTGGATAAGTTCGTTAGCCAGGAAAATCCGCCAAGGTTTTCCCGGAAAATTTTGTATTTTATTACGTAAAAAAATTATATCTCCGGAATTAACAAAGTAAGGGTTTATATCATTATAGGTAAGTTACCTACCAAAATTTAGCTCTGTAGATTAAAGCACAAAAAAGTTACAGGCGTGTAAGAAAAAATAAATTTGGGTTTTCCTCAAAACGTCAAAGTATCGATTTAAAACGTCAAAATTGGTAATATTTAGGCAATGAACCTGAAACTAATATGAACTATAGAAGGAAAATGTCTCAAGAAGAATGTTTTACAAAGCCTGAAGTCTTTGTTTTAATCGTCATTGTCCTTCATTTTAGTAAAATGTTCCCAAAAAATTCATTTCAAATAGACCCTTTCTCTGATGCTTTGGCAGTAGTGTTGGCTATAGAGTTTATCAGCTAATAATATATCATTTTTGTCGAATTTTCGTAAAAAATCTTTAAAGCTCAATATATCCATTATTATGCAAGATACGAAAAAAAATTGTGTACATTAATTATAGGGTATCTTGAGCTGCATCTTAAAAAACTATTTCTACAATTACAGGCTGGCCCATAAGTCGTTGGTGATATAATTATTTTTTTAATTGAACACGCCTTATGTTATTGCATTTTCCATCGAAATACATTTACATTTAAGTTTACTTGCGGAAATTTTTGTATATTTTCAAACAGTAAAGCTATTTTGATGAAACATGGCACATTGTTTCTACTATATAGGTTTTACTGGTAACCAAATTTGTGCCTGCTTTCTTAAAAAAAAATGCTACTAAAATATTTTTTTAATCGAACACGCCTTATGTTATTGCATTTTTGCATTTTCCATCGAAATATAATACATCTTTGTAAGAAAAGAATTTCGGGACGTAGTAAGTGCGTTATGGTAGCGAATTTTGATTAAATGCTTTAAATTTGAATAGCTCAATTTGCTATTAACCTATGAGGTTGACCAAGAAACAAGTTTTTTCGGGAACACTTTAAGTTTACTTGCGGAAATTTTTGTACATTTTCAAACAAAAAAGTTATTTGGTGAAACATGGCACATTGTTTCTACTATATAGGTTATCCTGGTAACCAAATTTGATGCTTACTTTCTTAAAAAAAAACATATTTGCTATTAAAAACGTTTGAATGAAAATTCACTACGATAACGCACTTGCTGCGTCCAGACTTTTAATTTATATTTAGGAATTTCAGTGCAGTAATGTTTGGATTCTACATGTTCAAAATTGTCTTTCAGTGAAATTTCTTAAAAGAAAAGACTAATGAGGTGATCCCGACTTTTGAATTTTGAAACAATTTCTTCTAATGAGCACCAACTAGGCGTCCTAGAACTCATATTTAGGGTCAGTTTCAATTTTTAAATGTGTATATATATATATATATATATATATATATATATATATATATATATATATATATATATATATATATATATATATATATATATATATATGTGTGTGTGTGTGTGTGTGTGTGTGTGTGTTTTAATTTATATAAAGGCTTTATTGTAATAATAATAATAATTGTGTCTAGGTTTATTATTTAAAATATAAGAAAACACTTTAAACTGAACAATTAACTGGATCATTAATAGTTTTAGCGGCCTCTTTCGTCTTTTACGTCTTAACACTTCTTAATGTTCTGTCAACTCCTTTCACTTCTCGTCTTTACTTCTCACTCTGCCGTCGCGCTGGAGTTCTCTACCACATTCTCAACAACTGTTACCAGAGGCGGGTCATGTGGGGGCTTCAGATCCCACAATCGACCGTCCTAACCTTCATCAGTCCCTCATGATGAATACCATGGCTTCATGTATTGAGCACAAGTTGATGTGATCAGTGGACCATAGTAACTGTCATTTCTTCTTGCATCGTAAGTATCGTTCTGCTTTACATTGGTTACACAATAAGGACCAAGGTATTTTGCTGCTAACTTGGTACCAGGACCAATTTGGGTGCGTTTGGTTGCAACTGTATCTCCAACTTCTTGTTTCTCTTCGCCATAGATTGAAAGTTCTTTTGTTCTTTTATTGCACTCTTAGGATCTGTTCCTTAGCTTCCTTTCTTTTGTTGTTTCTTTCTTCTACAAAACGGTTCTGAGTTTCTTCCTCCAGGCGTTCTTGTATCTGCAGGTCTTCTGGTTCTCTCATCGATACACCGAATAGCAATTCAAATGGGACTTTTAATGAATTTTCTTAAAAAAATTCACTAATGAGGAGATCCCGACTTTTGAATTTTGAAAAAAATTCTTCAAATGAGCGCTAATTAGGCCCCCCCCAGAACACATATCCGGGGTCGGTTTCAATTTTTATATGTTATATATATATATATATATATATATATATATATATATATATATATATATATATATATATATATATATATATATATATATATATATATATATATATCACACCGATAATTCAAAAAATAATGGACCGATTTTGATTGAATTTGGTGAATAAACTCATTTGGCAAATGGCTTGGATAAGTTCGTTAGCCAGGAAAATCCTCCCAGGTTTTCCTGGAAAATTGTGTATTTACTTTCGAAAAAAATTTATATCTCCGGCATTAACAAAGTAAGGGCAACCAAATTTGGTTTACGTCCTTATAGGTAAGTTACCTACCAAAATTTAGCTATGTAGGTCGAAAGACAAAAAAATTATAGCCATTTAAAGGAAAATAAATTGGGGTTTTCCTCAAAACGTCAAAGTTGCGATTTTAAAACGTCAAAAGCGCCAACGCTTAGGCAAATAACTTGAATCTAATACGGGCTATGGAAATCATATGTCTCAAGAAGGATGTTTTACAAACCTTGAAGTCTTAGTTTCAACCGTCATTGTCCTTCATTTTACTAAAATGTTTCCAGTAAATTCATTTCAAATAGACCCTTTCTCTGATGCTTGGCAGTAGTCTTAGCTATAGAGTTTATCGTTTAATGGTATATAATTTTTGTCGAATTTTCGTAAAAAATCAATAAAGCTCAATATATCCGTTATTATACAAGATATGAAAAAAATTGTATATATTAATTATAGGGTGTCTTGAGCTACATCTTAAAAAAATATTTCTACAATCACAGGGTGGCTCATAGGTCGTTGGTCAAATTCTCTTTTTTTAAATCAAACACGCCTCATGTTATTGCATTTTTGCATTTTCCATCGAAATATAATGCATGTTTGTAGGAAAAGAAATTCAGGACGCAGCAAGTGCGTTATGGTGGCAATTTTGATCAAATGCTTCATATTTAAATAGCCCAATTTGATATAAGCCTATAAGGTTGACCGAGAAACAAGTTTTTTCGGGAACACTTTAAGTTTACTTTCGGACATTTTTGTACATTTTCAAACAATAAAGTTATTTTGATGAAACATGGCACATTGTTTTTACTATATAGGTTATACTGGTAACCAGATTTGATGCCTGCTTTCTTAAAACAACACACACACATTTTCTATTAAAAACATTTTAATGAAAATTCACTACCATAACGCACTTGCTGCGTCCAGACTTTTTTTTAAATTGGAATAAGTTACAATGGATGTAAAGCGTCGACTATTCTCTTCCACGGGTATATGGAAAAATGCGTTTTTCATATCGATAGTACTATCAACTACTGAGTCTTGTCTTTTGTGAACAATCAACTGATTTATGCCCTTTGATTTCACAATTGAAACACTTAATTTCGCCTCCAGTTTTTTATTGATGAAACTCTCTTGCTCTCAAACTGTGTGTTCCCTGGATTCTTAGCTTCTTTGTCTCTGCAATTTCAAAAATTGAAAATTTCTCTTTGAATTCCTTAATTGTTTTTGCTCCATATACAATCAGTTTTGTATTTGGATCTTTAGATATTCCATCGATAAAATATTGAATCAGAGCGCTGTTTTCAATGTTACCTCTGTTGGCGATATCTTTCAATTTTCAGGAAATATTCTTGAACATTTGGACCTTTCTGCATTTTTCTTTCTGACAATAATTTATGAAGATCAACACTATTTGTTTTAGTTTCGAATTCTTCCAAAAGTTTGAAAGAGAGCTTAATCTATTGAGAAATGATAGCTTACCAACAATTAGAAGAGTTGATTATAATTTAGACCAGATATGGTACCAACAAGACAGTTGTCCAGTTCATAATGCTAGGATCGTTAAAGAATTTTTGTACCAAAATTTTAATAATCGTGTCATTTGTAATAATGGGCCGGTTCATTGGTGTGCTCGAAGTCCTGATATAACACACATGGATTTTTATTTTCGGGGTACTCTGAAGATTGATGTGTATAAATTCAATCCAACACAAAATATCAATGAATTACGAAACAGAGGCACGGAAGCTATAAATCATATTAACCAAAACACCCTCACCAGAGTTTGCAGCCATGTTTCAAAAATTTGAATAAAGTGCATTGAACAAAACGGTGAACATATTGAACAATTTTCTATTTAGTGTATTTTGAAGTTTCTATTTTATTATTTGTTGAGTTCCGTTTCAAATTGTGTTGTTTTGTGGAGTTTAAGTTTCTATTTGTTATTGCCGGGTTTCATTATTAAATAGTTCCACATAATATTACCTAGCATTATTACCTAATAAGTATTGTTAATTAGATCACATTTTTTTTATCGTCATTACGGAAAATTATGTTAAAAGTAGAAATTTATTGTTAGACTTCATGGCCTACTGCTTTTTGAACACTTTTTTTGTCATTTGTTTTCTGGTATTGGATTTCATAGCCTACTATCCTCAAAACGGTTTTTCTTAAAATTGGCATGAAATCTTACAAACCATTGCTAATTTAACCGACTCCCTATCTCGAATAATAACGGAGATAGCAACACACTGTATACTATAGTTTAGATCTCTAAGTTAAAAAAGTTGTAGGTATTTAAAGAAAACCATTTGAGTGCCACTGGTGATGGGGCAATAGCAAAAAACCAAAATATTTTGTGGTGTACAAGACCTACTAAATATTACAGAAAAAGTTTAGTTTTTCTTGGCAGGTATATAGATAATCTTGGTAAAAAAAATTGCGGAAAACATTTCTATGAAAATTCACAACCATTACATCTTGGCAGGTGTGTTGATGAAGAGGTTCTTCAAGAGGAAAAATCGCATCAGCTTTTTCGAAAACATCTTAAGCGTATTTTTCTAAAAAAAATTGCAATTTTTTGTGAAGAAAATAAATTGTTACAATATTTTTATGAAAAATTACTTTCAGAAATTTTTGATAAAAAGTGTAAAGTGCTCGAAGAATTTCGTTGGCCAGGAAAATCGGCCAATTTTTTTGTGTGAATATTCCTACACTGAGTGGTGAGACACGCAGCAACGTGCCGCCACCTAGTTGCGGAAACAAGTAGTATGTTGTCACGCCAGCTCCAAATAACACAAAGTGTTAAGAAATATAGACTGTATACAACCAACTAACAATTTAATTAATTGTCAGCCCTGGCTCATTTTTATCCTAATATCAATGTATGTAAGGCTAGATGTATTCTTGTAAAATTTTTGTATTTACAAAACAATAAAGTCATTTTAGTGAAGTATGGTACATTGTCTCCACTATAATGTTCATATTGTTAACCAACGCTAATGTATATTATTAAAAAGAGACATATTTGCCATTAAAAACATTTTTACGAAAAATCGCTACCATAACGCACTGTGTGCCTCCACATTTTTTTCCTGTGACCGGTTTCGCCCTCGTGATCCTGTCTAATGACGCTGCAGGGTGGCACAATCGCTTATCACACACATAAAAGTGGTGCAGATTTAATCAAAACTTTCACGTAGCTGTGATAATCTATTCTCGTCCAAAAGACATTCTCATGAAATGAATTTAGGTTCGATGATTTGACTACAAAGAAGATATTTCTATTCGTGTACCTACAGACTTCTGAAGCGTTATATAACTCGAGTGTTAACGATAAAATATCAAATTTCACAAATTACCCCTCATTTGTCCTATATTTCTGGAGAGATTTTACCCAAAAACAATCGGAAACGTTCGCTTGTGAGGTGCTAACCGCACACCAAATTTGGAGATTATATATAAATTCGTTCGAAAGTTATTGCACCTAATAGCAGCCAGACGTATAGGCCGACAGACCGAATGACCAACAGACAAAAAGTTTCGTTCCAGAATTAAGTTTTCTGTATATTTTACCCAAAAACAATCGAAAACATTCGTTTGTGAGGTGCTAACCGCACACCAAAATTGGGGATTATATATGAATTAGTTCGAAAGTTATTGCGCCTAATAGCAGCCAGAAGTATAGGCCGACAGACCGACCGAACGACAGACAAAAAGTTTCGTTCCAGAATTAAGTTTTCTGTATATTTTACCCAAAAACAATCGAAAACGTTCGTTTGTGAGGTGCTAACCGCACACCAAAATTGGAGATTATATATGAATTGGTTAGAAAGTTATTGCGCCTAATAGCAGCCAGAAGTATAGGCCGACAGACCGACCGACCGACAGACAAAAAGATTTTTCCAGAATTAAGTTTTCTGTATATTTTACCCAAAAACAACCGGAAACTTTCGTTTGTGAGGTGCTAACCGCACACCAAAATTGGAGATTATATATGAATTGGTTAGAAAGTTATTGCGCCTAATAGCAGCCAGACGTATAGGCCGACAGACCGACCGACCGACAGACAAAAAGATTCGTTCCAGAATTAAGTTTTCTGTATATTTTACCCAAAAACAATCTGAAACGTTCGTTTGTGAGGTACTAACCGCACACCAAAATTGGAGATTATATATGACTTCGTTCGAAAGTTATTGCGCCTAATAGCAGTCAGACGTACAGGCCGACAGACCGAGCGAACGACAGACAAAAACTTTCGTTCCAGATTTAAGTTTTCTATATATTCTACCCAAAAATAGTCGGAAACTTTCGTTTGTAAGGTGTCAACCCTACCGAAAATTTGGAGATTATATATGAATTCGTTAGAAAGTTATTGCGCCTAATAGGAGCCAGACGTATAGGCCGACAGACCGACCGAACGACAGATAAAAAGTTTCGTTCCAGAATTAAGTTTTCTATATATTTTTCCCAAAAATAATCGGAAACGTTCGTTTGTGAGGTGCTAACCGGACACCAAATTTGGAAATTATATATAAATTCGTTCGAAAGCTATTGCGCCTAATAGCAGCCAGACGTATAGGCCGACAGACCGACCGACCAACAGACAAAAAGTTTCGTTCCAGAATTAAGTTTTCTGTATATTTTACCCAAAAACAATCTGAAACGTTCGTTTGTGAGGTGCTAACCGCACACCAAATTTGGAAATTATATATAACTTCGTTCGAAAGCTATTACGCCTAATAGCAGCCAGACGTATAGGCCGACAGACCGACCGACCAACAGACAAAAAGTTTCGTTCCAGAATTAGGTTTTCTGTATATTTTACCCAAAAACAATCTGAAACGTTCGTTTGTGAGGTGCTAACCGCACACCAAATTTGGAAATTATATATAACTTCGTTCGAAAGCTATTACGCCTAATAGCAGCCAGACGTATAGGCCGACAGACCGACCGACCAACAGACAAAAAGTTTCGTTCCAGAATTAGGTTTTCTGTATATTTTACCCAAAAACAATCTGAAACGTTCGTTTGTGAGGTGCTAACCGCACACCAAATTTGGAAATTATATATAACTTCGTTCGAAAGCTATTACGCCTAATAGCAGCCAGACGTATAGGCCGACAGACCGACCGACCAACAGACAAAAAGTTTCGTTCCAGAATTAGGTTTTCTGTATACTTTACCCAAAAACAATCTGAAACGTTCGTTTGTGAGGTACTAACCGCACACCAAAATTGGAGATTATATATGACTTCGTTCGAAAGTTATTGCACCTAATAGCAGTCAGACGTACAGGCCGACAGACCGAGCGAACGACAGACAAAAACTTTCGTTCCAGATTTAAGTTTTCTATATATTCTACCCAAAAATAGTCGGAAACTTTCGTTTGTAAGGTGTTAACCCTACACAAAATTTGGAGATTATATATGAATTCGTTAGAAAGTTATTGCGCCTAATAGCAGCCAGACGTATAGGCCGACAGACCGACCGAACGACAGATAAAAAGTTTCGTTCCAGAATTAAGTTTTCTATATATTTTTCCCAAAAATAATCGGAAACGTTCGTTTGTGAGGTGCTAACCGGACACCAAATTTGGAGATTATATATAACTTCGTTCGAAAGCTATTACGCCTAATAGCAGCCAGACGTATAGGCCGACAGACCGACCGACCGACAGACAAAAAGATTCGTTCCAGAATTAAGTTTTCTGTATATTTTACCCAAAAACAATCTGAAACGTTCGTTTGTGAGGTACTAACCGCACACCAAAATTGGAGATTATATATGACTTCGTTCGAAAGTTATTGCGCCTAATACCAGTCAGACGTACAGGCCGACAGACCGAGCGAACGACAGACAAAAACTTTCGTTCCAGATTTAAGTTTTCTATATATTCTACCCAAAAATAGTCGGAAACTTTCGTTTGTAAGGTGTCAACCCTACCGAAAATTTGGAGATTATATATGAATTCGTTAGAAAGTTATTGCGCCTAATAGGAGCCAGACGTATAGGCCGACAGACCGACCGAACGACAGATAAAAAGTTTCGTTCCAGAATTAAGTTTTCTATATATTTTTCCCAAAAATAATCGGAAACGTTCGTTTGTGAGGTGCTAACCGGACACCAAATTTGGAAATTATATATAAATTCGTTCGAAAGCTATTACGCCTAATAGCAGCCAGACGTATAGGCCGACAGACCGACCGACCAACAGACAAAAAGTTTCGTTCCAAAATTAAGTTTTCTGTATATTTTACCCAAAAACAATCGGAAACGTTCGTTTGTGAGGTGCTGATCGCACACCAAAATTGGAGATTATATATGAATTCGTTCTAAAGTTATTGCGCCAAATGGGAGCAAAATGTATAGGCCGACAGACCGACCGACCGAAAGACAAAACGTTTCGTTCTAGAATTAAGTTTTTTATATGTTTTACCCAAAAATAATCGGAAACGTTCGTTTGTGAGGTGCTAACCGCACACCAAAATTGGGGATTATATATGAATTAGTTCGAAAGTTATTGCGCCTAATAGCAGTCAGACGTATGGGCCGACAGACCGACCGACAGACAGACAAAACGTTTCATTCCAGAATTAATTTTTCTATATGTTTTAAGAATTCTCACACCGTTTGGCCGAAAGAAAAATCTAAATTATAATAATAATAAAATGTCACCGATGTTCCCCCACACATTCAACACCTAATTTAATTTCAGCACAGAAATCGCGCATACGTCCGTAGCAATCTACCCTGCACCAGACTCCACAAATTTGGAAGCTGGAAGAAGACCTACTTTGGATAAAACTCTCTCTCAGGGCTGCAACTAAATTCATCTGTTGCATTTACCGGTCACCTTCTGACAACAACTTTGTCCAGCTCTTCGATTACCTTTCTGAAAAAACCGACCATCGGATTTCTGAATATCCTTCCTCCGAGGCTACTATTTTTGGTGACTTCAATTTTCATAATAAGGAATGGCTAGGAGTTTCAAAAACCGATCCACAAGGGAGAGAAGCGGAGGCCTTTGTAGTCAGCAATTCTTCAGCCAATATGGTTCAGCAACCTACTTACTTTCCTCGCATCCCAACACACAGCTCAAATCTCTTCTTACTACAAAACCTGAATATTATGAGACATCAGTCACCGCCCAACTTGGTCGTTCAGACCACGGCATGATCACTGCTTCCTGCGCAGGTCACACAGTCATCACACACATGTATCGTTTGGCACTACAACACCGCACACTGAGACGAAATGCGGGATTACTTTTCCTCATTTCCATGGGCGTCTGTGTGCTTCTCTCATCCTGAATTCTCTGATATATCACAACACGTCACCGAATTTGTCCAAACTGGCATGGAATTATTTATTCCAAGCACACAGAAAACCTCTTCCGCCACTCAAAAGCTCTGGTCCTCTAAATCCTTTGACAAGACCAGACTTGAAAAGGTCAAAGCTCACAAAACGTTTCCACACAATCCTAGTCAAGAAAACCGTCAAGCATTTAACGACGCAAGAAACCGCTGTCTATGTCCGCATTCTTTCTGAGGCAAAAAACTCGTTTAATAACCACATGAAAAACAAAGTCCTCTCGAGCTCCAACGGCAGCAAACTCTTACGGATTCTTGCTAAGTCTGTTGGGAATAATTTCTGCAAGAGAACGTTCCCACCTCTTGTTTCAGGGGATGAAATTGTCTACCGCCCTGGGCAAGTCTGAACTCCAAATGTTCAACCTCCAACAGTCCCCAATGTCGCGCATAAAATGACGGATATCATTTTCAAAACTAAAAAGGTATAAAAGATGGTCTCTTCTCTGAATACCAGGAAAACACCTGGCCTTGACGAGATCCCAGCAATTGTTCTCAAAAAAATGCGCACCAAAACTTGAAAACTTGCTCCTGTCCTGTTTCGTCTGTTTTAGACATCCTACAATAGAGGAATATTCCCTAGTAACTAGAAAATTGCTCGAATACAACCCGTCCCCAAGAAAGGTTCCAAAGCGCTTTCTAGAAACTACAGCATATTTCTATTTATCTCTTTTCAGTCCTGGTGATGGAAAGTATATAAACACCGAATTACTAAAATTTCGTGAAAAACACAGTCTAATCCCCGACAGGAAGTATGGATTCCATCAGCGCAGATCAACTGCTGACCTTCTTTTCTTTGTCATCCATTCTTGGAACAAGTCTATGGAACTACACGGTGAATCCCAGATTGTTGCTCTAGAGATATACAAAGAATTTGACCAGGTCTGGCACGCAGCACTGCTTAATAAACTTCCAAGCTATGGCCTACCACCAAATCTGTGTACCTGAACAGCAAATTTCCTTTCCAACCGGAGCATTTCTGTTGTCGTGGATGGCCATTCCTCTAAACTGTATCCAATTAATGCAGGAGTTCCTCAAGGTTCAGCTTTAGCCTCTACTTTGTTTCTTCTTCACATAAATGACCTCCTTTCTAGCACATCCAACCCAGTTCACAGTTACGCGGACCACAGTACCCTCCACTCAAATATACAATATACTAAGCCTGTCTCTTTAGCCCAATTAGATGAGGATCGCAGACTCATGGAGGGTTCTGTCTCCGTGGATCTCCAACCCCACCAAATCTCAGTCTTGCTTACTTTCTCATAAGAGATACACCAGCCCTACACCCATCACAATAAGCAACCAAGTTATTCAAAGTAAGTCAGAGTCCTCTTCACTTGTTGGCATTTCTGTGGATCGAAATCTCAAGGCACCAACATGTCACATCAATTGCAGAAGCAGCTGCTAAGAAATTAGGTTTCCTTTTCCGGGCTCGCAAATACTTTTCACCATCTCTATACCTTATATACTTAACAAATAAGGCCAAACCTTGAATACTGCTCCCACATCTAGGGTGCCGCTGCCGCTTCTACACTCGCTATCCTGAACCCCATTCAGAAAATAGCTATACGTCTCATTGGTTACCCTACCCTAACCCAAAGGCTACTATCCCTTGCCCACCGACGTGTCGTTGGTGACCTCTTTCTTATGGGTATCTGCACGGGCACTGCTCAGAGGTGCCCTCTTCCTTAGTTACTCCACCTGATGCCCCCAACAGATCTACCAGGGGAACAGCGCGAATGCAGCCTTGTACTGTCCAGGTCACCAGACATAGAACATATTGTTGGGCCCGCTCTTTTGTCCCGAAGACTTCTAAGTTGTTGAATTCTTTGACGGCACATGCTTTTCCTTCTCCTCCGAACCTCCAAACTTTTAAGTTCAGAATTAACAGGTTGCCTGTTTCCTCCTTGTCGACACCCACGGTACGATAGTATTTAGGCTGTAAGCTCTCGTGGTGTGTGGTTGAAATATGTAAAAAACAGATGTTTGATGAAATTGAAAGTTTTTTAATAAACAAACTCTAAAACGTGATATTTTTTTCTCCCTTAGGGCTCGTCAGTGTCTTTTCCGTCCCGATAACATCGCAGCCTTTGGTTTTTTGTGCATACCCTTTGTCTTTTCTACTCCACCCATTCCAAAATCACTATGCCTTAAACTAGTCAGCACAGCAATTGGTAGGGTGAAGTTTTATATTGCTCTGCCCCCGGTCTAGGCTGTCCGTGGATCAGTTGCCTTTTGCGGTCCAGAGCTTTACACTCACACAAGATGTGCTGGGCTGATACCTCCCCATTGCATTCCAGGTACCCCTTAAACCGCAAAAAAAACGAGTTGTTAGGCGAGTTTTAACACACACAAAATGTAAATTCTCACCGAATCACTCTCGTTTGTCCCTTATCCCCTGGAGCGATTTGACCCACAAAAACAACCTGAAACGTTCGCTTGTTGGGTGCTAACTGTATGCCAAATGTGGAGACAGTATCTCAGTTTGTTCTAAAGCTATCGTGGCTACAACTGGACAGACATAGAGACCCACAGACCGACAGATATACAGACAGATTAAAAAAATCGTGTCCGAATTGTTGTTTTCCATAAGTTTTGACACCTTTGTCGACGTTTTACACGTATTGACGATGTGGAAGTAGTAATAATGACTCATATGTCAACTCCGCACGATAATGCAAACAAACAGTGCACCTGCTTGCGCCAAAAACTACTGTATTTGATCTGTTTCGTGTCTGATAGTATAAAACAACTTTTATTCATAAAGCCTATATAGTCTATTCAGATCGAGTTTTCTATTAATAAATGAAAATAGGTAATGTGACTTTCGTGTAACACTTTATATCTAAAATTCAGACTTGGATCAGTTTTATGCAGTTATGAGTAAAATCAGTCGAGAATGCATAGAATATAAAGAGCGCTTCAGAGCAAAAGAGCAAACATACATTCTAGCGAATTCAGTTTGAAAAGCCTGAGGCGAGCTGAGAGCTTTTTTGTGTATTTAGAGCGATGAATTCATCCAGCATTGAAAATGCATATAATCACATTCCGTCTTTTTAAAGAATGTTTTCAAGTAGTTGCGCTGAAGGGGAATCGCGCGTTCATAATGGCTCTAGTCATTTTCAATAATCTCTCTGCTAGCCAGTTCCGGTATGCAATAATTAACGCGGAGATGCAGCAGATATACAAATGGTGGCAGCTCTTTACCTAACATGAGGAGTTTTATGTTTTATTCTGTACTTTTCAATTCATTTTCTTAACATACGTTTATTTTATCTTTTAGTATCAGTAATGAGGAGATCCTGACTTCTGAATTTTGAAAAATTTCTTTAAATGACGATGCGAACTAGGCGCCCTAGAACCCACAGTTCAGTTTTTATATGTTTACACACATCAACCGTGGTTCTGGCATTGTATTCCGCCCTTCGGAGGGGGCGTAAAACTGTCGGTCCCGTGTCCATGCGATGTTGGGCACGTTAAAGATCCCTACCCTCCTTACAGAAAGGCAGGGGTTCGGCAAAATTTCCAGAATAGTGAGGTGAAACTGCTCCCTGGCGTCGGTGATTGGCCATAATCGCGAAAATAAGCCGACGTTAAAGAAAAAAAAAAGAAAAAAATATATATATATATATATATATATATATATATATATATATATATATATATATATATATATATATATATATATATATATATATATATAGGTATTACACCGATAACTCAAAAATAATAGTCCGATTTTGATAAAATTTGGCAGATACCTTCCTTTTACAAGTGGCTTGGACAAGTTCGTTAGTCAGGAAAACCGGCCCTGGTTTTCCCGAATTTTTTTTTGTTTTCTTTCGAAAAAAAATTAGAGCTCTGGAAATAACAAATGGACGGCAACCAAATCTGGTACGCTGGTTTTTCTCATAAAGGGTATTATATGTACCGAAATTTAGATCTCTATCTTAGAATACAAAAAAGTTAGAAGTAAAATAATAATTTTTAATTAATTATTGATTCAAGAAAGTTAAAAACGTAAAAAATTATTGATCAGAATATGAGTGAAAAATACCACAATAAATGACTAACAGGCTCCTAGATATGTGTCTAAGTCATTATTTTTCTCGGCTTCGGTAAAATATAAGCAAAAAATCTATTGTAAATAAAATGGTTTTATGTAAATTGTGAAACTTTGAACAATAGGATATTCCTGCTGGTAAATGCATATAGTGCGTAGCTCAGTGGGCTAGGTGTACAGTGGTCACTTTACATCGTATAATCGACTCCCAGGTGACGAGTTCTAAATCTGGTTAGTGACTTTGCTTTTTATCAATTTTTTTAGTCTCATTTCACTTAAAAGTTATCTAATCTGATTGTCATTATTCCGATTAATTTTTTAGCGAGTTTTTGTATCAAAAATAACTTGATAAAGAGAAGAAGGATGTTTTAAGACTTAATTCAATTTGAATAGCATATCTTGTGTTTGTTCTTTCCCTAACTTAGTGAATCCGGTCCAAATTTAATACAGTCGTAGACTTTTCCCGTGGCTTTACAAGTGCTTGTTTTAGTGAATTTTCTTAAAAAAAATCACCAACGAGGAGATCCTGACTCTTTAATTTAGAAAAATTTCTTCAAATGAGCGCGAACTAGGCCCCCTAGAAGCCATATCCAGGGTCAGTTTTAATTATATATATATATATATATATATATATATATATATATATATATATATATATATATATATATATATATATATATATAAGGGTGAACAATTTACTAAAATTTAGGTCTGTGAGTTTAAAGACAAAAAATGTAGAGGCATTTAAAGGAAAAAAATTGGGGTTTTCCTCAAAACGTAAAAAGTTGCGATTTGAAACGTTAAAATTAGCAACATTTAGGCAAAGAACCTGACAGAAATACGGATTATGTAAAGAGGGTTCTACAAGCCCTTAAGTTTCAGCTTAAACCATCATTGCCCTTCATTTTAATAAAATATATCCAGAAAATTCTGTTTAAATAGACACTTTCTCTAATGCTTTGGAAGTAGCTTTAGTTAAATTTATGGCTTAACGGTCTATGGTGTTTAGCTAATTTTCATTAAAAAAAATCTAAAAACATTTCTCCAAATGAGCGCAAACTAGACCCCCTAGAGTCCATATCCGGGTTTACTTTCTGTTTACATATATACAGTGTGACGCGTTTCTACGGTAAACTCAATATAGTTGTTATTATGCGAGATACGAGAAAAAATTGTATACGTTACCTATGGGGTGTTTTGAGCTGCATGTTATAAAATTATTTTGACAACCACAGGATAGCCCATAAGTCGTTGGTGATACCTAAATTTTTTGAACATTACTTATTGCATTTTTGCATTTTCATCGAAATATGACGCATGTTTTTAAAAAAAATTCGAGACGCGGTAAGTGCGTTTTAGTAGGGAATTTTCATTAAACGCTTTAAAATTCAATAACGCAATTTGTTATTGACCTAAGGTTCGTTAGTTAGAAAATTAATTTTCCCGGAAATGTTTTAAATTTATTTTCGGAAAATTTTTGTACATTTTCAAACAAGTTATGTTGGTAAAATATGCTACATTGTTCCTACTATATAGGTTATACCGGTGACCAAATTGATTCCTGCTTGCATTAAAGACATTTTTTCTATTAAAAACATTTTAAGAAAATTCACTACCATAACGCACTTGCTGCGTCCAGACTTTTTTAATTTACTTAATACAATTCGCTCAGCCGTAAGCAATATATCAATATCCTACTTACATTCTAGAGACGATGGCGCGTTATGGCAGCGAAATTTAATAGGAATCATTAAAAGAATTACTGGTTAAACATTTTTAAGGTTAGTTCAAATAATTCACAGTGGTTGGTACAGGTGGTTCACTTAAATTTGCCACCCCACTTTTGTGTATTGAGTTCAGAGTTAGATAGCTGTTCCAAAAAAGGGATTGTAGGGGATTTAATAAAATTTCTAACGATGATATCTGTAAATATGCATGGTGTTTTATGAAAATACACCTAATAAAGCTTATATATTTTTAAATGGAACACTCGGTATGCTTATCAGAGCTTAAACAAAGAGTAAACTGCGCAGCCTCAGGTACAGCTGGTGGACGCGCAGCATCCTCCTCTACTACGGCCACGATAGTTAACGAACGCCGTGATCCTCCGTCTCCAGCAGCAGCGGGACGGTCTGTTGACTTTGTAGCGGCGGCAACGGCACCAGCTCTGCAGTTCGAACACTGCCAGGCTAAGCCAGCAGCGTTCTTTATTTGTATCAGTTGGTCTTTAGATAACTCAGAACATCGTACGTTCGCATGATAATACCACATGAACCATAACACGGAATTTCCGACTTATTGCTGATAAGCAGATATTCGACATTTTTAAAATTAAATTGAAGCTCAAAAACTCACTATTATTCAAAAGCAACAATAGCACAACTACTTCTAAACAATGTTCGCCAAATCGCAGGTTCTATCTCTGCAAAATTACGAAGTATGAACTATTATTTCCACTCAAAAAACCGTATAAACTTGGACGTAAAAGAATATCAACACATGATACCATTTACGTGGTTTTAGCAAAAAGAATATCTAAGTTTCTTGCACTGATTATTCACCCTCATACATTCAACCCCAAATTTAATTTAACCACAGAATACCAGATGTTTGTTTACATTGAACGTTTTCTAATAAACAACCCCTAAAACGTCATATTATTCGAGTTTTAACGAAAAAATGGTCAATTTTCACCAAATCACCCAACATTCATCCCCTACCCCTGGAGCAATTTAACCTAAAAGCAATCCAAACCGTTAGTTTGTCGCGTACTAACTGTATACCAAATTTGAAGACGATATCTCAATTCATTCTAAAATTAAAGTGGCTACTACAGACAGACATACAGTACGACAGAAACAAATTTCCATTCCGGAATCACGTTTTAACGAAAAAAAAATTGTGAAATGTTTGTGGCCGATGCCATACTTCCACACGTTGTGACGACGTAGAAGTAATAAGTGCTCCTTGAGCATTTTCCAAATATGCAAAGCATATAGGGTGTTCCATTAAAAAAAAGATACGTTTGATACGCCACTGGAATACGGCACGCCCCTGGTGACTAGAAATCTTAAGAACATGGCGATGGTATTTATGCACAATTTTTCTCCTAGAATTTTTTTGATACTTTATAAGGTAGGGTAGGCATGGTTCGAGGTGTCATATATACATATATATATATATATATATATATATATATATATATATATATATATATATATATATATATATATATATATATATATATATATATATATATATATATATATATATATATATATATATATATATATATATATATATATATATATATATATATATATATATACATTGTCACAACGCATCGGCGACAAAAATTCCAAATTTTTTTTCCTTAAATGTCGTAAAAAGTGTCAAAACATAGAGAAAACATGATTTGGGAATGAAAATTTCTTTGTCTGTTGGTCTGTGTGTCTGTCTTTTTGTAGCCACGATAACTTTAGAACTGATATACCCTCTTCAAAATTGGCATACAGTTAGCACCAGACAAAACAGCGGTTCAGATTGTTTTTGGGTAAAATCGCTTTAGGGGGTACGGGACGAATTGGGATGATTTGGTGAAAATTGAAATTTCTCGTTAAAACTTGAGTAATATAACGTGTGTTTGTTAGAAAACTTTAAATTTCATCAAACATCCGGTATGCTGTGCTAAAATTAATTTATTCCAACCCCTAAATTAAATGTGTTGGTTGGAATATCGGTGACAGAAATTTAGATTTTTTTGTTAAAATGGCGTAAAAAGTCTCGAAACATTTAGAAAAATTGATTCTGGAACGAAATTGTCGGTCTGTCGGTCGGTCGGTCTGGCGGCCTATACGCCTGTCTGTTAGTAGGCGCTATTATTTTCGAACGACTTGAAATACAATCTTCAAATTTGGTATCCAGTTAGCACCCGCCAAAGGAACGCTTCGAATTGTTTTTGGGTGAGATCGCTTCAGGAGGTAGGGGATCAATAGGGGGTGGTTTGGTAAAAACTGACCCTTTTCTGTTAAAGCTCAAGTAGTATAACTTTTCAGAAGTTTGTGGGTACAGAAGTATGAATATTTTCTGTGTGATCAAATCATGTACCCTGAAGTCATTTCATGAAAATGTCTTTCTTAGGAGAGTAGATTATCACAGCTATGTGGAAGTTATGATTCAATTCATACAGGGTGGCGCATTGAAAACGAAACAGACCAATTTGAGTCCAGATTTTTTTTAAGAAACGCTGAAACAAGTGAATTTTAATATTTAGGGGGACATGTTTTGACACAAAACTCAACTTTGTCACTGCAACCCCTTAAGAGTGGTGATAACAACGCTTATATTTTACATAGGGAACATAAGTCGTGTGTTACATAATTTGAAAGCTCTTTCTTTTCTGAATTCAGCAAACTATTTTTTTTTAGTTTTATCAACTCGTTTAAAAAAATATTCACAGTTGGAGTTGCAAGAACGTATTTCATTCATTGTGATAAGAAATGCACTAGTCAATTGTTCGTCAAAAAAACCTAAAAAACAAAACCAAGCGTTCAAAAATGTTTATTCAGTTAAGTAAGTGTTCAAATTGTTGACCACCAGCTTCCATACAAAAGTACAAATTTTGTTCAAAACGAGCTCTGACATTCTGGAGCATTTGTGGAGTATAAGACGGCATTCTTCAACAATGCGTCGTCGTAATTCTTCTAGAGATTCCAGTTCTGTTGCGTAAATTCTACTCTTTAAATGGCCCCATAGAAAGAAGTCTAAAGGAGTTAAATACGGTAATCTAGGGGGCCACTCAATAGCACCTCTACGCCAAATCCATTGTCCTGGAAACCCTGTGTTCAAAAATTCCCTAACACATTGTGAAAACTGCGGAGTAGCTCCATCTTGTTAAAACACTAATTGATTTTCTTGATAGCGATCATCATATTCAACAATGTCAATTAGTAGTGGGTAAACGATATATTCTAGTAACTCCAAATACGTTTCGCCACTCAAATTGCCATCAAGAAAACTTGGTCCGATTAAACGGTCTCCAAAAACGCCAGTCCAGGCATTCAATTTCTGTGGAGTTTGAGTGTGGACTTCGTGAAAATTTCTTGTATTATGACGATTGACTGTAGGGATTCATAAAAACGTACACTTGTCTGAAAAACAGATATTAAACAGAAATTTCCCGTTATCAGCTATTCGTGCAGTCATAACTTCACAAAACTTCAGCCGCCGATCAAAATCATCTTCATTCAGTTGTTGTAAAAGATGAATTTTATACGGGTGAAATTTATGATGCTCCAATATTCGCTGGATAGTTCTTCTTTTGATGTTTGAAACAGTGGCCAATTTTCTCGTGCTCAAAGTTGGGTCTGCAGCAAATTGTCCTAAAACTTCAGTCTCAGTAGTCTCATTTCTAACCGGAAATTCACGTTCAGGATCCCGTTTTTTGTTGGCTACTGAACCACTTTGTCGAAACTTTGGAACTAACTCCAAAATGTATTTTCTGTTAACATGTCTGTTCGGATGTCGTTCATTAATTAAATTTGCGGTGCGGTTGGCACAGTCATCGTTTTTGAAAAAAAGAGTAATTATTTCAACTCTTTCTTCTACAGAATATACCATTGCGAAATTAATTTGCGGTAGTTCTATCAAGTATCAAACCGACCGATATACTGAAATAATAAACCGCATTTCTCTCATTCCGATAAGATATGTTATAATATCAATTTTTTGTTTACAAACCAACAAAACATTGACTATCAGCACATTTCTTATCGGAATGAGTGAAATGCGTTTTGCATTTTCAACTCTGAATAATTTTTAAAAGAGTTGATAAAACTTCCAAAAAAATTAGTGTGCTGAATTCAAAAAAGAAAGAGCTTTCAAATGATGTAACACTCGACCCATGTTCTTTATTTAAAATATATGGGTTTTTATCACCACTCTTAATATGTTGGTGTAATAAAGTTGAGTTTTATGTCAAAATATGTCCCCCTCAATATTAAAATTGACGTATTTCAGCAATTCTTAAAAAAAAATTCTCTGGACGCAAATCGGTCTGTTTCGATATATATATATATATATATATATATATATATATATATATATATATATATATATATATATATATATATATATATATATATATATATATATATATATATAAGATATAACTCAGTTATACGATTGCACAAACATAGATATGAACAAGCTATTCTAAATTTATCCAATAAGTTGCAAGAGAAATTATGTTATTATTGCTTTAAAAGCTCATTCAATTATAAGCACACTTGTTATTTCCGCTACGAAATGGCAAAACAAAATTCAATTAAATAGCGCAAGCTGCATAATCACTTTACATTCTCTCATTAAGACAGACCTTGTTTTTCTGATTATAATTTTACACTGGTGAGAGCAATTATTAGATTGGGAGTTGCACTGCTTATACGAAGGACCGAGTCATCTGATGCAATGACGGCTCCCAACTATTCCGGTCTGTGTAAATAAACCGACTTTGTTCGGATTGCAACCCAGG